>JAJSOF020000035.1:916457-1276242 GCA_025594305.2 Periplaneta americana
TTGGAAATAAAACATGATCAATAAATTTTATTGTAACAGACTTTTTCTACGTCTCTAGTAAAGCAACAAATAAAAATAACAACAAAATTAACAGCTATAATTAAAAACATATCCTTTGAAGAAAAAAGTAGGCCTAAGCAATAATAATCCCACCACAATTGAAAATAAAACGTGATCAATAAATTTCATTAAAACAAACTTAATTTTTCTACGTCTTTAGTAAAATAACACATAAAAATAATAACAAAATTAATAGCTACAATTAAAAATATATCCTCTGAAAAAAAAGTAGACGTAACCTTTATTTCTCTGGAAATTTAGCAGCCTAAGTGACAGAACTTTAACCGGTATCTAATGTCCTTTCGGTTAGACTGAAACATTTCATTGTGAAATTTAAGGATATAATGTATTCTAACAGTCACAAAGAACTTCAAAATTAAGAGTTTTGTTTCTGCACAGCATTCTTGTGGAAACCCAGGAACCTTTCTGAATCTTTCGGAAATCGGAAAAAGGATAACTCTGGCCTCTTTCTCTTACTGTTGCTACAATTTATAGCACTACAAACGTCTCCTCCTTGTTCCATATTATTATTCCAATTATTATATTTTAGCCATTAACATTTTCATTATAACCAATAACGAACATTTCACAAGCATCAATGTGAAATACGCAACGAACTAGCACTCGATAGAAATACGACACAGTCCAAAGTCGACCATGGACAGTCTATTGTTTCTAGTTGCTAACCGCTTGAAGCGCTTTATCACGAGATTTGCAAAAAAACACCTCAAGCTTCGCGACTGTATATAGTAGACTGTGGTGCCACCGTGAAACACGGCAGATCTGAACTAAGCGCCCACCTTTGTAAAAATTCGTCTGCTTACAATGTTGTATAACTGAGGTAACAACTACAAAAAAAAAAAAAAGAAAAAACATGCCTGTTGTGTGTGCTGCATATAACTGCAATGTCAAAAGGAAAAAGACAACTGATATATCATATTTCATGTAAATTTTATGAAGTTAAGTCCATAGTTTTGTTAATTAGCAGCATTTTTAATGCATAAATGTGTAACAACGCCCGGCATAAACAAAATAAATAGTTCACTGGTAATGTACTTAAACTAAATACGGATAAAACCACTGCAATTCCGTTTCAGACCCAGTGAAAAACAAATACCAATACAATATTAAAATTGTATTTCGACACCGGCATTATTTATTTCTGCTCCTTCTGTCCTTACTGCTTATAGAAGACGATGAGCTGTAGCTTATAAAAAGTAGGCCTATTTCGAAGACAAACGATTAATCAAATAAATGATTCACTAGTAATAAAGTTAAACTAAATATGGATAAAACCGCTACAATTCCGTTTCAAACCTAGTAATAGCAATCAAATATTAAAATTGTATTTCGACACTCGCATTCAAAATAACGCAGAACTCTGGGGTAGGTCGTATTGTTGTTAGTATTTTGACTGGAAGGACATGAAAGAACATAATTGAGCACCCACGTGCAATAATGGGGTAAGTATGAATATATTTCGTAACTACTTACCCCATTATTGTACGTGGGTGCTCAATTGTACACTAATAATTATCTGTGGTGCCACAGCCCTTGAAAGCTCAGACAGACCAGCCGGCTGTTGGCCTCACGTTCACATTTCGATAATAATTATACTTTACTGTAACAAAAAAACTGAAAGCGTGTTTTGTCATGTTTCACCCACGTTACAAGCTTGGAGGTAAAGATTGTTTACTACAGTTAGGGCCTACTTTCATTCTATATCTTATTTTATCATAAATAGTTTGCAACGTGTAGAGACAATTTAATAAAATGATCCGAATCATACTCGTTCATTTTATAGGCAATCTTGCAGGTCGCATTTAAAAGAACCTAGGAATATTAACATTTTCTTCAGTATATTTGCTAGGACTTCTTGTCATACTACATGACAATTTTGCTTAGGTTATTCTTTTAAGCTTTCCTTCTAGGAATAGCTCAAGTGTTTTAAATTTAGCGTACATATGTTTAGATTAAGTTCCTAGCACGTATTTGACGAAATACTAGGTTTTTCCACTTCAGTTTAACTGATTTATGCAAACGAAATTTTGACAGCAGACGATTCTAATGTCACTTATCGCCACGCCCACTTTGTTTTGGGCGCATAAGTTCATGGCGGACCGTCGTTCAATTTTCTTCAAACATGGCGGCGCAATGACCACTCTATGGCCCGATTGTATAAATCATTTAATCTTAGATCAGAGGTTAAATTGATCCTTGTTTCAGCTGAACTTGGAATTTTGTGTTGTATAAAGTCTAATCTGAGATTAATTTGTCTCAAATTAAAGTCAACTTTGACTGAAGAAATTTCTCCGATTAAGTTAGATGATCCAAGTTCAGTTATTTCTTTTCTGTTCGAAATATACGAGTGACAGATTGTGCAAATAAAATATCCATTATTATTAATATTAATAGATATGATAGGTACATTTATATATATTTATTTCAATTTCTTGCCTTAATACACAAACATTCTTATATTTTATAAGGCTCTATCGTGTTCAGCAGTATCAAATAACATAACCTATAATTATATTATGTTTATAACAACCATTAATTATTAATGGATATGATAGGTACATTCATAAATGTTCAATTAACTGTATTACTAAACGAAAATTGTCGTTTTATAAAGCTTTATTATGTTTAGCAGTATCAAACACCATAACATGATAACAACTCGGAGAACAGTCAACCTTCTTCTTATTGTCCGCCATTATTTACATTGCACAAAAAACCAGTGTCTCCAACAGAGTGTACGGAAAGTCGCCAAAACGTAGTTGTAAAGTCGCTAGATTTCTCATTATCAAAAAAGAAAGATTAAATTTTGTCACTATGGGGTGCTAAAAAGGTCACTTAATCCCTATTTAAGCAATATAAAAGTTAAAAGAAATTGTTGTTGAAAAAGAGTTAAAGTCGCTAGATTGGCAACACTGAACAAACCTGTATAACAATGTCCGCGCATCACATATTTCCCCTGTTTATGCGATGTTGCCAAATCCTTTTCACGTGAACTTAGATTGCATTTGAACCAAGGTAATTTGATCGCAGAAAAGTTTTATACAATAGAAGAAGTGTCTGAACTCGGTTCACTTTTCCATCTTCGATCAAAGTTGATCTTTAGTCAGGGAGTTTTATACAATTGGGCCTAAATCTTTCTCTTTCTAACTCGTTGGTCTTACCCACCAGAGATCCCGTCTACTGTTTGGGTAGCTCACCGTGTTGTGACGTCGGTCCGGCCCGCGAGATCGAAGTGGCGGACAGCAGCGCGAGGCCCGCGACCATCAAGCAGCGTGCAGGTTCCATGGTGCTCCACAGCGGACTGCTGGCTCGCGGCGCCGTGCCCCTCATATAGGGGCTCCTTATCGCAATAGATGTGTTCCACGAGCCGTCAGCCGCCTGCCTTACCGACCCGTATGTCGCAGTTTCGCGGAAGCCATCTCCTTCTCGGTCGACCGCCTCGTAAGAAGTGATCGTTCATTTAATGAACAGTTTAAGGGCCGATTTCACCGAACATGAATTAAATCCTTCTTAGTTAATATTTTACTGAATTTAAGTCCTCTGTTCAGCAAGTCCGCATTTCACCACGACAATTTCATTAGTACAGCATCGATTATCCGAAACAACTGGGAACGGGAAATGTTCGGATAACTGATTTTTCTGATAACCGATCATTTACGAAAACAAATTGTGTATATATATATATATATATATATATATATATATATATATATATATATATATATATATATATATATACAGAGTGTTTCAAAAATACGGGGCATAATTTCAGGTATGTATTTCCACATAGACAATCAAAATAGTTCATTACAACATGTGTCCGGAAATGCTTCATTTCCGAGTTATGGCCTTCACAACATTGAAATTCACCGGAACGTTTTTCTTTCCGCAGGTCGTTGTCATTACAGAAGATGTTCAAAATGTCCACCTCCTGCTTGAATACAGACCTCACATCGATGTCTCATTGACCTGCGAACACGATCCCAAACTCCAGGAGTATTGCGTATGTCCTCAGAACATGCCACAATTCCATTCCGAAGGGATTCTAAATCAGGCACCGGAGACGAATAAACCAATGATTTTAAATAAATGGCCCCACAAGTAGAAATCGAGAGGGTTCAGTTCAGGTGAGCGTGGAGGCCAAGCAATTGGGCCACCTCTACCTATCCATCGATCAGGAAACCTTCGATCCAAGTACCGGCGAGCCGTACGACTGAAGTGTGCAGGAGCGCCATCGTGCAAGAATTGAATGTGTTGACGATTGATCAGTGGAGTGTCTTCAAAAACATGAGGTATGGTGTTTTCCAGGAAGTTTGTATACGCCTGCCCCGTAAGTCTGTTTACAAGTACATGGGGTCCAACTAATCGATCACCAATGATACCGGCCCATATGTTGAGGGAGAACAGCACCTGGTGATGAGATGGAACACTTGCACGTGGGTTTTCATACGCCCATACATGCTGATTGTGGAAATTTGTTATGCCATCTCGTGTGAACTGTGCTTCATCTGTAAATAATACTAAGGCAGGAAAGTTCGGATTTACACCACACTGCTGCAAGAACCACTGACAGAACCTAAATCGTGCAGGGTAATCTGCTGGTGACAGGGTCTGTACACGTTGCAAATGATAAGGATACAATTGATACTTTTTCAACAGTCTCCAGACAGTCGTATGAGGAACATTGACTTGCAACGCTACCCTTCGTGTGCTGATAGAAGGAGTCATGTTCACAGCCTCCAGAACTCCTCCTGTACTTCTGGAGTTGTAGATCTTGGTCGTCCCCTTCCCAAACCAGGATAGTTAAATTTTCCATACTCGCACAGACGGTAATGGAGACGTACAAATGTCTTCCGATCTGGACATTGTCGCTGTGGGTACCTCTCCTGGTACAAACGACGAGCCAGCGCAGCATTGCCGTCCGCCTTACCGTACATGAAGTGTATCTCTGCCAGCTCTTGATTTGAATACATGTCGCACAGTCTAACGCCTACACAACACTGAATGTAACCTTCGCCTCGGAATGAACTGTCAGAGTGCCCTCTTAATGTCTCCTTTGACGGCAACGACCTGCGGAAAGAAAAACGTTCCCGTGAATTTCAATGTTGTGAAGGCCATAACTCGGAAATAAAGCATTTCCGGACACATGTTGTAATGAACTATTTTGATTGTCTACATGTGGAAAATACATACCTGAAATTATGCCCCGTATTTTTAATACACACCCTGTATATATTATCACACGTCTTACAAATAAAACAGAGAACTGACTAGCCTAGTTTGACAAGTTGAAAATGGTCATTAAAGTAGGCCTACAGTTTAGGAAAAGAAGTTTTTTTTTTTTTTTTTTTTTTTTTGCTTCAGAGCTGAGACTCGTTTGTTTGCAACCAAATCTCGCAAACAGCGGTAGCAGAACTTTTTCATGGCACGTGCAAATTTGAATTTGCCAACTGCAACGCTTTCGGTTAACCGATGTTTCCGTTGATCGATATTCGAATAATCGATGCTCTACTGTACTTGTTTTTTTGTAAGACGGGGCATGGCATTTAAGCGATCGAGCTTGGAACTACAGCGCTGTGTTGCCAATATGGACTACCACGCTGTCATCTGATCGGATCTAGCAATTGACGTTAGATGGCTGACGTTAAAACATTCATTGACAATTGACGCGAAGGTAAAAAAATACAAAAATCGACAGAGAATCAAAGACGAAACGTGCCAATGCTAACATTGTCTGCACAATAAATGTCAGCAAAAGCTATTAAGCACTCGCCAAGTGGGAACTGTGTTTGACAACTCAACCGTTGTTACCATAGCAACATGACTACCACGCTATGTGACATTCAGTTGTTTTTTCTGATCGCAGAGCTATTGCTATGTCCCATCTTAAAAAAAAAAACACAGGTATAAGCAAAATAATACCGTTGTTGTACACTGGCGTTCAAAGATAACTGACGTACGATTTTATGATCGTGTAAGCGAACTTTCTATCCAAGGGATAAGTCAGAATCAAAGACATAAAAAAAAAATTGACAAACTTTCAAAGAGTTACGCTAGTTCTCAATAGGTGGCACCATTACTGAGGCTGTTAAAAAGTGTCAGGGAAAATGATGATTTAGACTAACCATAAAAACTGATTGTCATTTGTTCACGACCTCTTAAAAATCTACACTGCATCTATCTTTCAGCGTCAGTGTACCATAAGAATCGGACGCCAATTTTGTCATCCCTTTAAAAAGATTCGATTTGTGATTTGTTAATATTGCTCATTGGTAATGTGAATTCCTCATTTATTGTTCCTACCTTGGTTCTGTTGCCAGGAAAGGTAAAGGTCTGTCGAGATATGCACCATATTTCCTATCAGGTTCATTTTAATCACGTCCATTCTCTTTTGTTTTATAACAATTTCTATAACCTCAATGATCGCAACTCGAAAAGTCGTCTTCGTGCCTTCAATACATTTTGTGCGAGATCGTGTGTATTTGCTTGTTTTCCGCACAGAACCAATACGCGGTAAGTGTGAAATACCACATTCAGTATTCCCAACGTAACACACATAACAATTTCCTTATTCTTACCGCTTAAGCGCGACATTCATTTTACTGCTTTAGGCTTTTAACATATTATTTTTAGAGACGTTTAACATAGTAATAATTATAAATTGGAAACTTACCACTGCAATTTCACCTAAATTGCAATGTTAATTATTGTTTTTAAATATTTGCAAAAATTAAGTAAAGTCTACTACTCCACGAAACTTATTGCATTCCTTATACAAGTAACATTAAGGAAGCCGTGAAAAAATCAACAAGATTCCAGATGCCGATGTTATTACTGCAATATGTTATATAAATAATATTGATAAAATATTAAAATAAAAAAATAAATCATTATATAACCTTACCGTTTGTTTTAAGTTCGCATTTATAGACTGGGGAAAAAAAAGACAGACGTATATCACGGCCTGCTGGAGTATAGTAAACACAGAAAACATTTTATAGCAACTATGTTGAAGAAAGATATTTTGGTTTTCCGAAGTTGCCGTCATTAAACAGAAACCAACATGGAGATTTCATTGCAACTAATTAGAAATTCGTCTTTCAGGTATGTAATAAACGATCTTCGCACAAAATAATGTACGATACACAAGCGGTATGTTTGTTTTCATGTTCTCGGAAATTAAAAAAGCTCAACTACGTTTCGCTTTTTCAATCTTTTCCTCGAACATGAAAACGTCAACATACCGCTCTTGTAACGTATATTACTATTATGTTTCACTGAAACTATTCAACGTCACGTGACCGATGACCTAGCGATAACTCATCGGTGTGTTGTGCTAAATATGGCATTGTTGTCTCAAGACGTTTCCTATTGAAAACGAAGTTGCATTGGCCTCATTCAGCAGACCGTATCGAAGAGTAAGTGTCCGGGTTCCAATCACTCTGGTCAACAGCCAGACATAACACTAACAAATTCTTACTAATTTCGACCTCCTAAATTCAAAATTAACAAGCAAAATGTTCCATCAGTTCGGGTTTCCGAGATGCACAATATAATTCATTTTATATGCATTCTATTTTTTAAAAAATCATCGTATTTCGTGTGTAACTTACTTTGTTTTACAAATGTGACGAACCATTATGTGAAAACAATATTAGTATTGTTAGATGCACTTGTAGAAACGGAAATTGTTTTATTGTCCTTTTACGAGTATATAGTATTTGGAGGGGGAAAACGGTTCGCGGTATGAATTCGCTTGAGTTTACCTGATTTTACTTCAGATGTGTATTTCTTTCACTGTGAACTTTAATGACATTACTCTAGTTTATACTTTGCAATAGACCACCTTGTCAAAACGAGTTGTTGAAGCGGAAATTGTTTTATTGTCCTTTTCGGTTCCGTTTGGAGGGGGAGAAACAGATTCGCTGTATGAAATCGCTTCACTTTACCAGGAGAAATGTTATGTTTTATTTAACGACGCTCGCAACTGCAGAGGTTATATCAGCGTCGCCGGATGTGCCGGAATTTTGTCCCGCAGGAGTTCTTTTACATGCCAGTAAATCTACTGACATGAGCCTGTCGCATTTAAGCACACTTAAATGCCATAGACCTAGCCCGGGATCGAACCCGCAACCTTGGGCATAGAAGGCCAGCGCTATACCAACTTGCCAACCAGGTCGACTTACCAGGAGATTTCCGTGGTGTCAGTATTCTGTGTAAGACGTGTATTTCTTTAAAGTGTGCTTTAATGATAATATTCAAATTACGAATGGTTTATATGTGCGGATTTCAAGGTTGTAGCGTCTCTTATTGGAATGCAGTTAGGCTACACAAAATATTGCTTTCTGTGCGACTGGGATAGTCGCGCTCGAGATAAGCATTATAAAATAAAATGATAATCACTAGAGCCAAGGAAGAAAAATATTCTACATCAACCCCCTTGTATCTCAAAGTGAAGTAATTTTACTCCCTTCTCACATTAGGTTAGGGTTAATAAAGAATTTTGTTAAAGGGATAAATCATAAAACTGAAGCATTTAAACATATCCAGGAAAAATGTATTGCTATTAGTGACTCGAAAATAAAAGAAGGAGTTTTCAATGGACCACAAATTAGAGAAATAATGAATGAAAATCACTTCGAATCTTTGTTGGAAGGAAAAGAGAAAGCCGCCTGGATTGCATTCAAGGAGGTTGTATTAAGTTCTCTGGGTATCCGTAGAATTGAGAACTATGAGGAACTAGTGCAAAATTTCTGTTGGCGTGTGAACTATAGGTTGTAACATGTGCCTGAAAATTCACTTCCTTCACTTCCATCTTCACTTTTTCCCCGAGAATTGTGACGATTTCTCACGCCTTCATGAATTCATGACATTCAATAACACTTCATGAAATTGATACTAAAACTATGTGTTGTACTAGTAGACTATATTGTAAACCTCTTCTGTATATATTTCATCTAGACTGTGACTATAAATTAAGACTATAATAGTATTAAGTTTTTTGACCTGTTCCATATTCTAGCTGTAAGCATGTATGAATACCATGGAATGTTTTTATTTTTTTATTTTATTAGTTTATTTTACGACGCTTTATCAACATCTTAGGTTATTTAGCGTCTGAATGAGATGAAGGTGATAATGCCGGTGAAACGAGTCCGGGGTCCAACACCGAAAGTTACCTAGCATTTGCTCATATTGGGTTGAGGGAAAACCCCGGAAAAAACCTCAACCAGGTAACTTGCCCCGACTGGGAATTTATTGTCATTATATAAATCATATTTTCAATAGATATATATTTGAAACTTTCTCAAAAATCGTAACCAACAACTGTTTTTATTGTCATATTCGTATTCAGGGGGTTCAAATTATATAGAAAACATGTATCACATGCCCAGCGCAAAAAAAAAAAAAAAAAAAACGTTAAAATTTGTCACGTAATGTTATGATACTGGAATCTTAACGTTTTATCAAATTCATATTAATTTTTTTTCAAAATTCCGTTATTAATCGGATGTAATCAGATCGCAAATCATGATCACAAATATATTCAAAGGAATGGTAAAAAATGGCGCCCAATTCCTCATCGCTGCTTTTGGGTGCGTTCAGCGGACGATTCATCATCGATCACTCATCGATGACGTCGACCTGATTGGTGAGTTGGTATAGTGCTGACCTTCTATGCCCGAGGTTGCGGGTTCGATCCCGGTCCAGGTCGATGGAATTTAAGTATGCTTAAATGCTACAGGCTCATGTCAGTAGATTTACTGGTACATAAAAGAACTCCTGAGGGACAAAATTCCGGCACATCCGGCGACGCTGATATAACCTCTGCAGTTGCGAGCGTCGTTAAATAAAACATACCTTTTTTTTTTCATCGATGACTTCGGACATTAAAAACTTAGCTATCTTACATAAATACTGCCTACACCATTTCGTTTATCGCGTGGTGTTATGTCGGTTGAGAAGCTTTTATCATCCAGTCTGCTGTCAAAAAATCTGAAAGTTAGAATTTATAAAACAGTTATATTACCGGTTGTTCTGTATGGTTGTGAAACTTGGACTCTCAATTTGAGAGAGCAACATAGGTTAAGGGTGTTTGAGAATAAGATTCTTAGGAAAATATTTGGGGCTAAGAGGGATGAAGTTACAGGAGAATGGAAAAAGTTACACAACGCAGAACTGCATGCATTGTATTCTTCACCTGACATAATTAGGAACAGATGGGCAGAGCATGTAGCACGTATGGGCGAATCCAGAAATGCATATAGAGTGTTAGTTGGGAGGCCGGAGGAAATAAGACCTTTGGGGAGGCCGAGACGTAGATGGCAGGATAATATTAAAATAGATTTGAGGGAGGTGGGATATGATGATAGAGACTGGATTAATCTTGCACAGGATAGGGACCGATGGCGGGCTTATGTGAGGGCGGCAATGAACCTTCGGGTTCCTTAAAAGCCAGTAAGTACGTTATGTAAGAAACAAAGTCATGACAAGAACTGGGCTGAATCTTAGTGAATTGTTATGTAGTGTTATTTATTTAAGTAAATATTCATTAATTGTGCATTTCTGTGAAAATATTGAAACATTCTTATCATCACAATACTTCGTTTAAAAAATAAAATGGAAGAAAGAAAAATTACAATTAAATACTGTGTATTGTGGTGTCCGCCTTGCTTTGTTGAGGCATGTCGTGTACTTAGCAAGACACGGGTTCGAATACAAAGACTTTACCTAATCTACTTTTGTTCCCAGTACAAGTATGTGTGAAGGCATGGCTGAGTCAATCCAAGGACTTGTAGCTACAAATACACCTCCATCAAACATGCAAGGATAAGCAAAACAATGTGATGTAGATAACGACGACACAGTTGGGGAGTTTTACGTAATTTGAGGTAAATATATCCTTGAAATATATCTGAAGATATGTGCAGTGCAGGGTTTCCACACCACAAGCAGAATTATTTATTCAAACTCATATTAGAGCCAGTTTTCACATCTGGACTGAAGGAATTTGAAAGACCTGTCTGTATGCATTGTTCCTACGGTTGAAGCGAGTTGCTTCACCAAATCAAAATTGATATCCGTTTTGAGAAAATCTATTCTTAAAGCTGCTTGCACACGATCAAATTTTCTTCAAATTCAACGTTTCACAATTCTTTTCAAGACTTGACAATACTGCACAAGATTCGTCGTCAAATCACTTACAATACTTCACAAGTTTCGTCGTCAAATCACTTACAATACTTCACACAAGTTTCGTCGTCAAATCACTTACAATACTTTACACAAGTTTCATCGTCAAATCACTTACAATACTTCACAAGCTTCATCGTCAAATCGCTTACAATACTTTACACAAGTTTCATCGTCAAATCACTTACAATACTTCACAAGTTTAATCGTAAAATCACTTACTATACTTCACAAGTTTCATCGTCAAATCACTTACAATACTTCACAAGTTTCATCGTAAAATCACTTACAATACTTCACAAGTTTCATCGTCAAATCACTTACAATACTTCACAAGTTTCGTCGTCAAATCACTTACAATACTTCACAAGTTTCGTCGTGAAATCACTTACAATACTTCACAAGTTTCGTCGTCAAGTCACTTACAATACTTAACAAGTTTCGTAGTCAAATCACTTACAATACTTCACAAGTTTCATCGTCAAATCACTTACAATACTTCACAAGTTTCGTCGTCAAATCACTTACAATACTTCACAAGTTTCATCGTAAAATCACTTACAATACTTCACAAGTTTCGTCGTCAAATCACTTACAATACTTAACAAGTTTCGTAGTCAAATCACTTACAATACTTCACAAGTTTTATCGTCAAATCACTTACAATACTTCACAAGTTTCGTCGTCAAATCACTTACAATACTTCACAAGTTTCATCGTAAAATCACTTACAATACTTCACAAGTTTCGTCGTCAAATCACTTACAATAAACTTACAGTACTTCACAAGTTTCAGTCAAATTTCGTCGTTTCATCGAAATCACTTACAATACTTCACAAGTTTCGTCGTCAAATCACTTACAATACTTCACGTACACTGTGTACGTTAACAGAAAACCACAATTCAAGTCACACAGAGATTGTGTGCACTCGATGTGGGTCTCTGGCGTTTCGTCAGCCCACGCGAGTTGTGTGGATATAAAGGGAAAAGTTGAGACGGTGTCGGTTGGAGTTCCCGGGTAGCTCAGTTGGCAGAGCGCTGGTACGTTCAACCAGAGGTCCCGGGATCGATACCCGGCCCAGAAACAATTTTTCCCTTGAAATTATTCAATAATGGTAATGATGATAATGGTACTGATAATAATAGTACTAATATTTGTGATGGTAATAATCATGTACACTGATATTCAAAAATACCTGATCCTACTAATCGATAGTGATCGATAATTTGTTGATGTAAGTGTGGCTTCTTTAGGTATTACTTCTATAATTAGACAGGAAAGATAATAATCAGTGTTGCCAATCGTACATAAATATACCCACATTATATAATTCAATATTCCATGCCCCCTACTGATTGTAAAGCAACACTGTGTGTGAATTATGAAAATAATATATGTTTAATCTACATAATCATTTCCCCAACCCCAGCACATTTTTAACAGCTGCAATAATCCTGCCACCTATTGAGAACTAGCTGAAATCCTTCGAAGTTTGTCAATTTTTTGTATCTCTGGTACTGATTTATCTGTTGGCTGGAAAGTTCGCTTACACGATCATAAAATCGTAGGTCAGATATCTTTGAACACAAGGTACTATGTGATTATTATGATACTGATGAAGATGGTACCTACTGAAGTTTATGATGGTAGTAATGAAAATGGTACTGATGACTATGATCATTGTACTGATGATAGTAAAGATGATACTGTTAATGATGGTAATAATGATAATGCTATGGATCATTACGATGGTACTGATTGTTATGATAGTAGTAATGATGCAGATGGTATTGGTGATTGCGAGCCAGTAATAATAATGGTACTGATGATAGCGGTACTGATTATGATACTTATGATAATGGTACTGATGATAATGACACAGATTATTATGATGGTAGTAATAATGGCACTAATAATAATAGGCTACTGATGATATTTATGAAAATGATATTGATGATAATGATACTGATAAAATTATAATAGTAGTAACGATAATGGTACTGATGATAATACTGATGGTACTTATAATGGTACTGATTATTATAATAGTAGTAATAATGGTACTGATGATGGTACTTATAATGGTGCTGATGATACTAATGATGATACTTCTTTATAATGGTACTGATGATGACAATGATACTGATGATAATGGTACTGATTATTATGATAGTAGTAATAATAGTACTGATGATAATACTGATGATGGTACTTATAATGGTGCTGATGATACCAATGATGATACTTATAATGGTACTGATGATACCAATGATGATACTCATAATGGTACTGATGATGACACTTATAATGATACTGATGATAATGGTACTGATTATTATAGATAATGATATAGTGACTGATGATAATGCTGATGATGGTACTTATAATGGTGCTGATGATACCAATGATGATACTTATAGATGGATACTGATGATGATGACATTTATAATGATACGGATGATAATGGTACTGATTATTATGATAGTAGTAATAATAGTACTGATGATAATACTGATGATGGTACTTATAATGGTACTGATGATACTAATGATGATACTTATAATGGTACTGATGATGACACTTATAATGATACTGATGATAATGGTACTGATTATTATGATAGTAGTAATAATAGTATTGATGATAATACTGATGATGGTACTTATAATGGTGCTGATGATACCAATGATGATACTTATAATGATGACACTTATAATGATACTGATGATAATGGTACTGATTATTGATGATATAGTAATGGTACTGATGATGATTAATGACACTTATGATGATACTGATGATAATGGTACTGATTATTATGATAGTAGTAATAATAGTACTGATGATAATACTGATGATGGTACTTATAATGATACTGATGATATGGTACTTATGATTATGATCGTGGTAATAATGGTACTGATGATAATACTGATGATGGTAATTAAAATGGTGCTGATGATACCAATAATGATACTTATTACAATGGTACTGATGATGACACTTATAATGATACTGATGATATGGTACTGATTATTATGATCGTAGTAATAATGGTATTGATGATAATACTTATGATAATGGTACCTACTGATGATGCTCCTTGTTATGTATTACTATTATTATTTTATGTTTAATATTATGAATTGTAATTTTTATTATTGTAATTATTGAGTGTAATTAGTTACCACTGACACCGGGTATTATACCCATTTGGAGTGTGAATAAATACATACATAACAATGGTGTTGATAATGATGTTTGAATTGACGGAGTTGTAGGTTAATAATTACGATAAAGTTAAGTCCACTCTACGTTGTAATTATGTTGCTAGCGTTTTAGTAGCGTCGCTTTATAAAAACTTAACATAATATCTGCTAATATATTTGGATTACCAGTGTGGCATGTAATCAGTACAGCTACATTGAATTTAATGGAAGCCATGGGTTCGAGTGATATAAACATGACCAGCAATTAGCTCATGTTAACATTCTGATAAGCTATATAGGCCTACAAACTGTACAGATATGACATTTGCAACTACAATTTCCAGAATATACTAATATGATAACTCATAACTCACCAGGTTAAGATGAGACAATCACAAAACTGGTCACATAGTAGATTCTGATATCACTTTTCGTGTTGATTTTAGTTCATAAACAATCACTAACGTTTATTTAGAACATAAAATTGTAGTTCATTCAACTTATAATCTTATCGTCCACTTGTATTTAGCATTAAGAAAGCCACTTTGAACAGAAAACAACACTTTCTACAAAATAAATAATACGCATTTCACTACGGCAGCCATTTGCATTGCTTTGATTTTGCTAGTTTGTCATTTGTTTCTCGGAAAAGAAAGATGTTCTGCTAGAGATCGTCACGACCACCAGAGAACAGCTGTTTTTAGTAGTTATACGTAACGAACCCAGGAATATAATAAGATATGTACACGTCCTCAGAAAAGCTTCAATAAAATCTAGCTCTTTCCTGTACTGTTATTCCATGATTAATTAATTTTATATAACAAATGAAAATGTAATAGGCTTAAAACCTGAGAAATTAGGAGGAGGGCTTAATTTGAAATGGGACAAGGCAAATACGGTTAAATTATCACTACAACTAACATAATCTACAAAATTAGGCGTACTAGTAACTGAATATGGGATGCACAATAGCGTCGCATTTAAGTCATAACGCTGCAAGCCGGAAAATCGCGGGTTCGATTTCCGATGGGGTCATGGATTTTTCCATTGATCTAATCCAGCCTCACTATGGTCCTAGGGTCTACTCATCTTCTAACAGAAATGAGTACCAGGGACATTTCCTTGGGGTAAAGGCTGCGGGCACGTAGAACTGACATCCCTACTGCCATTAATGTCGATTGTCTAAATGTGAAAGTCAACCACTCATTACTCTGGGCCGATTTGGCCTGACATTATAAAATTATGTATCAAATTTGTTTAATAACTGTATACAATATATAGGCCTATGATTTTACTTTTATTTTTATAGGAGATTTGTTTTTCCATTTTCCAGTGATTCTATCTATGCCATCAAATCATTACATATTTTAAATTGTTGATGGGAACAAAGACCATGCAACGTCTCAACTCTCATTACAGAGGGATTCTAGAGTCTAGACCACTGCCTGCTCGATCACATACTATGCTGCGTAAACTGCCTGCTCAATCAAAGCTATTTTGCCGCTAAACATCTATTAATATTATTCCTAAAATACACGCTTATACTGATAACTAGACTTCGTGGAATTGCCACGAGAATCGTAAGGTTTACTGCGCACGCAGTATAGACTGTATGAGAAGGGGGCGTGCAACGGATGGAATATGCCTCTAATGTAAACACTGAGCAGTATACTGCGGTTACAATAAAACCTGTATCCTGCATTCAAGAAATATAATGAATGATCATTGAAGTAGGAAATGTCTAAACATGTAAATACACAATTATTTTATAGCGAGATAAATTAACTCTTAAAATTTAATGTAAGATACTCACATCATCCTTGAATATGTGCATTGCAGTGAAGAGTTACGTACATTTTGAGCGACTGCAAAGTGAACCTCCTCCGATGGTCACTTAAATAGTTTTTATATTTGGGGAAAATGTACGTTCAACAACACACGATGTAATACGTGCATATTTGAAGAACGGAAAGTAACTAATTTTTAGTACACCAATTTCAGACGTCTTGTCGTGACCTGATAGTACATCATTTATGATACGAAGTTGTGAATAGGCAGAATTTTTAGCAATAATATTTCTCAACTTACATTTCACTTTTTCTGAAATTAGTGAATTGTTATTTTGGATAACGGTTTGTGATACTTTATACACTATATTAAGGGCTTCTGAGAGTTGTAGATTCGACGATTCTAACAGGGTGATGCTTTTGGACACGATTTTAAAATTAGAATCAATGAACAGAATATCTTCCAATAGCTGTTCAGAAGGCAATGATTTTACAGCTGCAACAGCGGAACTGTCTGTGCTATCCAATGCATCAATTACCTTCATTATTTTGCCGTAATATTCTGCATAATAATTAACAGCATCCAACCACGTTTTCCAACGGGTCAAGACTGGCTGCGGGGTAAGGTATTCCAGGGGCAATTATTTGCAACAGCAACACTCTCATTGTAGCTTCATCGACCTTATTTATTACTGAGTACATTTATGTGTACCAAGATTTATTAATTGTGCCGTATAGTACATGGTAACCGATGCCCGTGGAATATTGCTAAATTTAACAAAAGTAAAGGATATTTACTTGAGAAGAACATAAAATCGCGATCGATTCTAATTATGTGTATATATTTTTTTCACAAACTAATAAGATAAAGTTGCAAATATGGCACAAACAAAATGTCCGCAAGTTATTCACGTAACTGTACCTTCAGCAAGAAACTTCAAACAAAAGTCCCAGTGTTCCCACTCACCTCCCTGTGTCCATCTACTGACCTGTATTTGTAAACAAGAAATATTACTTACTTACTTACTGGCTTTTAAGGAACCCGGAGGTTCATTGCCGCCCTCACATAAGCCCGCCATCGGTCCCTATCCTGAGCAAGATTAATCCATTCTCTATCATCATATCCCACCTCCCTCAAATCCATTTTTATATTATCTTCCCATCTACGTCTCGGCCTCCCTAGAGGTCTTTTTCCCTCTGGACTCCCAACTAACACCCTATATATGCATTTCTGTATTCGCCCATACGTGCTACATGCCCTGCCCATCTCAAACGACTGGATTTAATGTTATTACTATTATTATTATTACTAATTTTATAATTATTTATGCTATTCTACTCTGTTGCATTTGATCAATTATTGATGTAGACTAATTTATTGATTGTATTTCATCTCATTGCCATTTTCTATCATTCATTCTCACCATTATTTGTTGTTTTGTTCTGTTTTGTATCGTGCTAAACTGTAATTGGCCTTGTGCTGTTGTTTTGCACGTTAATATTCTAAATAAATAAATAAATAAATAAATAAATTATTACTTACTTACTACTTACAAATGGCTTTTAAGGAACCCGAAGGTTCATTGCCGCCCTCACATAAGCGCGCCATCGGTCCCTATCGTGTGCAAGATTAATCCAATCTCTATCATCATATCCCACCTCCCTCAAATCCATTTTAATATTATCTTCCCATCTACATCTCGGCCTCCCTAAAGGTCTTTTTCCCTCCGGTCTCCCAACTAACACTCTATATGCATTTCTGGATTCGCCCATACGTGCTATATGCCCTGCCCATCTCAAACGTCTGAATTTAATGTTCCTAATTATGTCAGGTGAAGAATACAATGCTTGCAGTTCTGCGTTGTGTAACTTTCTCCATTCTCCTGTAATTTCATCCCTCTTAGCCCCAAATATTTTCCTAAGCACCTTATTCTCAAACACCCTTAACCTATGTTCCTCTCTCAGAGTGAGAGTCCAAGTTTAACAACCATACAGAACAACTGGTAATATAACTGTTTTATAAATTCTAACTTTCAGATTTTTCGACAGCAGACTGGATGATGAGAGCTTATTACGTTAAATATTCTAAAGCAGTCTATCGCTTTGAAGTAATGGTCGGCGCGTCTGACTACGAAACTAGCGGACCTGGGATCGAATTCTGGTTGGAACAAGTTACCTAGTTGAAGTTTTTCCGGGAGTTTCCCTCACCCCATTAAGAGTAAATGCTGGTTAACTTTCGGCGCCAGACCCTGGGTTCATTTCTCCGTCATTATCACCTTCCTTTTCCAAACTCATGTCGTCTTTATACGGGGCTAACAGAATCCGACATAATGCATGCCCCAACCTCAGAACACGATTCTTCATTGTAATCGCCAAAACGGAGGCAGAGGCGCAAATGCCTACACGTTAATATGCGCAGCGTTGGACATAAACCAACGAGTTAGATATACTGGGTGTTCATTTCAAAGTGTGTCATGACGTCACTGTTGTGAGTCAGCGATTTGAAGCGAGTTTCATCTTTTATGTCAGAGATGTTGCTTATTAATCAAGGCGTTCAATCTGAACTTGAGAACGTGTACTGTATAACTTGAACGTCGTAGCAACAGATGGCGGTCTGCACGGTCTGTGTGCTACCATAACCTCTTTCGAACTGTGTTTTGCGCGGCCAAGTCGTACGCAGGGTATTTGTTATCATCGGTTGCGTACGGCAACATTCCACAACACAAATCAAATGCTCCGTGTCCATGTTGACCGTCGAAGTTAATGTTAACAAATACGTAAGTAATCGTCTTAACCCTCTCCCCATATCCCGACAGTAAGAAAAAACCCACCTCAGTACATGTTTCCAAACAGTTCACATTCCTGCCACTACAGGCGTTACCGTACATATCAGTAAGTACTCTTCAGAATGAACGCCGTACTTGCTATGCAACTTCTCTGACACATAGGTAATACACCTCTGCGGAAGTATAGGAAGATTGAATTCTCTAGGCTCATCGACTAGCCATATGACGGCATACAGCGAGCCATGACAGACTTTGAACTGAGCACCCAGTATAGAGAGGCAGAAGACCTCTGATAAGCGCTCCCTGCGGAGACCAACAGTACTATGGATCGTTCCCTACAAAACATGGCGGTCTATAGTAAAATAAAATAAATTATTATATTTTTCGGATACATCAATATTTAATTTGAACATTTCACTATAGATTTTGTAAAAGGCTGATTTATAAATGAAAAAGTAATAATTAAGACTTTAAAATTTCCAAAAATGTCTCATTCCCTAGGATTTAAATGAAATGTGCCGTAAATCATAATATTCGTTGCTGGATAATTAAACCCTCTCAATACAGGTACCATTGCCCCAGAGAATTTTAAAACGGACTGAGCATAAGCGAAATATCTGTACTAATAAGTTTGTACCATCAAGAGTTTAGTATTTATTGTGTTTATAGGGCCTACTCCAATTTTCTTTTTATTAATGCGTAGGGCTCTTTTTGTTAACAAAGAGCACTTGCATCACCCACAATTTTTCATTATTGCGTCAAATATAAGAACAGTTTTATTCTGCAAAAGCCTCTGCTTAGTTGCGAGACACGTGTGAGATCAATATTTGTTTCAAATTATATTAGACTACACGATGTCTCCATCACGCGACAATATTTGTTTCAAATTATATTAGACTACACGATGTCTCCATCACGCGACAATGTTTGTTTCAAATTATATTAGACTACACGATGTCTCCATCACGCGACAATATTTGTTTCAAATTATATTAGACTACACGATGTCTCCATCACGCGACAATGTTTGTTTCAAATTATATTAGACTACACGATGTCTCCATCACGCGACAATATTTGTTTCAAATTATATTAGACTGCACGATGTCTCCATCACGCGACAATATTTGTTTCAAATTATATTAGACTACACGATGTCTCCATCACGCGACAATGTTTGTTTCAAATTATATTAGACTACACGATGTCTCCATCACGCGACAATATTTGTTTCAAATTATATTAGACTACACGATGTCTCCATCACGCGACAATATTTGTTTCAAATTATATTAGACTACACGATGTCTCCATCACGCGACAATATTTGTTTCAAATTATATTAGACTACACGATGTCTCCATCACGCGGAAAGAAGTGTAGCTAGCTGTGGCTCCTGTTGTTTCTGATAACAATGTTAATCGTAAGTATCTTATCGTTTCAATAAATGTGGTGAGTTATGATCATGAGTAACTTTCTATTAGTGTCATTCTTTAATTATTATGTTGCATGCTAAGAGGTTATTTGTAGTTTTAATAATTGCAGTTTTCAAAGTTCTCTGTGTTAATTCCAATTTCAAATGAATTTTTCTCAATAACTTAATTATTGGATTTTTTTTTTTAATTTTCGCCACTACCTTTCCTATACTTTACTCCTATTAGTTACATACGTCGTCTCTCTTGAAATCACCTGGTGAACACTGAATTACATGATTTCATATTAGGTTAGATTAGCTGTAAGGTAATTAAATTTGTGACGAACCCAAAAAATTATTTATTTTTCTTCTGCCGAATACATTCATCCGTCTTTAGGTGCTTTGCTTTGGTTGCATAGAGTATAGCTTGTCATTTAATATCTGGGCCATATTTAGTGAAACTAATAAAACATAGGCCTACAGCTGTTATAAAACGTAAAGTTTTGTGTGCATTTTACTTTTTACTTATTAACATAGGCTTAATATGTAACTCAATTCACAGTAATACTAACTTCATCACAGTCATTTCCTACAACATCCGAGCGACGCCCCTTTGTTTTGACTAAGCAAAATATGGCGGACCAATGTTCAATTGTCTTCAACTTTCAGAAGTCTTCTGCCTCTCTGTAGCATCTAGCTCGTTGACATAAACATCGCTATTTCTCTGGATCAGTAAACTATGTGTTGTAGACGATTCACTTCTCGTTGTTAGTAATGCAATGTGACAAACAAAATCTTGACCTGCTTGAACACGATCAAATTTTTGTCAAATTCATCGCTTCACAAGGATTTCCAAGACTTCACAATACTTTACAAGTTTTATTGTCAAATCGCTTACAAGACTAAGTCTTTGATTTTTGTCAAAGTAAATAACAACATGCTCTCTAATCGATCAAAGACTTGACAATTCTTTGAAGGAATTCGCCAATGGGATTCGAACATATTATGACGCCAAAACCCATAAAAACATGGCGTCCTGGTCGAGACAAATTGTTTATGAGTTAATTATATGTATTAAACCCATGCCCGTGGGCTCCGTGAGACACCACAATGATGGAAATTACAAGACATATAATCTATAATTAAGTTCAAATAAATGTTTTTTTTTAATGAAGAAGATCCTACCTATAACCTTCGCAAATACTAATAGTAAATATTTTGTTTTAGAACAATATGCAATCGTAATATTCTTCATTTTAGTTAAGTAGTACAAATATCTTTCTTTAAGCCTAGTTATTCTTCAAAGGATTTACACATTTGTATTGTAACTTGAAGCACATCTTGTCAAATTTTTAGCAATATGAAACAGTCTTTGATATATTTTTTTCAACATTGATCGATCTTTGACAAGTTTTCTTGTAAATTATTGAATTGGAAGGAAACATTTGCGGTGTAGAAGCCGCTTATGATAGAATGTCCACAACTGATGACAAGCACAGGATCGCGGAGAACAGTGTCAAGCACGTCCGATCCACCGGCCTGACAAAGGGAAATTCAAATCCAGACTTTACAAACTAGGGCATTCGATAAGTAATGGCAACAATGCTGTAAATCAGTGCTCCTAGTGGTGACCGTTCGTTCTTGTAGTTAAATAGCTGTAAGTAAGAGTAGCATCATGTCGGGTCGTGGAAAGGGAGGCAAGGTGAAGGGAAAGTCAAAGTTTCGATCCATCCGTGCTGGGTTGCAGTTCCCGGTAGGCCGTATCCACCGTCTATTGCGTAAGGGTAATTACGCAGAGCGAGTTGACTAGAAATGTTTAGTTTTGACTAGAAATGTTTAGCTTAAATGTAGTTCTGTTTATAAGTATGCATAAGGGTGTAATTATTTGACTTATTTGAACTGTTGTATCAGTGAAGTTATGGTTTTACAGTGCAGTGAATAGTTCCGATCAGTGATAATTTATAGCGACAGTGAAATGTGTCCTAAAGTGTCAGTGAAATGCGTCATAGTGCCACTACAGTGAGTGAGATGAGAGTAAAGTGAAAGACTATTGAAACTTATGTAGGGCCTATACATATGTAGGTTGTATTGTAAAATTAGGTGTTTTATTTATGTTTTATTATTAATTATAATTATTGTGTTAAATTGTATTGTGTATTCTTATTGTATTGTGTATTGTAAATTTTATTGTGTATTGTTTATATTGTGTATGCCACTGCCACTGGGTGCTTTCCACTTGCAGTGTAAATAAATACATACATCTTGTACTACGTGATAGAGCAGCGATTGTTTCATAAATTTGCAATATTAATTAAAAGTCTCGAAGTAACCATATTTTGTAGATACAGTGGCTGTTTGTGATTTGTAGTAAACAGTACAGATCTAAAGGTACAACAAAGGTGCTTCATAAAAATCCAAGTTGCAAGAGAAAAACATGCAACTCAGTGCTTTAGGGCATTAGTGAAATTTTAGAGATAGTCCTACCATACTGAACTATTCAAGTTGGGTGTAAATAAATACATACATTCGTACTTTCAATCAAGAGTTGACATCCAGAGAGCTTTAGATTGATCAGTGAGAGAGATATCCAGAAATGCTGCTGCAGATGGAGTCTGCCGTCTTCCAAGAATTTGGAAAAGTATTGTTGAAATGTAGTGTGAAACAGTAACTATGTTGCCATTACTTTTCGAAAGCGTTAGTTTTTTTTTTTTGCCTCGCAGTTCGGTAATTTCTCTCCGTCCCGTTTCCCGCGCGAGTACAGTTTTGAAGTGGAGTTTCGACTTGGAGGTTCTCGCCAGGAGAACTTACATCATTACGCGGGTCTGTTATTCAAAGTTTGAAGAACAAGTCAGAAAGCATCAAATACCTGAGTGTTGACTTTAATGACGAAATAAAATTAGATAAAAAGAAAATTATAACTAATTTGTCACGTGATCTCAATCTCGTCCGATGCATGTTGTTAAAACCAGACCAAAAAATGAAAATAATTAACGAATATATATGGCCAGGTCTTGTTTATCCCTTGCAATGCGCCCCACTCAACCAATTTCCTGAAAATGTTTTGAAAAATATTGATAAAATTATCAGAAGTGTAATCAAGGAAATATTGTCCCTCCCAGATGACACTCCGAATCCCATGCTGTATGTATCGAAGAACGTAAGAGGTCTTGGAATTCTGAGAGCTGAATGAGAAGCCAGTATTCAACACTATAACATCTGTAAGCGACTGAATGATGCACATCTACATCACATTAGAAATCTAGAAGAGGAGAAGCAAACATCTCTCACGCGCCTAAAGATTGCTCCATACAGCGTCACTCCTCAAACTAAAGGAAAACATCTCAGAGAAGTTCTCAGAAAACAATCATTCCAGTCATGGTGCCAGCTCCCACATAAAGGCAAAGGTGTTTGTAAATTTGAAGAATGTCCCAAAGCCAACTCCTGGATCTCCTCTAAAAAGTGTCTTTCGTCCTCGGAATACATCAATGCCATCAAGATGTCTTGCAACGTCACCGCAGTGAGATCTGTCCCTGGCAGAACCTTCAGTACTACCCATTGTCGCCAATCCGGCTGCAGCGAGACTGAAACACTTGGCCACGTACTGGGGTTCTGTAAGAAGGGAGAGCTACTGCGTAACAACAGACACCATCGTGCCCGTACAGGGATTGCCAACCTGCTAAGAAACAGAGGATGGGAAGTACATGAGGAGATTCATTGTGTGTCTGAAGATGATTCTCATAGAAGAGTCGATATAATTGCCATCAATAGAAGAACCCAGAAAGCGATGGTCTTAGACCCTACGATTTGCTTTGAACGAGACACGAATCAAGAACTGCAGATAAATGATGACAAGCGAGCTAAATATGTACCCTGTCTTCCATACCTCAGTGAAAAATATGGCATTTCGCTTTACAACTGGGATGTTGCAGACTTACTATTTGGAGCGAGGAGTTGTTTACCAAAATGTACATGTAATATCCTTAAATCCTTTAAAATTCCCTTTTATGAGGTTCAGAAGATTGTAATGGAAATTCTGAAGGCCTCTCTTCAAATTCTACACTATCATCTATATGTTAACACGTAAATTTTTATTTTAATGTACAAATCGAATCATTATTTTACTCGTTTCATTTGCTTTATCTTTTATGTTTGTTAATTCCGGATCCCAGTGGTCAACCTCACTTGAGGACGGATGATTTTAAATAAATCTTAGTAGTGGCATGGTTACCACTCTATTCCTGTCATTGACAGAAGGGGAATATTAAAACTACAGCGTGTTAAATAATGCGTTTATTAGCGTAGGTCCAAGATACAGCACATTTCGTTGTCACCGCAGTCCGCGGCGTCCTTATACCAGACCAGCTCAGTGCAGGAGCCCTGAGGGAAGCAAGCTCCTCCCCGCTGCCGACAGCGCCTCTCGAAGATGGAAACTGCAATAAGGAAAACGACATTATAGCCAGTGTTGCCAATTCAGCGGTTTTCCCGCTAAATCTAGCTTTTTTGGATAACCGTCTCGGGGGTAAAATTATACAGAGTGATTTATATAGAACTGACACATTTCTTTCTTTAATTATTCCGTTGGGAATTCATTCAATGACCCAATTTTAGCACCAAATTAAGCAGAATGTTCTGGAGTTTCGATTCCTTGTCACTAGATGCGCAGATGTTTATGTTTGATTCCTATTGTTGGCAGCACTGACCCAATTTTAGCACCAAATTAAGCAGAATGTTCTGGAGTTTCGATTCCTTGTCACTAGATGCGCAGATGTTTATGTTTTATTCCTATTGTTGGCAGCACTAGATGCGCAGATGTTTATGTTTTATTCCTATTGTTGGCAGCTGTTTTCGACATTTTGTGTCGACGTGAAAATGCAATACACATTAAATCAACGACTCTTCCTTGCGAAGCAATACTGGATTACGAATTCAATTACAGCTACTCAAAGGGCATACCAGAGAGAATTTGGTGTTCGCAATCCTCCCAAAAGAAAACACAATACTGGGACTGGTAAACAAATTGGAAACAACTGGATCTCTGGTGAGTGAAAAGGGCCAATTTTTTTTTTTTTTAACCAGATTGTGAACACTGCAGAGTACCGACTGGTTTTCATGGAGTTTGTTGAGCAACTGGACGATGTAGAGCTGAGTCAAGGATATTTCCAGGAAGATGGCGCTACATGCCATACATCAAATGAATCCATGGAACTAATTGCAAGTTTCTTTGACGACCGAATAATTTCCAGGAACCTGTGGTCACCGAGATCTCCGGATTTGACAATGCCGGACTTCTTTCTATGGGGTTACTTAAAAGACAGGGTTTACGCCACACGTCCCCAGACATTGGACGATCTGAAGCACAACATCACACAGGAGATTCAAGCTATTGACAACAGAGTCCTCCAACGAGTGGCCAGTAACATGGAACGACGTGTTGAGTTGTGCCTTATGCAGGATGGAGGACATTTTCAACATTTGCTATAGAGGTAAATAATCTCCCAAAATTCCTCTACTTTTAGGTATAATAAGTTGTAGCTAGCACAATTCGTTTTGAAACAATTAATGAAAGAAATGTGTCAGTTCTATATAAATCACTCTGTATTATTCCGCTTAGCGGGAATACTAGTGGTTTTTAATCTTTAAAGTTTCTGAAATGAAATTCATATTAGCATTATAAGCGGCTTTCATAATTACATTTAATTCGTTCAGTGTGTGTTTTGTGAAATAATAGATGTGTTAATGTAGTGATAATTCCATATATATGTTACCGTTAAAACCGAAATACAACGCTATCTAAGGCGCTGTACTGAAATAAAAACAAATGACTTCGTCTATAAGGGGCCTTGGACAACAACAATCGAAAGCTATTAAACATAGCCTACAGACAATGTTTCTGTGTTTGTATGAAGTAATATCGGAAGCTAATTAATTGTTTAATTATTATTTCACCATTGGAAAGTGTAGTTTCTCTAGATGGACATAATTCTACAATGTTATTACAGTAACTTCTGAAACATATAGCAAGTAATATAAAGTATACACATCAAAACTGAATGATATGTCAATCTTCATTAAACTATGGTTGCATGTAATAACAATTAAGAAACATGTTAAAGGAATTGTCATTGCACCAAATGATTGCTCTCTGGACCGAAATGACCGCATTTTAATTATTTAAATACAATTTAAATTAAGTAACATATTAAACGATTTATCCTTCTGTCAAACACGAATTTTCCCTGGATCAAACGTCCTATTTTAATTATGTAATTACTTTATATTTATTTCTAACAGGTGCAGCGGAGCGCACGGGTACGGCTAGTAATCCATATTTCAATATAGAAAAAAAGTATGCAAAGCAAGCTATTTTAAACATATTTACGAGTATATAGCAAAGAGGAAACAAGGATCTTAAATGCATAATGGGCAGAACTCAGTTTAGGAGTAATATATTCTGTGTGCGTGAGTGCATGTTTTTACCAGTTCAAGTGACTGTCAAGTCCAAACCAAGAAGCTTTGTGCTTACTGTAGATTCTTTGAGATCAGTTCCATTTTATCTGATATTGTAGGAAAACTAAGAACTATTATGTGTAGTACTAAATTTGACTGCACTGATTTTATCGACTAGTTTACTTCAACTAAACCACTTATTAATTAGATTTAACACTGTATTAGAAAGTGATCGTATTGTTCACTTTAGATAATCACACTTATATCATCTTCAAATTAGATAATCATACTTATGCCATCTTCAAATAAGATTAGCTGGGACAAATTATTTATGATTGAAGCTAAATCATTAACATAGACTAGGGACAATAATGGACCTGAAATTGGTTCCTGGGGAACTCTACATTTTATATTCCCAAATTCTGCTTCAGTTGGTTGGGGGAAAACCTCAGAAAAACCCACAACCAGGAAATTGGTTACTTAAAACCGCTGTCCACAACAATGTGAAGAGTAAAATTATGTTTCTCGTTGGCAATTCTTTTTATTGGATTATTAATTTTACCGGATATGCAACAATGGAAAATGTTGATAAAATACAAATTATGATGTGGAAATACCGCGTTAATTTGTACATATTCTATATTACAGACAACTTTGTACATCTGAGCAGGAATCTGTCGTTAACTTTTCGCTCCTTGCGGCAAAGTTATCAAAACTTTTACTCCATATTTGCTCAAAAACTAGAAAATAGTCATGAGAATAAAAATTAATTACATTTCGAGCTCAGTCTAAATAGAGTCGATAATTTTTTTAAATATCGTGATTTCTTAATTTTTCACCAGAGTTCCCCCTTAAAGATGAAATAGTGCCCCGGATTTTCACTTCTCGGTGTTGGAGATATCACATTTCAGTGTGCTTTAAATCGTACGTAGTTTGGTTGGAATGGCTCTATAATCATCCTCAGTTTGGGCGTTACTGAACAAAAAGTAAACGACAATTTCAGTCGCCCTATATCTGCAATGCTAAATCGGACCGCTTGAGGTCAACATGGAGACTTCGCCCTACTCTGTTTATAAACTACAGATCTCTGAAGTAAACTGTATTATATCTCTGAATCTCTGAGTAACGTAAAGCGAAACTTACGACCATGGCAGCATTCGACTCCAGACGCCTGTTGAAGAGGACAGAGTCCTTTCTTCAAGCTCAGTTGACCCCGCGGACATTCGTCGGCCGGCAGGCAAATGCCGCCCTCTCTAGAGCAGGGTTCTTCCAGCTTCACTTGCACCGAGCCGTCTGGAATGAAAGAACGAGACGTGACAAAGACGACTCTGCATCGGCCGCAGAAACGGAGGTGACGTGATGAATGGGAAATGTAGATGTGCTGGCGATATAGAGAGAAACGGAAGTACCCCGAGAAAACCCTCTGGACGTCTGGACTGTTGACTGAAGATACAATAGTAATATACGTTACAAGAGCGGTATGTTGACGTTTTCATGTTCGAGGAAAAGATTGAAAAAATGAAACGTAGTTGAGCTTTTTTAATTCCCGAGAACATGAAAACAAACATACCGCTCGTGTATCGTACATTATTTTGTGCGAAGATCGTTTATTACATACCTGAAAGACGAATTTCTAATTAGTTGCAATGAAATCTCCATGTTGGTTTCTGTTTAATGACGCCAACTTCGGAACACCAAAATATATTTCTTCAACATTGTTGCTGTAAAATGTTTTCTGTGTTTACTATACTCCAGCAGGCCGTGATATACGTCTGTCTTTCCCCCCCGCCCCAGTCTATAAATGCGAACTTAAAACAAACGGTAAGGTTATGTAATGATTTATTTTTCATTTTAATATTTTAACAATATTATTTATATAACATATTGCAGTAATAACATCGGCATCTGGAATCTCGTTGATTTTTTCACGGCTTCCTTAATGTTACTTGTATCAGGAATGCAATAAGTTTCGTGGAGTAGTAGACTTTACTTAATTTTTGCAAATATTTGAAAATAATAATTAACATTGCAATTTAGGTGAAATTGCAGTGGTAAGTTTCCAATTTATAATTATTACTATGTTAAACGTCTCTAAAAATAATATGTTAAAAGCCTAAAGCAGTAAAATGAATGTCGCGTTTAAGCGGTAAGAAGAGGGAAATTGTTATGTGTGTTACGTTGGGAATACTGAATGTGGTATTTCACACTTACCGCGTATTGGTTCTGTGCGGAAAACAAGCAAATACGCACGATCTCGCACAAAATATTTTACACAAACGGTGTCAGTTAACAAAGCTCTAGCTTACGATGCCCGGGATCCAATCCCGGGGATGATGGAGTCGAATATTCGTTGTCATCATTTTGTTGTTTAGCCAACTGTCCGAAGACAGTAACATCAATATGCCATCACTCATGAGGCAACTAGGCCAGGAGATAATGGGGTAGGGTGGCCAGTTCCTTTCTCCCTCCAATGCATACATCGCCAACTAGCTACATATTACACTAGTCAGACTTCAGATGCATACAAACAATTGTTCTTCCTCTGACACATATCGTCAAGTGAGATGTACTGAATGATAATCAGGCTTCGAGACTTGGGACCCGATACAATAAGTTTACTGTGCATGTACTATAGGTTGTTGACTCGCGGCAGGTAGTGAAAGGTAGAGATGTGTTCAGGTAACAACGTTGCTATTTAGAATAGAGTACGGTAGTATGGGGAAACAAACACATATGTACATTCTGAAAGTAAATATACATTATACAATGACAATGTCAAAAGAATGTGAAAAGCATTTATTCTCCTATCTTTTATAAGCATTTGTGTTTAATTATACAAAATATTAATGGTGGAAATAAGCATGTAGCGATTTTAATTTCTCCATTTATCCTATTGATCGTCTTTAGGAAGTGCAGTTACAGTACCGAATTGCAATGTACTACAAGATACATTCTCAGTGTCTCAAACGTAAATCTTTTTCGGTTATCTGCCAAACACAGTTTGTACTGTCAAAAGCTGCGCTCTACGTCGCATGACGTGATAGGAGCAAAACGAATGAACCTAACATCATCGCAGTCTCTAAGAGACAGTCCTTTAATCTCTGGTGACTTTATGTCCACTAATTTGTTGTTTATATTACACAATGTTCCATATCCGTTATTTTTACATAAAACTGATTTCCACTTCTGTTTTACATGTTCAATGACCGGCGTCTCATTAAATCTCTGTGTCATTTCCTCAACTAATTTGAGGGCTTCCGGCATTTCTTGCCTTGACTTTTCTAACCGTGTAATAGTTTGAAAATAGGTTTGTACGAAACCAAATTATTCGTCAGAACCTTCAAATCCAGAGCGTTTTCCTTTGCGTATTTGTTGGCATTCATTCTACAGTACCCCCACCCACTGTACGCTTTACCACTATACTCAGTACGCCGTTATGCGGATTTCTCACTGAACTGCTCTATCGGGTCCGAAGTCTCCAAGCCTACTGATAATAGACGTACACTTAACGGCAAAAAGAATGGGCCGACTCTTGGTCGACAGAAAAGCTAAGTTCTATCGCGCGGTTCACTCGTGTAAACGTACCCACTGCAAGGCATTGCTGTGGTGTCTCTTCATTGAAAGTCGTCCGTCTATAATGTAGTAAACCTAACGAGCAGTGTGTAGCCCAGTGGTAAGAAGTCTGACATCCGTACTCACGATTTGTGAACTCTAGCATCTCGTAGTTTTGAAATAAACTAAACTGTATCGCTGTACGTCCAACGGCACACTAATGCAATGTAAACGTCACAACAGCTGATCAGTTGCGAGTACTACGAGACTGCCGTCCCGACAGCGATGCCAGATTTTTAAACCTTCTATACGTCACTCAACAATCAATGTTTGCAATGTTTCTTCAATCGATTAATTCGAAATCTGTGAATTTTCTAATTAAAATACTGCTGCAACGTGAACATAACAAACGTTCTCTTCGTTGTTATACAAGAAATTAAATCGTATTTTAAACAGTATTCGTAAAATTCGCGATCGAAATGTCGGCATAGAGGTATTATTTCTTCAAAAACCTCGCAAAAACGAGCAAAATGGTATTATACTTTTTAGTTCATTATATTTTAAGGGATCACACCCTAAAATTAATGTACTACCTTACCTTCCACCTTGTATATCTCCACATGTTACACCCCTCCCACGTAAGTACAATACAAGACTCTAGGTTCTGAACTCCTGCCTAAAACTTTTGCACATATGGAAAGATCGCAAGGTACAACCATCCTCTGTCCTTCATTTCACTGGTAAAGAGCAACAACATCTCTCTTTATCCTCAAACTAACTCCTGGTTGAGTGTTAGAGAAGGATGGTATGGCCTTAACTCTACCAGGTTAAATAAATTATTATTATTATTATTATTATTATTATTATTATTATTATTATTATTATTATTATTTTATTATTATATCTACTGTACTCTCTGTCCCGGTAATTCGTCATTGACACAGCACAGACAGACAAAATCTCTTTCTTCTTTTACTGATGTTATCGGTTTTCGCATGCTGTGCTTCCGAAGTCAGTCATTCAGAGAAAGAGATCAGTGTCAGGTGTGAATGTGAAAATGAGCAACAATCAAGGGAGTTCATTTAGTCACAGTGTTCTGCCCAAGGGTGTCTTTCACTACAAACCCAGCATTCTCCAATCCTCCCTATTTTCTGCCTTCCTTTTAGTCTCCGCATAAGATCCATATATCTTAATGTCGTCTATCATCTGATATCTTCTTCTGCTCCAAACTCTTCTCCCGTTCACCGTTCCTTCCAGTGCATCCTTCAGTAGGCAGTTTCTTCTTAGCCAGTGACCCAACCAATTCCACTTTCTTTTCTTTATATTCTATGTCATTTATACTGAATGTGACTGACTGCGCGGAGAAAATGTATTGGTATTTTAAACTAATTTCTATATAGAGGCCTAATGTTCCTTAACTTTAAAAACCTTATTTCGTTACTGCTTTTTTACATATAAGTAGGGACCGGATTTTTATGTAATATCAAGGTGTCAAATATGTGCATATTTATGTAAAAAAAATAAGCTGAATATGTACCAAAATATGTAAATTCATGAAAACATTTAATATCAATATCTGCCAGATACAGGATAGGTAAGACTCTCCAGTTGTCATTTCATAGAGCACCCGAATTTTTACGGCACACTTGACACATTACTATTTTTCCATCTGTAGTGAAAGCTTCGTCCATCGCAATCCATGATTTTATTTTTGTCGTTAGGGTTGAAGATACAGGGGTCATTTTAGTTAGTTAAAAGCAGTAGATAAACTCACTTGCACTTTATACTGTAAGTACTAAAACTAGAGAACTGAGTGAAATGAATGATACAACAGAACTGCAAGCACTGTTTCGCTGTACTGGATTAGGAGAAAATAAGAGGAGATGTGGGACACATGCATTTTAGCTGCTCCCTGTAAGAAACAAAGTATCTACTAATATTTCAAACTATAGGCATTTACAAACTGTTGTTTGAAAAGTGACATTCCTGTCTCAGTCAGAAGGGTAGGATTATTCCAGCCGAGAACCATACTTAATAATTGCTCGGAAAATCCCATTTCCGTATAGGTCTACTAAATTTAAAGTAAAGAGGTCAAGCAATAACCTGAAAAGCTATTTATTTTAATCTTTGAACAGCTTTCCAGTTTGTTCCTTTACTCCAGCTTCTTTCCAAAAGTCGGCTACTTTATTGCGGCTCATGTCAGACTTGACACGGGTTTTCCCTGGAAGGATTAGGAAGAGGGTGGGTAAGGTTGCAAATTGCATGGGAACGGCTTGTTAAGACGTGTGTAGAGCAATTATAGTTCGAGACAAATCATGTCGTCCTCGTCCCACTCCACCGCATGAAGGCAACGCTACTTTCTGAGTGATTTTTACAATGCAAGGTAGTTGTATGAAAAAGGTTGCCTTTTGTTCACTCATATTTACAGTGGGCGGTATGGGGTGCGTGCCGCTATTACTTTCTGGAACTAAGGACGTTTATCTTTCGTCCTGAAATATATCCTTTCTTGGGTAGATAAAAAGCTTTTTAAATCTGTGTATTTGAAGTTGTAAACTTCCCCAGCAGAAGTTTTTTTTTCCGCTTTTAGGGAAGTAAAAATGAATAAAACCTCCAAATATGTAGATTTATGTAATAACAAGCCATAATATGTAATGTGGGGTAAATATGTAAAAATATGTAGTATCAAATTTTAATATATTAATGGTAATTACAAGATTCGCAAAGATTTGTTATTTATATACGGTTAATTTGAAAAGAATATAATATGTAATTACATAAAAATCCGGTCCGTACATAATAAGACCGCCATACTTTCTTCACTCAAACAGGAGGAAAAGAGGGTCTAATATGAAGTCAAATGTTTCAATTTAGGAATTGCAGGAAATAATATTTGTGTGTAGTACAGAAAAAGATACCGTACTTCAGCTTTTTATTTGTGCGTATCAAATAATTTCATTTAAGAGTGTGTCTTCTGAATGATGGTTCACGGAAATAAACTACTTATCTGCATATTGTAGAGGAACGGAACTGTTACGAAACCCGTAAAACGAAGAGTTATGTAAAAGTGTGTCGCTTTCATGAGTCCCCTTGTTTCGTTTTCTGTTTTGTGTTTGTAGGCCTAATAGTTCGGAACATCTGCTCGTATTTAGCACTTTAATTGTATCCCCTGAGTGCCTGCAACCTTCAATAGATCTCTTGATCACCTTAGCCTGCTCGACAGGTTTATAGGACAAAGAGAACTGACAGACAGATATGTTGACAAACGCCAGCATGTCAGTGGAAGTAATGCAAGGAAGAGAGCTGAGCTACACACTTCAGTCAACTGGTTGTGTTCGGTCCCAGCTGTAGCTAGTGATTTAATATTTCAAACACTTTCTGCTAGCGGCATGGAATAAAGATTTTCACGATCCAGTTAACACCAAAACATTTTTCGTATTTCATAATATTCTGGTAAAATTTTCATGTTTCATAAAAGCCTTCGTATTAATTTTATACTACACGATTCTTTCCCTCCGTTAAAATTTCTGTAACTACCACTAACAGGACTTTCCAGACATTATAAGCAAACAATAGAGACTTTTCCAGGAATCACTTGGAAACCCCAAGCCATCCATTCTACCAACATTCCGGAATTCTCAAGGGCAAGTGAAATCTCTAAATTCCTCTTCAGAGTCACTGAAATCATAGCGGCAATGAATTCTAGAAGCCAAAAAAGTGGTTTCTATTCCACTTTTCTTCATCCTTTCCATAGAAGTCTTTTCAGTGCTGCCATGTCTTACTAATAAAAACTCTTATATAGTCGTTTAACTGTCATATACTTATACAATGGATAGTTCGTTTGTATTTGAAGCTGTCCACTTGCTCTATTGCTATAAGAGAGTTTAGTCTACTCTTCTCTAGTTCCTGATTTTAAAAGGCTATTCTCCGTTTTTGTATTGTCATTCCTGCAAAAAACGAAAGATGGCGAGTTGTTACAACGTAATTTACGACTAGTCACTAGCTACGGCTTTGCACTAAACCAGGCACCGTATTGCACAAGCCACCACTGAACAATGGCAGGGTGTTATACTAGCCGCCACTCAGCAATGGGAACGTGTACACGAGCGTGGTAACGCGCTTTACGAGACATCACTGAACAGTGACAGTATTCGATACTTGTCGCCACTGAGCATTTGGAACGTCATGCATGAGACGTCACTGAACGGTGGCAGTATGTGATATTAGCCGCCAGAGTCGTGGGAAAGTGCTACACGAGTCGCCACTGAACGGATGCAGCGTGTCATACTAGCCGCCACTAAGCCGTGGGAACGTGATTCACGGGCCACCACTGAACTGTGTCATACTAACCGCCACTGAGCCGTGGGAACGTGATTCATGAGCCACCACTGAACTGTGTCAGCGTGTTATATTAGCCACTACTGAGCCGTGGGAACGTGAATCACGGGGCTACCACTGAATTGTGTCATACTAGCCGGCACTGAGCCGTGGGAACGTGATTCACGAGCCACCACTAAACTGTGTCAGTTTGTTATTTTAACTACTATTGAGCCGTAGGAACGTGATTCACGGGTCACCACTGAACTGAAGCCACCGGCGTGGCTCAGTCGGTTAAGGTGCTTGCCTGTCGTTCTGAAGTTGCGTTCGGGCGCGGGTTCGATCCCCGCTTGGGCTGATTACCTGGTTGGGTTTTTACGAGGTTTTCCCCAACCGTAATGTAAATGCAAGGTAATCCATGGCGAATCCTCGGCCTCATCTCGCCAAATATCATATCACTATCACCAATCTCATCGACGCTAAATAACTTAGTAGTTGATACAGCGTCGTTAAATAACCAACTAAAATAAAAAACCACTGAACTGTGTCATACTAGCCGCCACTGAGCCGAGGGAACGTGATTCACGAGCCACCATTGAACTGTCAGCGTGTTACACTAGCCGCTACTAAGCCGTGGGAATGTGATTCACGAGCCACCACTGAACTGTGTCATACTAGCCGCCATTGAGCCGTGGGAACGTGATTCACGGGCCACCACTGAACTGTGTCATACTAGCCGGCACTGAGCCGTGGGAACGTGATTCACGAGCCACCACTCAACTGTGTCAGCGTGTTATATTAGCCGCTACTGAGCCGTGGAAACGTGATTCACGAGCCACCACTGAACTGTGAGCGTGTTATATTAGCCGCTACTGAGCCGTGGGAGCGTGATTCACGAGCCACCACTGAACTGTGTCATACTAGCCGGCACTGAGCAGTGGGAACGTGATTCACGGGCCACCACTGAACTGTGTCAGCGTGTTATATTAGCCGCTACTGAGCCGTGGGAGCGTCATTCACGAGCCACCACTGAACTATGAGAGTGTTATATTAGCCGCTACTGAGCCGTGGGAGCGTGATTCACGGGCCACCACTGAACTGTGTCATACTAGCCGCCATTGAGCCGTGGGAACGTGATTCACGAGCCACCACTGAACTGTGTCAGCGTGTTATATTAGCCGTTACTGAGCCGTGGGAGCGTGATTCACGGGCCACAACTGAACTGTGTCATACTAGCCGCCACTGAGCCGTGGGAACGTGCTGCACGAGCCACCACTGCGCTGTGGGAACGTGCTGCGGCGCATATCCCGGATAAGCCCGTCCGTAACGCGGTAGCGGGCAGGTCATGACCAGTAGCCCTCCCAGACGCACGGAACGCCTCGCCCCGAGCCTCACGCAGGGGTCGCACATTCGCAACCCGGCCTCGCTCCATCCAAACCCCCGCCTCGCCCCCCGTGGGAAAGAATTCCAACTGGCCAAGTAAAGGGATGCCACACAACGTTTTCATCCTGTTCCACATTCGAATAATTCTAATGCGTTAAAGTGACTTCTTTTCCTTCCTCACAGTAGGCCTAAGTCATTTATAGTACGTAGGATCGTGTGATATCTGGCAACAGTTGGCAACACTGACAAGATGGCAATATTTGCTGTTTAGCAACTGTTCTTATGTGACCCTCACTATATTGCTGGCCACACGATACCTCCCAACGAGTTAGAAAGAGAAAGATATAGAGTGGTCATTGCGCCGCCATGTTTGAAGAAAATTGAACGACCGTCGGTAATGAACTTATGCGCCCAAAACAAAGTGGGCGTGGTGATAACTGACATTAGAATCGTCAGCTGTCTTAATTTCGTTTGCATAAATCAGTTAAACTGAAGTGGAAAAACCTAGTATTTCGTCAAATACGTGCTAGGAACTTAATCTAAACTTATGTACGCTAAATTTAAAACACTTGAGCTATTCCTAGAAGGAATGCTTAAAAGAATAAACTAAGCAAAATTGTCATGTAGTATGACAAGAAGTCCTAGCAAATATACTGAAGAAAATGTTAATATTCCTAGGATCTTTTAAATGCGGCCTGCAAGATTGCCTACAAAATGAACGAGTATGATTCGGATGATTTTATTAAATTGTCTCTACACGTTGCAAACTATTTATTATAAAATAAGATATAGAATGAAAGTAGGCCCTGTCTGTAGCAAACAACCTTTACCTGCAAGCTTGTAACGTGGGTGAAACATGACAAAACACGCTTTCAGTTTTTTTGTTACAGTAAAGTATAATTATTATCGAAATGTGAACGTGAGGCCAACAGCCGGCTGGTCTGTCTGAGCCTTTCAAGGGCTGTGGCACCACAGATAATTATTAGTGTCAATTGAGCATTTAGTGCAATAATGGGGTAAGTAGTTACGAAATATATTCATACTTACCCCATTATTGCACGTGGGTGCTCAATTATGTTCTTTCATGTCCTTCCAGTCAAAATACTAACAACAATACGACCTACCCCAGAGTTTTGCGTTATTTTGGATGCGAGTATCGAAATACAATTTTAATATTTGATTGCTATTACTAGGTTTGAAACGGAATTGTAGCGGTTTTATCCGTATTTAGTTTAACTTTGTTACTAGTGAACCATTTATTTGATTAATCGCTTGTCTTCGAAATAGGCCTACTTCTTATAAGCTACAGCTCATCGTCTTCTTGTATAAGCAGTAAGGACAGGAGGAGCAGAAATAAAGGATGCCGGTGACGAAATACAGTTTTAATATTGTATTGTATTTGTTTTTCACTGGGTCTGAAACGGAATTGTATTGGCTTTATCCGTATTTAGTTTAAGTACATTACCAGTGAACCATTTATTTTGTTTATGCCGGGCGTTGTTACACATTTATGCATGAAAAAAATGCTGCTAATTAACAAAACTATGGACTTAACTTCATAAAATTTACATGAAATATGATATATCAGTTGTCTTTTTCCTTTTGACATTGCAGTTATATGCAGCACACACAATAGGCATGTTTTTTCTTCGTTTTTTTGTACTCCTTACCTCCGTTAAACAACATTGTAAGCAGACGAATTTTTACAAAGGTGGGCGCTTAGCTCAGATCTGCCGTGTTTCGCGGTGGCACCGCAAAGAGCGCTGTACAGGACAACATGGCCACTCTATAGTCTTCTCTTTCTATCTCGTTGATACCTCCAATACTGGATGAATGATCGTTCACCTCTGCTGAGCCAAGTAGACCTGAGGCCAGCAGCCTGTGTTTTCCCTTCACGGGCTGTCCGCGCAAACAATTTAAACTTCAAAACAATTTACTTTTATTCCCTAACATAGGAATACAAATTTATCTATAACACAAAATAATAGGCCTATAACATTTAAACCTCATAATTTTCTCTTTTATTATTTTTCAACGTTTTACATTACTGCGCATCGAATACTTTTTCAACTAATGGGGATACTTGATTTTTTGTCATTCATCCACATGAAGCCAGTTGGGTAGAGGCTAGTCTACGCTACACCCGCAAAGATTGAGAGGATTTGTTGGGATGCCACAGGAAAACTGGAGCTACCGGAGAAAACCGGTGTTACCTAGATCAGGGCTTGCCCAACACTTTATAAATGGGGGGTACATCGGAGATCGAACTCTGATCCACAGGATTACGAGTCCAGCGCTCTTCACTAAACCACCGTGGTGGATACAATTGCTAACAAGGTTTGCCAACAAGAAACGATTTTTTTTTTTGTTTTGGAATTTAGTGGAAGACAATATTGTTGTGGTAACTCTGTTCTTTCTAGTTCGCTAAAAACCGGGATATTCATGCGTTCCAAGGATTATTTTCGGGACTCCGAGACGCAGATCTTGATCCCACTACGTCCCGAATTTTCCGGCAACCCTACGATAGTCCCAAAGAATAAAATATCGGACGTTATGAGTAGAGATGGGAACGATACATCGGTTTTTACGAAATACCGATATTTTCGTTTCGATATAGCGATATATCGATATCGAAATTTTGATTCAATATATCGTATAATATATCGGTTTTCTAATAAATTTCGATTTTTTTTGTGGAATTATTATCATTATCAACAACAACAAAATCCACACTAGCCAACTCCGATAGTTCCCGAGAGATGGCGCTCTGAAGGTGGACAGTTACATAATTGTGCAACTCACTCAATACCTTGTTCTAATTGGCTGGACTGGAATTCGAATTCAACAAATTCAAAATGCAGCGTCTGCGAACGTGAGACAGACGGGAGGTTTATCTACTACTGTTTTAATATTGTTATTAATGTCCTCCAAGGTAGGAGCAACTCCCACCCTGAAAGGGAACCGTCTGACCTCAAAACGGCTATCAAAACTTTTTTTTTCTATATTCTGAAACGGAAAGAGAAACAAGGATTTAATACCGATGTGACATTTGTTTATGTCTAAGATGTCTATGCACAACCTAGTGCTGACATTCTGTTTTCTTATTATATCTTTTAGTGCATAAAAACTCTATCCCTATAATCATCACCATTTTTGTTTGGAATGTTGGAGTGTAACAATAACTTGCAATGGGAACTTACTTTAGAAGGGTTGTATCAAATCAATTGTGAAGTTTGTTAAAACTTGTAACATTCTAAGTACGGTTTACTTATATTTAAAAATTATTACATTGTTAGGTAGAAAAGAGCATTATATCTCTGTCCTGGATTGAATCCTATATAATATTAGAATAATTGAATCGTGTTCCAATATCAAACACTCAACCATGTAGAGTTCACTTAACTCTTTCCCAATACATCATTTAAGCTCCCTTGCCTCCACCATAATTTTGATTTAGGTTAGGACCTACATCATATGGTATTGAAAATGTACCGTTTATTGTTACAATTTTACATTTATGCTTTTGACTGTTATGACGTTAGTTTAAATGGTAGAAAGGAATATTAAAATTTAAATAATTTTACTGTAATACAGTAAATGTACGCCTGAAAATGCAATTTGCTTACGGAAGAGCGATATATCGATATGAGCTATTCCATCTCAAATCGGCCGAAATATAGAGAAAATTGACCTTGCAATTTTTAAATACAATGAAACTTTTTCTGTCCGTAGACAACTGTGATATAATGCTTTGTGGAAAGTTTGAGGCATCAGAACTTAATAATGTTTAAATTAAAAATATTTAAATGTATCGTATTTTCATAAAATTAGCAACTTTAAACTGTTGTGGCTCCGAAACCCTTTCACCCAATGATCAAAATCATGGTTTATTTTGATGCTGAAAAATTAAAGTTTATATTGACATGTAAACAGTTTTTTTATGGAAATGGAGAAATTTAGATTTTTCTTAATTAAGACGCCTTTGGCCACGAAAAAATATTTTTAAAATATATAGTTAGATTCCGCATTGAAAGTACAAATAAACATATTTTTTACTGGTGGGACGTTGATAAGAAAGTATTGAAAATATCAAATACTTACTTACTTACTTACTTACTTACAAATGGCTTTTAAGGAACCCGAAGGTTCATTGCCGCCCTCACATAAGCCCGCCAGCGGTCCCTATCCTGTGCAAGATTAATCCAGTCTCTATCATCATACCCAACCTCCCTCAAATCCATTTTAATATTATCCTCCCATCTACGTCTCGGCCTCCCTAGAGGTCCTTTTCCCTCCGGTCTCCCAACTAACACTCTATATGCATTTCTGGATTCGCCCATACGTGCTAAATGCCCTGCCCATCTCAAACGTCTGGATTTAATGTTCCTAATTATGTCAGGTGAAGAATACAATGCGTGCAGTTCTGTGTTGTGTAACTTTCTCCATTCTCCTGTAACTTCATCCCGCTTAGCCCCAAATATTTTCCTAAGCACCTTATTCTCAAACACCCTGAACCTATGTTCCTCTCTCAGAGTGAGAGTCCAAGTTTCACAACCATACAGAATAACCGGTAATATAACTGTTTTATAAATTCTAACTTTCAGATTTTTGGACAGCAGACTGGATGATAAGAGCTTCTCAACCAAATAATAACACGCATTTCCCATATTCTTATTATAGGGATACGTAACAAGCTGTTTTTTACGGTGATGGGTTGTTAGCCCTTCGCCCAACCCCCAAGCTGGAGGACCACCCCTTATCGGCTGTCCACGACTGCTTATTCAATATATTCGCAGCTACCCTCAAGAAAATAAATAGTACGCGCGTGAACTAACCAGCTGACTGTGAGGCGGGAGCTAGCCGAGACAAGCAAGGCCAGGAGACAAACACGTGATGTGTCGTCTAGCAGTCACGGCTGTGCTAGCTTTATCACAGGTTTTCATAAACACAGGAGTAAAATGACGCCCAACGCTCTCTTATCTTCAGCTCTCGGCCAGTGCTTGCGATACTGCGCCGTTCAAGTCTAGGCGTGTGAAAATAATCTATTTAATACCCTCGAAACTTATTGCCGTGGCACTAAGCAAACAATGCCGAATCCCTCTTAATAATGCAAGGTATTTTCTCAATATTTTTTTACATTTTTACAAATGGCCAAAAAGCCTAAAAGCAAGTAAAATCAGAGTAACTGTCTCTCTGTGTACAATAAAAATAAGGATTACTTCTTAACATATCCTACCAAATGTCAGCTTCAAAATAAGCTCTCGTTCAATGTTCTGCAGTAAATGGTTCCAGAGTTCTGAGCGCTGAAAGAGGCTTGGTTTTATAAAATACGCTAAATTTGTCGCCCAATAATACGAAAACCATTTGACTTTCGATAGTATATTTTTGAAAATGCACTCCCCTCAGCATCTCGTATAAGTAGGGAAAAATTAGAGTATTAAAAAATGCGAGTTTTTTACTGATCGATTTCATATGGAATAGCCCATATATTTTCTGCGATATATATCGTTTATCGAAACTAGGTTTGCAATATATTGCAATTTCAATATATCGGTATTTATTTCCTCCATCACTAGTTATGAGTGCCAGTCAATTCAGCACAATGGCTCAAACCTAGCACTCAGTTTACGTAGCAGTGGCACAATTAAGAGTTTATGTAATCAATTAGTATTCAGGCAACACCTATTAGCAAGGAGAAATTAGTAACTGGCACCCAAATAATTGCACAACTGATGGGAATTAAACACCTCGACAACAATGATAACACAGACCAACCTTCTCATCAAGGTGTATACACATTCGGTGGACTGAAGCAAGGCAGTCTTGTCTGTGTTATTATCCATGGGGCCACTTTCCTTCTTACGGCCTCGATCACAATAATTACCGACCCCCAGGGACAACGCTTTGCGGTCTCATAAATGGAATAGGATATTCCTAATCGAAGTACAATCGACTTCGTGCAGCTGTCATAAACGTTCCTAAAAACAAACGCGCAACGTCAATATTCTTGTTGTGCATTACAGCACCATCTGACGGAGACATTGTGAAGCACGTGACTAGCACAAACCTGTAGCGGCATCTGTCACACAGAATTTAAAACTCTAGCAGTAGGTGTTATCAAACCGTTTTAAGGAAATTACAAAATTATATACCGCACACACCGCGTCAATCATTACAACATGTTTCTGCTCTTTTAACTTGTACCTGTTAAATTCTTCCTGCTTCCATCAAGCAATTATAAAACTAAACTGCTTGTGATGCTAAAATGAAGTTGATACACATATACACGTTAAAAGCAAAGATTTTCCTCTCAATTCGTCGATTTCGTTCGTATCTTAGCAACCCTACGTAAGCAATTTAGGGTAAGTTATTACGACATAAGATGACTGTCGATTTAAATTATTATTAACTAGTGGCTTGTGCAGCAAATGCTGCAAACTAACTTCATTAGACATTCAAATAAAAATGTTTCACATTTATTTCCAATGAAGAATACCAGACATTTTGAAAGATATTTGCTTCCATAGTAATGAAATATATTTTCTCTGAGTGTTTTTTTTTATACCAAATACTTTTTCTTAAACCTATCCACCTTCAGTTTTTGAGTTTCAACGCGAAAACGCAAGTAACAATGTCAGGACGATCAGTGGGTTTTTCATGTGGGAGTAAAGCAATAGCTATTTCAGGTCATTGTGGATTGTATGTGAAAGTTAAAAAAATGTCAGGTTTGCTATGCTTTCGAACAATAGACATAGCATCTTGGTATAGCTGCTGCATGTAGAGCTTGAAATGTAGAGGGTAGAATCATTTTATCCTGCTAAGAGATCTTGCTGAAATGATCAGGAGACTACAAAATTTTGTAGGCCTCTTATTTTATCAGTAAGTAATACCTTTTGGTTTTTCCTTAGGAACTGTAATTTTTGCGCTCTCTCAAGCCAATACTGAAGAGAATGACGCATATAATATCTACACCACACCCCCATTAAGTATATGAAAAAGACCCAATCCCACTTGATTAATAACTATAAAAGAATTTTATTTTTAATAATATTATTATCTTACGTAAGTTTTGTAGTTACTATATACTATATAGCCGCCACTCAGTAAATTATAGAAATGAAGATCTAATTTAACATATTCTCTACATCTACTTACATAACCCCAAACCGTTTCACTTTCATATCATCAATATGTCATTAATATGTATAATTAATGAAAAATAGTCACATCAAGGCATTAACTATAATAATATTTCATTTCTAATGGTAATAATGTCATCAAACCACCTCAAGTTTTGTAGATTTTAATATCCAATATACAGCTGCACTCAGAAAATTACACACCGCAGAATCAGACGTATAAATTATTTTAGCAAGTCTTGAAGTTTTTAATAACCAATTTAATTTGAGCTCTAAATATGTCAGCAATCCTGCAGGTCATGGCCTTCGTGTAATAGCCTATTGTTTATTGTAGTGTGTGTTTTGTTTTATACTGAAATGCAATTAGTTCTCAAAACTGACGAAAGATGGATTTTGGAAAATAGGAAAATGATGTAGGAAAATTTACATTTCACTAAAACCTACTATTTTTCTGAAAAACTTTGGGTTCCAAGCTTCTAAATGAGGTGTCATTTATTAAAATCCGTTCAACCGTTTTCCCGTAATCTCCTTTACCAGTTAAAATTATGTATATAGATGTTTTTGTTACACATTCTTACAGCAGAAAAAGTTTCCAAATTTCAAAATGTATGGTTTTATTTAAACCGTAGGCTAAACATGCTTGTATTTAAAAAACGCAGGTGATCGCCATGAATTTTACAAAATACGTAAAGTGCATGTAACCAAGAACTTTTTATCTCACATCTAATAGTAAAAGCTAACAAGCTAAAAGAAAGCAACGCACAGAATTGCCAAGTAGGTGAAAGCTCGGAGACGTGAATGGGATGGGATATCCATGTAGACTGAACGTCCAACAATCTTCCTTTACCGAGCATTCCAGTCCAAGAAGCAGAACAACATCTAAGACTGAAAACTTTTATATATATATATATATATATATATATATATATATATATATTATTCTGGTTCCCCTGATCCCCTCAAGAATGTTGCAGTTCTTGTAAACCATCGTCAATTTAACAAACTGCCTCAAGAAATGCACAATTTAAATTTTATTGAATTTAAGAAATTGTTGTATAAATGCCTTGTGGACAATCCCTTTTATAATATAAGGAAATCTCTTGATAGCAATGTAAATATTTTTAATTAATTTAATTTATTTTATTCGTATTTACGTTTCTGTTTCCTAACCTATTTATATGTTATTTTATTATACACTCTAATATATTATTTTATTGTATTTAGGCAACATATACTCACCCGCATGACAATAAAAACTTTATGTATTTATTTATTCATTCATTCATTTAGTATTCATTCATTCATTATCTGTAGTAATGTCACGAGAGTTCTGACAAGCAAACGTTCTGATGGAGGCAGATAAAAAAGTTAATTTTTTTTCTTCCACCATTTTAATAATGTCAAAAGAAGTGCTTATACAAATTTTGGCCACTCGACCACAATTACGAGGCCGTCCAGAAAGTGATTTTCCCTGGGGCCATTTATAGAAAAAAGCACAATTGCATAGAAATATTTATTAAAACAGATACAGCAATTGTTGCGCTATTTGCCAACATATCCCCCACTGGAATTGAGACATTTGTCATACTGTAGGATCAATTTTTGTGTCGTAGAAGTCAGCCGCCTCAGATCGGAACCAGCGTTTGACTGCGTCTGCACCTCTGTCGATCCCATGATATGAGAAATGTCTCAATTCCGATGAAAAATATGTTGAAAAATAGCTCAACAATTGCTGTTTCCGTTCCAATAAATTTGTCCAATGAAATTCGGTTTTTTTTTCTGTTAGCGGCCCCTGGCGAACTTATTTTTTTACGGCCCTCGTAATTGCGGTCGAGTGGCCAAAATTTGTATAAGCATTTCTTTTGACATAAATATGGTAGAAGAAAAAAATTAACTTTTTTATCTGCCCCCATCAGAACGTTTGCTTGTGAGATTTATCTGGGAAATCTCAAACCTCGAGTGACATTTATTAGGACTATTTCGTGAATAAAATAAAAATGTAAATAATATATCCCTAAAATTCGATCACAAAATGTTAATAATTGTATATTAACGAATATTTAACCTATTTAGACATTGTGAAGTTGAAATAGATGAATATCGATAACTGCAATAAAGAAATTCGATGTTATTATTCAGTAATGCCAATTGCGAAAAGCGAAATACAGGTTTAACAATGTTAATTACATGTACTGCACTTTTCTCTTATTATTATACCATAAATACATTTCCATTATCTGCTGAAATGATAATTTAATTTAAGATTTTATAACATAATTACAGTAACCTGATTAATACATTAATTAAATAAAGAATTGTTGAAAACGCAGTTATCAAATCTGAATGAAGGAATGTAATTTTTTCAAATAGCCTACAATGGACATGGAATTAGAAGATGAAGATGTAGATGTGGAAGTATAATTTCGTACTTTATTTAGAACTTCATCGTTAAGAAACGTAAAAAATTATATATTACAGATATATGAACTGTAATATATAATTTTTTACGTTTCTTATCAAATCTATGAACACTGTATAATTGGCCTAACATGTGTGGTTTATCTTTGAATACTTCATCGTTACATTACACATTACACCCAGAACTAAGAACGTAATATGTGTGGGGTCAGCTATATAGCAATGCTTATGTCGTATTCAAAGCGAGACATGTTGCTACACAGTGAAGCATCTCTGTATAGATAGGCCTAATTAAAACACGAATTTTATTACGTCATACGGAAGGAGTTTGATCAAAGACTTTGTATATACATACTATACAAGGCCTTTGGGTTTGATATGCAATGATGTTATATAAATTTGGACATCTGACTTTCTATTAATTGTTTAATTTCATTCACAAAATACAAATTTCACAGTCTATAATTATAAATTAAGTTACCTGTGGGAGCAGGACCAATGTCAGCTGTGCCTTACTCAATGCTACACGAAAGCATTTTTTATAGCTCGACAAACGCATTCTCGCTGTAGTGTGTAACGGAACTAAAGCTGCATCTACACAGTTCAATATTCCAATCGCGTATGCGCGCAATCTGGGAAGAATATTCAAAGAATCAAGTTTAAAAAGTACGTTCAATTAAGATGCATGAAGATTTTGTGTCTACATGGTGCGCCGTTTTGAACGTCATCTTCACTGCGTAAATATATTAATTAATATTAAATATCAATCTTGCATTCATTGCTTTAAAGTTGAAAGAAAAGTTTAACCGTGTAGTTGCATCTTAATGTATTCATGATCATCAATTTACGGGAAAACAGTTGGCGACAACGACTAAACAAAAGAACGACCATGCGATAAACTGATAGCGATAAATCTAGCTGCAAAAATTATCGCAGACCGTGACTGTGATTTATCTAGAGAAAATCAAAACTCGAGTGGGATTTAAATTGATTATTACACAATTAGAAAAAAAGTATATAAAGATTAGAAAAATAAAGTACTCTAATACAATAAAATATTAACTGACTTATTAAAATTCTATTTCACTAAAGTTAGCTTCAACAAAACGTTTGAACGGAGCCGTCATTTTCAGTTGACTGTACATGCCGTAAACAAATGACGACCGCAAAGCATGTTTCATAGTACCGTAAAGAATTTGCAGTTTGAAATGTTGGCAAACAAAGAAACAAATGCTAGGGAAGTGATAAAAACAAATACTAGAGAAATGGTAAAAAAAATGCTAGGGAAGTGACAAAATTGTAAGATAAACAGCCATGATTGGTTGAAACACGTCCTTTCATACAGTTTTATTGGTCAAAAGTAGTATGACATAGTAAAAGTGTAATATAGTCATATCCTACTGTATGTTGGGTCCACATGTAAACAATTTCAGAAAAATAGCGACTTCTGTATTGCATTTCGTGACGAATTTTGCAGCTCAGAAAACGAAATCTCATGACATGAATGAAATTCCGCGAAGAAAGCTGTTTACTTACGAAATGCAATTGTTATGCAGGAAAGCAGGAGACATGTTACAGCACATGAGTCGTTTGTTTTTGTTTTCTTCTCTCTTCTTTTGTTTCGGTACCGGGAACTGCGGCTCTCCGTTCCAACTCTTGGCGCGTGCGCACGTGAAAGCTGTTTGACGCCTGCCGTAAACAATTGCTAGCGATGTTTGAGCAATGAACGAGCGGGCGATTAACTTTCGTATTGATTGGCATTCCTGATTTTATGATCGATTATTTGGCACAACTGCACAAATCCCACTCCCCTCATTGACTGCTAACACTTCGAGCCTTGTGTCACGGGTTCAGAACTCTAATATATGACATGAGGACGGGATCCTAAAAACTATGAGTTCGTTCCCCACGCAAATAGAAGAGAGTTTATTCTAGCAATGTACATTATTTCGGTTTCTCCTACGAATCTAAGTCCACCTTTTCCCCTTATAAGAGCAATAGCTATCACAGTTTAATGTAGTTAGCCTACTCAAACAGAGATTGCGCCATTGTATTGGAATGTTCAAAGTCCTAGACACAAGACACTGCGCATGATCGGAGACCCAGAGCTCAGTGTATCTATTCACTCTATACTCGTTTCGAAACTCACTTAAAAACTACAAGGAAAAATGTTAATTTGTTGTAAATTACAGAAATTTATTCTTATTGATTTTAAGTCTAATTTTATTTTGTGTGTTTCAATACGATACATGAAGTAAAGAGGTAGATAGGTAGTCTAAATGAAAGTCTGTAATTTTTATTTTGTTTATAACAAATTAAATGAACTGACCAGAGATGATTTGTTTCACTTTCATTTTAATTCCTATTCCAGTCGTAAATGAAAAGTAGAAAATGTTCAATTGATGGCTTCATTTCAATAATAAGATTTAACAATTTTAACGAAAGATCTGACAATGTCATTGTATTTATTTTTACCAGTAAGTATCAAATTTGAAATGTTTTTAACAACAAGCATTTAAGGAATTGATTTTAAAACTACATTTTTGCACAATCGTGTTTTTTGTTGTATTTACAGCTATTGCTTTTAGGCTTTGAAAGTTGTTGCTACGGAAACCATTCTTCATAACATAGAACTATACTGAAATAGACTCATTACAGTGCACTTATTGCTACTTAGTAACCTTTACAATGCAGTTTTGCGAAGGCTTTGGAATAATATTGCTCTACATTTTCAATGCAAAATTATATTGTATTTGCAATTTTAAAAATACGATCGTGCATAAAATGTTGTACAACACACGTTTGTGAAGTACATTACAAAATCTCAGAAATTGAAAAACCCGCTCTGCTCGTTTTTCAAACTTTTCCTCGGTTTTGTAAAAAGCACTTCCCAACCTTGTATCGTGATAAAGGAATGCCGGTACTGCAGATCTATTGTCACATGGTGATTTCCTTTCAACTTTTTTCAAGAGTCGAGCCCTGAGACACACTGAAAAGGAAAAAAAATAGGAACTTTTCCTTTAAGGAGAGAGCATGGTATTTTTTGGTGAAAAATGAGTAAATTAAAAAAAAAAAAAATTTTCTTTAAAATACTCTGTGATATGTGTGGAATGAATAGCATAACTTTTGTGGGTATTTGTGCCCTTATCGGATGTTGAGACGTCATTTTTAAACTTCCTGCGCTATGGATTTTTAAATCACTCGCCCACTTTTATCGATTTCCAATAACTTCATTTTTTTTTTTTGCTACATTGCCAGACAAAAATGGATATAATTTCTGAACTATTAAAGATACATGCATGAAATTTAGAACACACATTCTTTAGACTATTAGGAAACGTTTCTCTGTAACAGAATTTTGTTATTTATTTATTTATTTATTCTGGTGTAGTTAAGGCCATCAGGCCTTCTCTTCCACAACACCAGGAATACAAATACAATAACAGAAATAAAAAGGAAAAAAAAACACTATAAACGAAGTAAAGTTACACAAAAATATACACAGGTTGCAGTCACACAAACTTTAAATGAGTGATTAAGTATAATTAATTGTATCCTAATTAACTAACATAAACAAGAAACTTGTGTTTCATTTTAAAAATACGTCCGTTTGTTTGCAAGAAAGGAAATCAGAAAATTGTTATTAAATTTTAATTGTTTATTTTACAAACGTAGGGACTAACATCAAAATTCTGTTACAGACAGTATGTAGAACATGCTTTTGCAAATACATTGCAAAGAAAAGTTTGAATCTATCTTTAAAAACTGTTTAGATATATCGGTTTTAGTATAATCCTGCATTGGGTATATTTTTTTTCAAATTTGGGCCCCAAATAATTTTTTTTTTTTTCAAAATATTTATATTTGGTTGAGTTCCTACAACTATGAGCTCTCCACATACAAAAAATTAATATTTTACACCAAATAGGAAAAAAGTTTAAAAAAATACCATCCTCTCCCCTTAAGTTCAGAAAACATTGAGGCACTTATAGATGACTCGATACTGTATGCAATGGGAGAAAATTAATATTTCACCTTGTATTATTTAATTAAGAATTGTAATTTTGAGGGATTAATTAAATTAGCTAACATGGATTATCTTCAAATTATTGTGTATGTGTATTCACATGTAGAATAAGAAATAAGGATCACCACGGAGAGATGATTCCAGATTCATCAGCGTCTGCTCAAGTCACTGTTTGTTTAGAAACTGTTGCACATCTAGAAATGGATGATTGTTAGTGAAATCCAACATAATAACAACAAATTGTATTCCTGGGCCGGATTCGAACTCCGAATGCTCAGTTTTGTGGTCTACCGCTTAGCCGCGGAGCTATTTCAGTGTTTTTCTTAGTAATCTAAAATTTCTCTATGTGAAGCAGTGTCATGGTGGTTTGTTTACATTATGTAATTTTTTAATTAGTTATTTTACGAAGCTTTATTACCTGTTAAGGTCATCTAGCATCTGAGTGAGATGAAGGTGATAATGCCAGCGAAATGAGTCCAGGGTCCAGCGCCGAAAGTTACCCAGCATTAATATTTTGCTCTTAATGGGTTGAGGGAAAACCCTGGAAAGAACCTCAACCAGGTAATTTGTCCCAACAGGATTTGAACCCGGACCCGCTCGTTTCACGGTCAGGCATGGTAACCGTTACTCCACAGCGGTGGACTTCATTATATAATTAGACTTTAATGTAATTATTTTGTATTAACTGGACAAATTGACCTTTGTGTTATTTTCTGCTATTTATGTAATTTTGGGTTTGGGTAATTGCGTAAGATGTACCTTATTTTCTGTTTTTATTCCACGTTAAATTGTCATTGTCTACATCAGAATACTATACCTGGTAAGGTTTATCTTGTCTCAGTAGCAATAAAACCAAGTCCCTTCAAATGAGGGTGGAGATTATAGGAGGGTTGTAAATTTTCAGGATTCCTTTCAAAACCTTGTTATTGTACAGGCTGCCGGAACTCAATTTCTTGAAAGACAAGCTCAGTGACGGAACTACACAGTACGAAGAGAGATATTTTGTTATTTTATTTTGTGCTACAGAATGTATCAACTAGTCCCTTCCGCCACTGGACGGATGGACGGCATCGCTCCACTCCCCCATCACCACAATAATACAGACGAAGTAAGGCATATCTCCTTTCTCTTTTCACAGCGAGACAAGATACATCACACAGACTTTAGCGTGTCTCATTCCTTATTACGGTGCCGGACCGTCGAATGTTACCGTGTGAATCGCGCTGTAGGCTTTCCACCACCAAGAGTCGGCCCACCCTTTCTTTGGGAAGAGTGCAACTAGGATTGTGTGAAAGTAGCCTATGCGTCATTTTGATGAATCATGGTACCGGTCGATTCCTTTTCTCTGCTCTTTCACACAGACGACCTCCGATCAGCGACCAGAAGATTCTGCAAGGTGACCTCGCCCCACGAGGGAACTCCCAAGGTCCGGACCTCATATCTGTGCTAAGGTGAACGAGGAAAACTGCGAATTATGTCGGAGTCAGTCTGGTCCTTTCTAAGAGCGGACCGCAATACTGAATTCTACAGTGACGATTAGGGATTTCCAGACATCTCAATGCAATGGAAGAGAAATAACATACACCCAAATCCTTTCAAAAGATATCATGAAACGCCGGCAAAAAACTACTAATTATGTAAACAAAAACAGAGAAAAAGTGAACCTAGAAAGCTAGGATAGGTAGAAATCCGGCTTCGAAAACGGCTGGTGAATCATCACACGATATCTCTTTACTAATTCACCTCAGCTGAGGCATGTGGACGTTAAGCCAGCAACCGGTTGGTCGGACCTGGCCCTTCATGGGCTGTTTTGCCACGGATTGAATGTAAACCTTGGCAATACATGGCTTCCAATAACTGACGATAACTACGAAAGTATCAGTTATATTCATACGAACAAAAATTAATAAAATTGTACATAAGAATTACATCAAATCAAACTATGATAATTATGCAATAATTTGTGATACAAAACGTATAATTAACCATCCTGAAACCGAAAATAGTTTTTTTGAAATTTTTGTTTGTATGTCTTGTCTGTCTGAATGTTTGTTACCTTTTCACGCAATAATGGCTAAACCGATTTATATGAAAATTGGAATATAAATTAAGTTCGTTGTAACTTAGATTTTAGGCTATATGGCATTCAAAATACTTTATTTAAAAGGGGGGTTATAAGGGGGCCTCAATCAAATAAATCGAAATATCTCGCTTATTATTGATTTTCATGAAAAATGTTACATAACAAAAGTTTCTTTAAAAATAATTTCCGATAAGTTTTATTCCATACACAATTTTGATAGGACTGATATTTAATGAGATAAATGAGTTTTAAAATTACAATAACGCCATCTACGGCGCTGTACTGAAATAAAAACAAATGATTTCGTCTATAAGGGGCCTTGGACAACAACAATCGAAAGCTATTAAACATAGCCTACAGAGAATGTTTCTGTGTTTGTATGAAGTAATATCGGAAGCTAATTAATTGTTTAATTATTATTTCACCATTGGAAAGTGTAGTTTCTCTAGATGGACATAATTCTACAATGTTATTACAGTAACTTCTGAAACATATAGCAAGTAATATAAAGTATACACATTAAAAGTAAATGATATGTCAATCTTCATTAAACTATGGTTGCATGTAATAACAATTAAGAAACATATTAAAGGAATTGTCATTGCACCAAACGATTGCTCTCTGGACCAAAATGATCGCATTTTAATTAAATTATTTAAATACAATTTAAATTAAGTAACATATCAAACGATTTATCCTTCTATCAAACACAAATGTTCCCTGGATCAAACGCCCTATTTTAATTATGTAATTACTTTATATTTATTTCTAACGGGTGCAGCGGAGCGCACGGGTACGGCTAGTTTTCGTAATAATAGTAGTAGACGTAGTAGCAAAATACATGTAGTGGTGAGTAATAATTCAAGGAGGTCACCCGAAAAGATATCTACCATGGTAATTTTCATTATCTAAATATATTGACGGGCCACCAGATATTTTTTCATTGGCCAGGGTACAACGCCACTGAGAAAATAGCATTTAAAATACAGATCAATCACTTGAGAGTATATAAATCTGACCAACGAAAGAATAAAGTGATATAAACACACGCACCTCTGAACTGGCAGGAGCTGTTTCGTTTGTTGCATATGAGTCACCTAGAATCATACTGCACTTTCTCCAAATTATAAAATATGACATTGAGTTATGTTTCAGCGTAGAATTTTGCTGGGAATGTGATGGTCAAACTGCAATTTATCTGCCTTAACTTTAGTACCGCACCGTTTGGAGTCTAACTGCACTAGTTTTCGTCTTTTCTGAAAATTCAAGATTTTTTAATAAAGTGCAGTTTGATTCTAGGTGACTCATATGAGAAGATCTATCAGTGTTCTATTGATTTACATCACTTGACAGGACACAATATAACTATTATATAAATACCGTTAATCTGATGTCTCACTGTAGTGTACAGAATACTCCTGATACAGTTTAATGCGCATGCGTGACCAATTAGAAAGTAACAGCTGAACGTCTATTAACGCTATTCTGTTGTTGCACTTGGCCTTCGGAACAACTTCGCGGTCACTTCATAATCTCTGAGCACAGGAAGATATAAATTGAATCTCAATAAAACAACCAGTCCTGTGTAATTTTAATAAATATAATTCTAACTATGAACCATGCATTTTAGCAATGCAATTATATACACAGTTAGATATTAAAAGATTGCAAATGAAAATCGAGACCAGTATTTCAACATATAAACGGATTAGGCCCGTAACACACTTGCAGAGTTTTCGCTAGCGAGAAATGTGTTGCAAGAAAGAGGCGAAGAGCCTTCCTCCACACACTTGGCGAGTTCTCGTTCACAAAGATCACAGTTTCTCGCTATGATCAGCTATGCACTGCCTTCATGCAGAAAGCATTTTCTGATTATAGTAATCACGTTGAATGGGAAATATTATAGGTTACGTATTTATTGTTTTATATTGTCGTACTTAAATATATAACCTGTAAGTATATTGTCGTATTTTACAAATTATGTACGAACGCTATGTTGAATCTGAGTATTCAGATGATGAGCAAATCGAGTTACATGAACATATTTTGTTAATGAAAAGAAAAAGTAGGCCTAAAATTAAAGCCAGAAATATCTGAAAATCACATTGTATCTTACGAAAATAAGGGCGAGTTTTGGACACTGGTTTCGATTTGAATGACGATACGTTTAGGCATTATTTCAGGTTGAATAGACCACAGTTTTTGCCATTCATTATAATATGATAGAGGATTCTTTGCTATGTTCTGATTAAAATTATGTAAACTGTTAACACATCCTATAGATACATTATTTCAAATGTTTAATTAATACTATTAAATCTCATCAAAACAAAATATAGCCCTATTTATTTTCAGCTAATCTGATATTTGTCTCCAAATTTCTTCTTAAGTTTCGTGTTTTTATAGTTTTCATCCCGTGTATCCTATAAATAGGCCTACGGGTGACACCGTACAAGTTCGATTATCAGCCGTCTTTCCTCATTTTCAAATAAAAAGAATACAATTCATCGCCACCTGTGATATCTTTTTCTACATTCAATCGTCATAAAGAGTATAAATGTCAAACATCTTTGATAAATGTGTCAAGAAAATTCGTTGAGCTACCGATTCCAGCGAGAAACTCACGCGAGGTTTTTGCCTCGAACGAGAATCTCTTCCAGTGTGTGGACGTCCATTTGAATCCATGTTATCAATTTTTTAATTTTCTCGCAACACATTTCTCGCTGGCGAAAACTCTGCAAGTGTGTTACGGGCCTAAAAGTCAAAGTAGCATGCTAATCACGGAAATATTTTCCTTCGTGCTAATGGCGCCACAGAGCAAACATATGAACAACGCATCCTGATACTGCTGTTAACAAGTGAACGACGATACTGGGCTGTAGGACTAAGCTGTGTCCTGAGTAAAATGTGTTTGCACAGTTGACTTCCCCTTTGTGTACAGAATGTCTGAGAAAACAGAGCTAATATTTTTTTAGTTATGCAGCACTATGAAAGGAAAAAAAAAAAACATCTCTTACGATATTTCGGAATAACAGAGAGCATTATCATCTTTCAACGCAACGATACAAACACACGATCAAGAATGTAGGAATTCCATAAACTGTCGTCTTCTCTAGCTTAAGCACTTGTGTGGATAATTATTATTCAATCAAAATCTGTGCCATGAGCTTTTCGTATTTAGATCAATCACATTCAAAGATAACTTACTTACTTACAAATGGCTTTTAAGCAACCTGAAGGTTCATTGCCGCCCTCACATACGCCCGCCATCGGTCCTTATCCTAAGCAAGATTAATCCAGTCTCTATCAACATATCCCACCTACCTCAAATCCATTTTAATATTATCCTCCCATCTACGTCTCGGCCTCCGCAAAGGCCTTTTTCCCTGCGGTCTCCCAACTAACACTCTATATGCATTTTTGGATTCGCCCATACGTGCTACATGCCCTGCCCATCTCAAACGTCTGGATTTAATATTCCTAATTATGTCAGGTGAAGAATACAATGCGTGCAGTTCTGCGCTGTGTAACTTTCTCCATTCTCCTGTAACTTCATCCCGCTTAGCCTCAAATATTTTCCTAAGCACCTTATTCTCAAACACCCTTAACCTATGTTTCTCTCTCAGAGTGAGTCCAAGTTTCACAACCATACAGAACAACCGGTAATATAACTGTTTTATAGATTCTAACTTTCAGATTTCTTGACAGCAGACTAGATGATAAAAGCTTCTCAACAGAATAATAACAGGCATTTCCCATATTTATTCTGCGTTTAATTTCCTCCCGAGTATCATTTATATTTGTTACTGTTGCTCCAAGATATTTGAATTTTTCCACCCCTTCGAAGGATAAATCTCCAATTTTTATATTTCCATTTCGTACAATATTCTGGTCACGATACATAATCATATACTTTGTCTTTTCGGGATTTACTTCCAAACCGATCGCTTTACTTGCTTCAAGTAAAATTCCCGTGTTTTCCCTAATCGTTTGTGGCTTTTCTCCTAACATATTCACGTCATCCGCATAGACAAGAAGCTGATGTAACCCGTTCAATTCCAAACCCTGCCTGTTATCCTGAACTTTCCTAATGGCATATTCTAGAGCGAGGTAAAGAAGTAAAGGTGATAGTGCATGTCCCTGCTTTAGCCCACAGTGAATTGGAAAAGCATCAGATAGAAACTGACCTATACGGACTCTGCTGTATGTTTCACTGAGACACATTTTAATTAATCGAACTAGTTTCTTGGGAATACCAAATTCAATAAGAATATCATATAATACTTCCCTCTTAACCGAGTCATATGCCTTTTTGAAGTCTATGAATAACTGATGTACTGTACCCTTATAGGCCTACTCCCATTTTTTCTCCATTATCTGTCGAATACAAAAAATCTGATCAATTCAAAGATAACACCAATGGTATAATTAATCAAGAGGCACAGTGTTTCACAGTAGAAATAATTTAAAAAATAAAATAAAATTTAACAACAAACCTCAATTAAACCACCGTGGATGTAGGCCTAAACGACGGTAATCCTTTTTCCGATTTTCCGTAATCTTAATCTTGGTTTAATCACCAGACTGCTAAAAGATAACAAAATGTGCTTTTATATACGCTAAAAGCTGAAATAAACATTAACCCCTTAATAATATGCTTATGCAGTAGAACTCCAAACTTACCCGAATCACGTTTCAGGACAATTTGAAATTGTTTATTCAAAGAAAGTTGCATATGTTTAGGTTTTTTATTTCGTGTACTGTACTACCATACATAAGTAAAGTTCTGTTCTGTATGGAATATGAAGAGTTTTTATGATTTTAATCCATTTAAAATAATATTTTGTTTAAATATGTGTAACTTTGTTCTTTATAAACTGAGGTCTATAATCATTTTGCACTTTTAATACATGCAGTAGCTTACTACTGGGAGCAACAGTAACAAATATAAATGACACTCGGGAGGAAATCAAACGCAGAATAAATATGGGAAATGCCTGTTACTATTCGGTTGAGAAGCTTTTATCATCCAGTCTGATGTCATAAAATCTGAAAGTTAGAATTTATGAAACAGTTATATTACCGGTTGTTCTTTATGGTTGTGAAACTTGGACTCTCACTTTGAGAGAGGAACATAGGTTAAGGGTGTTTGAGAATAAGGTGCTTAGGAAAATATTTGAGGCTAAGCGGGATGAAGTTACAGGAGAATGGAGAAAGTTACACAGCGCAGAACTGCACGCATTGTATTCTTCACCTGACATAATTAGGAATATTAAATCCAGACGTTTGAGATGGGCAGGGCATGTAGCACGTATGGGCGAATCCAGAAATGCATATAGAGTGTTAGTTGGAAGGCCGGAAGGAAAAAGACCTTTAGGTAGGCCGAGACGTAGATGGGAAGATAATATTAAAATGGATTTGAGGGAGGTGGGATATGAAATGTTAAATGTTATGTTTTATTTAACGACGCTCGCAACTGCAGAGGTTATATCAGCGTCGACGGATGTGCCGGAATTTTGTCCCGCAGGAGTTCTTTTACATGCCTGTAAATCTACTGACATGAGCCTGTCACATTTAAGCACACTTAAATGCCATCGACCTGGCCCGGGATCGAACCCGCAACCTTGGGCATAGAAGGCCAGCGCTATACCAACTCGCCAGCCAGGTCGACGTGGGATATGATGATAAGAGACTGGATTAATTTTGCTCAGGATAGGGACCAATGGCGGGCTTATGTGAGGGCGGCAATGAACCTCCGGGTTCCTTAAAAGCCAGTAAGTAAGTAGCTTACTACTATTGTTTCTAGACTCTTTTCATTACCGACCCAATTATCCGGATCACATTACCCCCTATCAGTCCGGATAACTGGAGATCTACGAGGGTATGCTGAAAAGTAATACCTCCTACCTTTTTGTCGCTGTGAATATAGTTAAAAATATTAGTGATAGTACATTGTATTCAGTAAACTTTCTGCTTTCAGTGACGCAAGTTTCGTATCTCTGCCAGTATAGAGCACTATAAAATCTTGACCTTGGTTTGCAGATAACTTTAAGTGGATTCATATAACGATACCATATGATTTACAACTAAGGAATAAAACTTGCAAATATAATAAAATCCGCTCCTAGTAATTAAAATATGCCTTAATAAATCAATTGATTACTCATCCGAGCTTTTGTTCACTGATTTTAATATTTTGACAATTATACAAATTTATTATATTGCCTTATTAAACTTCATATATAAAAATCGTAATAAATTCAAATTGTATCGTCATAAATATGGAACTAAAAGATCCAATTTTATACGACTAGAGGAACCAAAGTGTTTCACAAGCACAGCTCTTAGCCATGGTACCTACTTTGGTCCAAGGTTACGGTATATAATAAAGTAATTGAAAAATACCCAAATTTGGAAAATTTTAGTATCAGAAATTTCAAAAATAGCGTTAGGAATTTAATTGTTAAAGAATATATGTTGATTTAATATGTGTATGTATTAGTATGATTTAAATTGTTAAAATTGAAATTGTACTTTTAAAGTTAATTTATTCTCATATTTTTTTCCTTGACCCACTTTGTGTCAAATAATTATCTTTGTTTGTGTTAAGTATGTGTTTAGATAACTCCCTGGGCACGAGTTTCTACTCCTTCAGGGAAGAATTAAGACTGTATTTTTGTACATGTTATTTTACTAACAATAAACAACAATAATAAACCTTACCAGCGAGTCTGTCATGCATTGCAAAGTCAACAATGTACACTGCCGTGTGAGTTACGCCCTTAGAAGACAGTGAAGATGCCAAGAGAGCCCAACAATGGCAATTTCTACAACATCCCAGAATGGATAGCCAGTCGCTGTATGTGGTGAGTCAGGAAGAGGAATCTGCAACCACATCCCACTTCAGACTATCAACAACAGGAAAACGGCTGACTATTTTTGAAAACGACCTAGCGGGATGTGACATTATACAGGGTGTCATTATTTTAACTGATGATTATTCATGTCCTAAGGAAGAAAAAATATCCTTACTCTTTCAGGGGCGAGCTAAAGTTTCTCTGTATATATACGATTATTAGAAAAATAATAAATAAATAAATAAATAAATTTTTTATAATTTCAATATTTAACTAATTATTAAAATTTACAATATTAGACGTTTTGCAAAGTTGTTGGATGGGGAGGAGGGGTTTATATGTACACAGTACAGCTCAAGCGGGTACAAACGTACCGGTACAAAACAGATGCTTTGTTCTCATGCAGGGACGGACCAGGACAACTGTTGTTTTCATAAAGCGAGCAGCAAATACAAACTTTCAATCTCATTAATAGAACATTATGGTAAATTTCTACTTTATTTAACAATATTGCTCCATTTTTTTATTGTACGTCTAAAAAAGGAACAATAATTGTTTACTGCAGAAAATCACACGAACTTTTTTCTAATGCAAAATTTTAATTTTAGTATCTCCCGTTTCCGTAAAGCAGTATCATTTTAAAAGAAATTTCTGGTTGTGTGATTTTCGAAACGGGGTAAGAGACTCCCAGTTTCTAATAATCGTTAAGAAATTGCTACAAAAATTCGCCGATTAGGTAACCTTCTCTGAGGAAACCATTGACGGTACATCCTTCATGCCTCACTTGAATTACGACGACTTTGTCCATAAATTAATAACACATGATATTTCTGAACTGTAAATGACATTGTAAGTTGTTTATCGAATACCCTGTACTGAACTGTCATCCGCTCGGCAGTAGACCTATGACAGGGAGCTTGAACTCAGCTAAGCTGTACGTCTGTGTAGAGTACATCAGTTGAATGAATCCTGCTGAACATGTTGTCACGCCTCTCACGCCAGAATATTAACAAATTTAAGCATGCATTATTATTAACTTCACGAAAACGTAATAGAAGACACAAATACATATTTAAACTAATATTAATTCTTTGTTAGATATACCTACTGATGTAATTGTTTTCGTAATTTTACTAACGATATAAGCACTATAACACAAATAAATTAAGGAACGAAATATTTTTTCCTGGGAAAACCATTAAGTTTTCACCCTATGTTGTATGAACATTTTTTTTTTTATCCTTTAGATCAGACGTCTCAATAGGGCCTCCTCGGAGCACTTCCTCCTCTCTTTATTTTTTTTATGTAAAAGTGGAACAAGATGCGGGAGCAGTTCCTGTATCTCCGGTTGACGTCATTGACCGCGATGTTTGAATAGACATCTATAACCGCTACGATGTTGTGTCCATCTCCGAGGAAAGGATGTCCTTATTACCGCAAATGTATGAAGAAATAAAAGCTTTCATAGGGAAAGTGAAATTGTGGGAGTCGCAAGTTTCAGTGGGTAACTTTTACCACTTTATTAATCTAAAATTGTTACCTGATTTGAATCAAGACGAGAGTAACAAATATAAAGATGTACTGAAGGACTTGAGAAAAGAATTTGAGACCAGATTTAGGATTGTTTGTGAATTTCTAAGATGTTTTGGTTATTTTTAATTACTGAAAACATCACGAACTATATTATTTAACTATTATTGTAATTAATATATTAAGATTGACGTATCATAAAAATACATAATTTAACAACCAACTAGTTTAATTGTAATTTTATTATTAATTGAATTTTATTTCATTAAATATAGTGTAAACTTAAAAAAAAAAGAGAGATACCAAAACCATTTACTAGAAATGAAGTATTGTTGTTGTTTAGTGAACTGTCCGAAGACAGGTCTGAACCTCACAAGTGATAACAAGGCACCACTTAAAGACAACTAGGCCAGGAGATAATGCGGTAAGGTGGCCAGTTCCTTGTGCTTAATTAATTACGTAACAGGTATGGTTCTTCATGCTTCGGATGTCTTATTTTCACTCATTGATATATCATTAGAAAATAAATTTATTATTATTATTATTATTATTAGCCTATTATTATTGCAAACTACTTAAGAAATTTCATTCCTTCCGAAAATAACCGTCTACTGTGACAGTACAACTCAAAACTGCAGTTACAACTTACAGGCCAGTTGCTTTATGGTGACAGCTCTGGCCTGGCGACGCAGTGGTTTGGGCGAGTTCACTGTTTGTTCGAAGGGGTGTTCCTTTTAGTCTTCTCCTGGCTGCGCTAGCGGTCACATCTCGGGAGCGTTAGTGTGGGCGTACAGTCGCGCTAAGATCTTACTACACCACTACTGTCTTGTATATTGCAATTTAGTGTGTTTGTTACGTACATTTCATTTAGTTACTTAAATAGTTGTAGTGCTTCTGTTTTGTATTGTTTAGTATGTAGTATTTATTGCCTAGATTCACTGCTATTTTCTGTTTGTGAAAATGCTGCCTGTTAGAAGCAAACTGGAAGGTCGGGTATTGCATTCGCAGTCGCGAGAAGTCGTGAGCAACGTGTAGCGCTTTATGAAGATAGCGCCGGAAGAAAAAACGTAACAAATGTTGGAAAACTTGTAGCAGAGGTTACCGCTGTGTCTGAGAGCTGTGTTAGCCAAATAATAAGGGAGAGTTAAGACATTGATAATCGGCGCCAAAATCAAGTGTGGACAACTTTAATGAAGCTGTCATAAGACGAACCAAAGCACGAGTTCTATATTACACAGAAATAGCGGCCCACACTTAAAAAAAATATATTATTGAAATTGAAAGACTGTCGGCTTTCAGGGAGGTATCTCGACTTTGAGGAAAATTATTTTGAAATTAGGATTTCATTGAAAAAAAAAACACAAAATAATCGCCAAATTCTGGTCTAGCATCACAGCATTAGGGCCAAAAGTTTGCAGTATTTGAGGAAAATAAAGAAGTACAGAGAAGAAGGCCGCTCCATCTTTTACATGGATGATGATGATGATGATGATGATGGTGGTGGTGGTGGTGGTGGTGGGAAAGGTAACAGTGAAGCACTGATGAACATTACCGATATTTCCGCATGAGTATATTTCATTGTTAATTAGTGATTAACTGTTAAATATAGTGATTCGATTGCTGCTCAGTGTATTTCCACATTAGTGTTTATTAGTGACTATTGTTCCGGAGTATGAAGTGAACACAGTGACAGGAGCTCAAAATTATGCAGACGCCGTAACTTGTGAGATCAACGTGAGACTTCATTTCTGATATGACTGTATTTCCCTCCCTCCATTCGCTCCGTCTCGGATCGGTCTCCCTCCCACAGTCGAACCTTCTCCTCTCTCGCGTCGACGAGCTGTCACCATAAAGTAACTGGGCTGTAGCTCGCTCATGCTTGCAATATGAATCAACGATCGGCTATCTTCGGTATTGCGCTTATCTCTTCTGCTGACAACGCTATCTACATTTGCTCTCTGTAATAACTTTCATGCGTTGAGACGCCTGCTGTAGACCGTCCCCGACGACTGTAAATAGGATAGCACTTATCAGTGGCGTAGCATGAAATTTTGAGCAGGGGAAGCTAACTCAAGTTGTCTTTCATGTATATATGAGAACACGTATTACAAAGATATAGTCTTAACCCGTAATTGGTGAGGTGGTGACTGTCAGTGCCCCAGCCATTGTAAGAAAAGAAGCCTGGGCCAGGTGGATGTGCGGAGATATATATTTTTTTCATTCCTTATTATGCTGCCTGCTTCCCTAATTTTGAAGAAAACCTAGTTAAAACAAATATAAGTATTTGATTATATAAATTAAAAATTCAGTTTGATTATCTGAGTGCTACGATACAAGTTTCTAAGTTGGGGTAAGTGCAATCCCCAGTTACGTGACTAGAAAAATACCTCACCACTTACGGGTTAAAATAAATAATAGTCAATGTCAAGTCAGCAGTCCGAAGATTGGTTAGAGCCTCGTAAGTAACACCAATAAGGTATGACCTCAAATGGTACGTAGTAAAATATGATTCACGGTTTACTAACAAATAGACACGTATAGTATAACATTAGCTCACTCCCTGTCATACTTAGAGAAATCACAATATTAACGGTCAATAGATACAGTACTAGTATCATTACGTAAGTATGCATCTGTCTTTTGGTTGTGTCCTTCATTGACAGCAAGCGAGTCGGTCATTTGTTTTTTAGATCACACTTGTGTTCAACTGAACACAACTCACGAAAGGGATAACTCGGAAACGAAATTATTTTCAATGTAAAAGCTAGCTTCTTGCGAGCCTTGCGACCAGGGTAGTTTAGTTAGAAAGGGATGGGAAATCTGAGAGGTGGGTTACACAGAAGAATGAGTGAAAGAAACCAGTGTGCTTGGAAGCTGGTGTGTGAAGGCTTCTTGTTTACTGCTGCATCACAATTCATCTTGACCTGCCGCATCACAATATTTAACGCGTAAATATAAATTCTATTAAAATTAATAAATAATTTTGTTCATAAACTGCAGAATTATTATGAAATTATTATTAACTGGGGAAGCTGAGCTTTTCAGCTTACATTGACGCTACTCCTTACATCCTGTATATACTGTATTTTGAGTTTGAAGTTTTAAAACGGGGTGAAGGAGTGTAGTTACTGAAATATACCGTGAGTTCTTTGGGTAGCATATAGGCCGTAGGGCTTTAACATTCCCATAAGAAACCTATGTATAAAATCAATGAAGAAATAACTTTTTAATAATGTATTGATCTATCAGCGCATTTAACGCCATATAGAACACTTCTAAATAACTAACATAATCAGTTAGCCATGTTTAGAAATAAGTTCTTTTTATTGCGACCTGCATTAAGAATATTAACATTTCCTTCAGTAAATTTGCTGGAACTCTTGTCGTACATACATGACAATTTTGCTTAGCTAGGTCGTTCTTAAGCTTTCCTTCTAGGAATAGCTCAAGTGTTTTAAATTTAGCATTAGTCTTACATCAAATCGCGTAGGCCTACATAAGTTCTATATTTTATATTACGTCACTAGCACGTAAGACAAATTTTTGACGAAACACTAGGTTTTTCCACTTCAGTTTAACTGATTTATGCAAACGAAATTTTGACAACTACTCGACTCCAGCCTTACTCATCGTCACGCCCACTTTGTTTTAGGCGCTTATTAAATGGCGGACGCACTTTCTATTTGCTTAAAACATGGCGGCGCAATGGCCACTCTACAAACTCGTTGGTCGTATCCCTACTAGCGCACCCGTCTATAATCTTTTCGCTGTAAGAAAAATCCTAATATAAACAATAGCACGTGACAGAAGTGAGGCTTCATTGGCCGCTGTTTGGCGCCATAGATTCTCAGTACGTGTTCCCGCCTACTGTTGTACATTCTGTTTCATGTTAAACAATTCCCGTTACTCGTCAAGTAGTCCTAACCTCACTACTATGCATTCGTTTGCTTAGGAAACATTTATTTTATAATTACTGTAATTAAATTATTTTTAAGTCTTATGTCTTCACAATGGACAGTTGAGGATACAGAAGCCATACTTCAGTACCACGTGCTTACTACGTGAACAACAACGAGCTCAAGTGACGCCAGCTTGTTAAAAGAACAGACTACCTCAGTATTACTTTTGGTATTCATCCGCGTTCATAGTACATAACAAAATATAACAGTAGCTTTTATTTTACACTAGCCGTACCCGTGCGCTCCGCTGCACCCGTTAGAAATAAATATAAAGTAATTACATAATTAAAATAGGACATTTGATCCAGGGAACATTCGTGTTTCATAGAAGGATAAATCGTTTAACATGTTACTTAATTTAAATTGTATTTAAATAATTAAAATGCGATCATTTTGAACCAGAGACCAATCATTTGGTCATAAAAATTATTTTAAGAAATACAGGAAACGAATGTACAGAATAGCCTATCAAGTTTTCTGTGCATAAGAAGTTATTTTAATCTTACCTGTCCTCGATTCACTCAAAAGTTACTGTAATAACATTATATCATTAGGTCCATCTAGAGAAACTACACTTTCGAATGGTGAAATAACAATTAATTATACAAATCGGTTAATTTAGCTTCCGACATTACTTCATACAAACACAGAAACATTCTCTGTAGGCTATCTATCATAGCTTTCGACTGTTGCTGTCCAAGGCCCCTTATAGACGAAGTCATTTGTTTTTTAATTCATTACACGGCCTTAGATGGCAGTTATTTTAATTTTAAAACTCATTTATCTCATTAAATATTAGTCCTATCAAACTTTTTCAAGGAATAAAACTTGTCGGAAATTATTTTTAAAGAAACTTTTGATATGTAACATTTTTCACAAAAATTAATAATAAGCGAGATATTTCGATTTATTTAATTCAGACCCCCTTATAACCCCCCTTTTAAATAATGTATTTTGAATGCCATATAGCCTAAAATCTAAGTTACAACGAACTTAATTTATATTCCAATTTTCATCGAAATCCGTTCAGCCATTATCGCGTGAAAAGGTAACAAACATATAGACAGACAGACAGACAGACAGACAGACATACAAACAAAAAATTCAAAAAAGCGATTTTCGGTTTCAGGGTGGTTAATTATATATATTAGGACCAATTATTTTTGGAAAATCGAAAATTACCAGAAAAATTTCGGCTACAGATTTATTATTAGTATAGATAACGTTTTACATATGAGTGAAGTTAATTGTTTCATCGTATTTAACAACTAGAATTCAATTTTTTATTTTCAAATAATACAAGATTGTGGTTTCCAAATACGAACTATATTTTCCTGCGTCATGTGAGTGTTTCGACTGGCAGCCAATCACGGGTATGACAGCAACGTGCTTATGTTTACATTAGGATTTTTCTTACAGCGAAAACAGTATACTGTTGCGGGCGCGAGCGCATCTGTACACTCTGCCCACTACACGTGCGCGTAGCCCACCTTGTTGCGGCGCCGGTCCCGCTCGCAGGATCGAAGTAGCGGACAGCAGCGCGAGGCCAGCGACCATCAAGCAGCGTGCAGGTTCCATGGTGTTCCACAGCAGACTGCCGGCGCGCGGCGCGCTGCCCCTCATATAGGGGCTCGGCCCCCTCCTTATCGCAATCGACGTGATGCACGAGCCATTAGCCGCCTGCCTTACCGACCCGTATGTCGAGCAAGGCCTCCGCGGTGCGGGAGAAAGTCCTGCCGTCAGAGTCCCGCGGAAGCCATCTCCTCCTCGGTCGACAGCCTCGTGAGAAGTGATTGTTCATTTAACGAACAGTTTAAGGATCGATGCCACGGAACATGATTTAAATCCTCCTTACGTTAGTTAACATTTTACTGAATCTAAGTCCTCTGTTCAGCAAGTCCGCATTTCACCACGACAATTTCATTTAAGAGACTTTTATCCGTGACCATAACGAAAAACATGCCTTTACTAAGTACTTTTGCGTTTGTAAAGTAGGCTTTTATTCAACATTACTTTATTTATTTAGTGAGCCAAAAGGCATTTTGCATTCACAGTTTGAACTTTATCTCACAGTTCATTAGTATTTTTAGTACCCGGGCAAAACAATACTTTTCCATTCAACTATTACTCAAGAAGTTAATATATTAGTTACTAGATGTCACTACCTCTACTTCTTTATTACCATTTCTTAAATATACATACACTCAATCTCCTTCTCTTTTCTCTATCTACTACGTCGTAATTTGTGCATTGCATTCCTATCTAATACTTTTTTTTTAATTTGTAATAATTTACCTTTTGGGAGGTGAAGAGACTTGAACCTACTAAGTTGCGTTTATAGGATTTTATAACAACACACGTTAGTCAACTGAGCTAAACAGACACGATGATTAATTATGTTTTAATATTCCTCTTAAGTTTGCAGAAAAAATGTGAAATTATTTTAATCACATTAGTATTGAAGGCTTCTGAATAATCCCTTAAACTTCAAAAAGACGAAAATACACGTTTAAAATGAAAAATATATATTAAAATTATATAATTAATTATAATTTGTTATTTATCCTACGCCTTAGATACCATTCTTCAATAATCATGGCCTCCTACATCATGACCTACCTAGTTTACGTATCGATTCTAAAATCCATGCCATGATATGTGATTACATGAGGACTTATTTTCAACATATTTTCTTTTATAAAACATAATTTTTCGTTATGGCCATGGATAAAATTACGTATGGTACTTGTGAGCGTCATCTTTCCACTCGCGCGATAAAGATGCACTTACCTCACAAGTACCATAAATAACTTTTAATTGTACCTGTTTTTTTTTAATTTATTTCAGGTTATACAAAATAATTGTATATAATTTTGAAGATGGAACAAGACAGTTAAACGGCCGAGCTTGGAACTACAGCGCTACGTTGCCAATATGGACTACCACGTTGTCAGCTGATGGGAGCTAGCAATTGACGTTAGATGGCTGACGTTAAAACATTCATTGACAATCTGTAATATAACTGTTTTATAAATTCTAATTTTCAGTTTTTTTAAGCAGATGAATTACAAAAGCTTCTCAACCGAATAACAGCAGACATTTCCCATATTTATTCTGCGTTTAATTTTGTATTTATTACTGTTGCTCTAAGGTACCTGAATTTTCCCACCTTTTAAAAGGAGAAATGTTCATTTCTTATATCTTCATTGCGTACTATGTTCTGGTTAGTGATATGGATGACTTCATCTTTCAACAGGATGGCGCATTGGAGCATTTTCAAAACGAAATACGCTGTAGAGGTAACTTAATACCCATCTACCTCCACCTTGAGTAGGACGTGCATGAGAGAGCGATTTCATCTTTTAAATTGGCCTCCGTTCGCCAGATCTAAAGGTACGGTCACACGTCGCTACTTTTGCAGCGCTGCAGTACAAAAAACTGCGCGCAACTCTCGTACTGCGACGTGTGAACAACGGTGCAACCCGAAAAGTAGCTCTGCCGAACCTGCTGCCCGCTACTTTTCCATGCTGCGCGCAGCTTAGAAGTAGCGACGTGTGAACAGGGTTCTCAGGGTTGCAGCCGCAGCATTTTTGATATCGGTTTTGTTGAAACTTTTGCTGCAGTTGCGACCAGTGTTGCCACCCAAATGTGCCAATGATACTTTTATTGTTTGGATGTATTTTAATGTTAGATGTGATGAAAATAAATTATTTGTAACAGTTACTAAATGTACAACACAGTCGGAGTATATTTGCTGACGATATAATTCATTTTTTTTAACTTTCCGTAGCGTAGTTTCAAATAGGAGGGTTGCCAACATTGATTACGTGAATATGCTGTTGGTTATCATTTAAGTATATAGGCGTTTTAAAAGCTTTATAGTAAAAATAATGTCAATTTCTGAATACTAGATACGACAGAAAAGCAAATAATAGATAAGTAAGCTTTCGCATGAGTTTCTTAATAATGCGAACATAACCACAAAATGTATATTGAGAAGTCAACACGGACATGGAAACCTGCAGCATGATTGCGGCTGCAAAAGTAGCGCCTTATGTGTGAACAGACTCGCAACCTCCAGTTGCAACTTTTGCAGCACTCGGGTTGCGCAGCACGAAAAGTAGCGTACAGCGTGCTACTTTTGACTTACGTGTGAACACGACACGCAACTTTTGCAGCTGCAGTACAAAAGTAGCGACGTGTGACCGTACCTTAACGCCCTGCGATTTCTTTTTGTGGGGCTACATGAGGTTCTGGCTGATATGTACATCTATTATCAGGCAGTACATCTTGACGATATGTGTCAAAGGAAGAACAATAATTGTTTGTATGCATCTGAAGTGTAAATACTCAACGATGTGTATTAATAATTATGGCAAGAGAATCTCGTTCTAGCAAGGTCAAAAAAGCATCTCCAACTATAACAAAAATAACTAATAAAATAAAAATAATAAATAAACCAAAAACTGCAATGGAGGGGGAAAGAAACTGGTCACCCTACCCCATTATCTCCTGACCTAGTTGATTCATAAGTGGTTGGTATCACTTGTGATGTTCAGACCTGTCTTCTGACAGTTGACTAAACAACAGCATAAAGAAAGCCTGCTTGTTGCACCCTTACCATACAGTTGACGTTGCGGATTATCAGGGCTGTTGAGAAGACTACGGGGATTGTTTCATCTACACAACAGCGAAGGTGGCTTATGACTGAAGCAGATTGGTTGATACGACACCACGTGACCACATGCATAGACATGGCCACAAGAACTCCTCAGAATACGGCACCGGTCCACCACATGACAGGAGGCTGGGAAAAACCTCGAGAACTCTACAGGATGCCGATGATGCTGCCGGCCTCCATCGCCGGTGCGGGCGCCAACACGCTGAGGTCCAGGACGTTCCACGCGGAACTCCGCTACTGTCGCATCCAGACTACGACAACAGTGTGCGCATATCGAACGCAGCCTTCGAGTAATGAAAGTCCGATTACACTTTGTTTTCTTACACCGTAATTAAGGAAGCCAATATCCGAGTACATAATGCATGTAAGGGAATACCTGGATTGTCTTGACAGACATCCTTCCTCTAGAAACGTGTGTGACCACCTGCTCACCCCAAATACCGCAGTTTCTTTTATAGGACAACTATAAGCAAACTATACTCTTCTGATGAAGAAAAAAGCGATGTCTTTGGCATTTTACAGTCCCTTCCACGTCATAGGCTGTACACTGGTAGGAAACAGTTCCACATACTATGTACAATATGCATTATACAAATACGTAAAAATTTGGTACTAAGTCGCATTCAACTTGCGGGACGATGCTGAAAAAAATAATAAGCACATTAGAGTCCCTAAGTATAAACAGTCACAATTTGGTTCAAAAATAGTATCTTGGTACCAACAGCCTTAACTAACAATAACTATCTGCCATAGTAAAAAAGAAGGGCAGATTAACTGTCAGTAAATGCAAGGAAATGTTATCCGCGGTAGGCAATGGTAAGAAATAATTGCATTAATAATTTCTTGTATTTATTTTTTTTAGTAGGTTATTTTACGACGCTTTATCAACATCTAGGTTATTTAGCGTCTGAATGAGATGAAGGTGATAATGCCGGTGAAATGAGTCCGGGGTCCAGCACCGAAAATTACCCAGCATTTGCTCATATTGGGTTGAGGGAAAACCCCGGAAAAAACCTCAACCAGTTAACTTGACCCGACCGGGAATCGAACCCGGGCCACCTGGTTTCGCGGCTAGACGCGCTAACCGTTACTCCACAAGTGTGGACCTCTTGTATTTATAATTTAAGATTTTCTATTAAACTTCCGAACAGTTATATTACCGGTTGTTCTGTATGGTTGTGAAACTTGGACTCTCACTTTGAGTGAGGAACAGAGATTAAGGATGTTCGAGAATAAGGTGCTTAGGAAAATATTTGGGACTAAGAGGGATTAAGTCACGGAAGAGTGGAGAAAGTTACACAACACAGAACTGCACGCATTGTATTCTTCACCTCACATAATTATTAGGAACATTAAATCCAGACGTTTGAGATGGGCAGGGCATGTCGCACGTATGGGCGAATTCAGAAAAGCATATAGAGTGTTAGCTGGGAGGCCGTAGGGAAAAGACCTTTGGGAAGGCAGAGACGTAGATGGGAGGATAATATTAAAATGGGTTCGAGGGCGGTGGGATATGATGGTAGAGACTGGATTAATCTTGCACAGGATAGGGACCAATGGCTGGCTGATGTAAGAGCGGCAATGAACCTCCAGGTTACTTAAAAGCCAGTAAGTAAGTAAATCCAGACGTTTAAGATGGGCAGGGCATGTAGCACGTATGGGTGAATCCAGAAATGCATATAGGGTTTTAGCTGGAAGACCTGATGGGAAAAGACCTTCGAGACGTAAATGGGAGGATAATATTAAAATGGATTTGAGGGAGGTGGGATATGATAATAGAGACTGGATTAATCTTTGCTCAGGATAGGGACCGATGGCGGGCTTATGTGAGGGCGGCAATGAACCTCCGGGTTCCTTAAAAGCCATAAGTAAGTAAATTAAACTTTCGATTTTGGTAACCACTTGAATTCTCTTATGTTGGTGATCCTGCAGTCCAGTGTAGTATATTCAACATGGTGATAGCAGCGAGTGGTATTTTAAATTCTCCGCTCCACATCGTATGCGAATGGTTGCCGTACTGAAGCAAGTTTCATATTTTACCACCAGGTTCTGACGCCAGCTGATTATGACGCATTGAAAGTAGTGCGGGCTGAAGGGAGCGTGGAATGATATTTTGCTTTTCTTGATGTGACTAAGAGTACAGCAAGAGCATTCATTAAAAGTGTTCTGATTGGCTGAGTGACACATGTTGCCAAATCTTAAAAAGTTGTAGCATTGTTGATGAACTGCTCTTTTGGTCCTGGAAACACAAACGTCTTCATTCACTGCATATTATACGAAAGGAAATGTCTGTGGTTTTATTTATTTATTTTAGTAGGTTATTTTACGACGCTTTATCAACATCTTAGGTTACTTAGCGTCTGAATGAGATGAAGGTGATAATGCCGGTGAAATGAGTCCGGGGTCCAGCACCGAAAGTTACCCAGCATTTGCTCATATTGGGCTGAGGGAAAACCCCGGAAAAAACCTCAACCAGGTAACTTGCCCCGACCGGGAATCGAACCCGGGCCACCTGGTTTCACAGCCAGACGCGCTGACCGTTACTCCACAGGTGTGGACTTGTCTGTGGTGGATATTGGCAGCACTGCAGTGCTCGCTTCTCACTGGATCAGCTAGCAGACGACTGTTTAGCGCTTTGCAGCATTATTGTAAGAAGGCAAAGAATGGAAAGTCCTTCAAGAAACAAGTCCGAACAAAAGAATTCCGCTGCCGGCAGACAGTCAAGGGACGGATGCTCTGAGATTAGGCAGTGCAGTGTGCTGACCTAGAATTGCGGGCTGTCAGTTCATTCACTCTGCACTGTGAAGCAATCATCATGCTGGTCCTCCGCCCCCGCCTTCCATGTGCGAATTTTATTCTCCGGGCTAGATGGATTAACGAAAATTCTAGATATTCTTATACTGCCACAAGCACCGGACCAATAACTAATCCCAACAACAACATAATAACAACGTAACTGCTGTAGTTGACAATTGAATGCATCAGGTTCCAACTTAAAACACGTCCTTTCCGGTTGCTCTACATTATTCAGTCGTGGAATGTTAGATTATTTACATTTTGATGGATATACAGTGCTTTCATTTCAAAACATTCCAGTCTATTGGGTTATTTTACGACGCTGTATCAACATCTAAGGTTATTTAGCGTCTGAATGAAATGAAGGTGATAATGCCGGTGAAATGAGTCCGGGGTCCAGCACTGAAAGTTACCCAGCATTTGCTCGTATTGGGTTGTGGGAAAACCCCGGAAAAAATCTCAACCAAGTAACTTACCCCGACCGGGATTCGAACATTCCAGTCTAAATAATTTATTATTTATTTCAATTAGTTTTAATTTTAAAAAATGACAATTTAGATACTGAGGAGGAATTTTAAAACTATATTTGGTTCCATAATGTCTGACAGGAAAAGTTAACATTGCCAACAAAGGAGGAGAGAAGTATAATTGCTATTCAACCAATGGCAGCGGTCTCATTCCACGCTTATCTTGAAGTTGTCTCAAGCCCTCTACTCCCGCCCAACTTGAAGACAAGCTTGGAATGAGATCTCTGCCAATGGATGAATAGCAATTAGCCTGTACTTCTCTCCCCCTCTGCTGGCAATGTTTACTTCTCCTATCAGACATTATGAAACGAAGTACAGTGTTAATTGCATTTTAGGTTTAGCCTTCAAACTCCTCCTCTTTTGAAATTTCAATTGTCACATCTGTATTATTGTTCTTATTGTTGCTTAGTAAATTGTCAGAAGACAGGTTTGAACCTCACAAGTATTACCAATAAGGCACCACTCATCAGTCAACTAAGCCAGGGGATAACAGGTAGGATGGCCAGTTCCTTTTCCCCTCCATTGCATAAATCGCTGACTAGCTACATATTACTAATCAGACTTCAGGTATACAAACAATATGTCAGAGAGAAGCGAAATAGGGAGAAGAGCACGACAAGGATACCCTTTATCACCTACCCTGTTCAACATCAACTGGGAGGATTTAGTCAAGAACTATTTTCAGAACATGGGATGGGTGATAGTCTTAGGAAAATATTTGGGGCTAAGAGGGATGAAGTTACAGGAGAATGGAGAAAGTTACACAACGCAGAACTGCACGCATTGTATTCTTCACCTGACATAATTAGGAACATTAAATCCAGACGTTTCAGATGGGTAGGGCATGTAGCACGTATGGGCGAATCCAGAAATGCATATAGAGTGTTAGTTGGGAGGCCGGAGGGAAAAAGACCTTTGGGAGGCCGAGACGTACATGGGAAGACAATATTAAAATGGATTTGAGGGAGGTGGGATATGATGATAGAGAATGGATTAATCTTGCTCAGGATAGGGACCAATGGCGGGCTTATGTGAGGGCGGCAATGAACCTCCGGGTTCCTTAAAAGCCAGTAAGTAAGTAAGGATGGGTGATAGTAGGAGGAAGAAGAATAAAGTGTATAAGATTTGCTGATGATATGGCGTTGTTAGCAGAAGAGGAGACGATACTAAAGGATATGCTACTGGAGCTGAATGACAGCTGTGAGCAGTATGGGATGAAGATAAATGCAAACAAGACAAAGACCATGGTTATACGAAGAAAAATAAAGAAGGTAAACGTGCGAATTCTAAATCAGGCAGAAGAGCAAGTGGACAGCTTCAAATACTTGGGGTGTGCTATAAGCAGTAACATGAGCTGCTGCCAGGAAGTCAAAAGGAGGATAGCAATGGCAAAGGAGGCTTTTAATAGAAAAAGGAGCCTCTTCTGCGGACCTCTGGAGAAAGAAGTGAGGAAGACATTAGTGAAGTGCTTTGTGTGGAGTGTGGCATTGGGGCAGAAACATGGATATTACGACGAAGTGAAGAGAAGCGACTAGAAGCATTTTTAATGTGGATATGAAGAAGAATAAGAAATGAAGCTGTGTTGGAAAGAGTGAGTGAAGAAAGAATGATGCTGAAACTGATCAGAAAGAGAAAAAGAAATTGGCTGGGTCACTGGTTAATAAGAAACTGCCGTCCGAAGGATGCACTGGAAGGAATGGTGAACGGGAGAAGTTCGGGACAGAAGAAGATATGAGATGATAGACAACATTAATGAATGAATGAATGAATGCATTTGTTGCAAAATAGTGCTGTTCAACATCTTCATCTGATATAGAAGCAGGGATGTTTTATTGCTTAGATTCCATTAAATGGTAGAATTTTCTGTTTCTTAGAATAATTTATTATTTAGGCATCTTTTTAAAATGTTTTCAAAGTTCATGTTAATGATTTCGTGTGGTCAAACAATTTTTTTTATGTTAAGTCCATGAATCGTAAACACATTAGTCAAAATAATTAATTTAATTTAATTTTTCAAGAAAAAATACATATTAATATTAAGCAAATCATAAATAAATAAATACGAGTGAAAAGTATTATTGTTTCAGTACATGGAATTGTGATTTTACCTGTTTTGGTGATATCTTGTAACAGTTTGCGACACTGAAAAGACGGTCATATAGCTTCTTAATAAATAATCTTACTTACTACTTACTTACTGGCTTTTAAGGAACCCGGAGGTTCATTGCTGCCCTCACATAAGCTCGCCATCGGTCCCTATCATGAGAAAGATTAATCCAGTCTCTATCATCATATCCCACCTCCCTCAAATCCATTTTAATATTATCTTCCCACCTACGTCTCGGCCTCCCCAAAGGTCTTTTTCCTCCGGCCTCCCAACTAACACTCTATATGCATTTCTGGATTCGCCCATACGTGCTACATGCCCTGCCCATTTCAAACGTCTGGATTTTATGTTCCTAATTATATCAGGTGAAGAATACAATGCGTGCAGCTCTGCGTTGTGTGATAATCTTATATGAATTAACTGCAATGAAAGATTAACGGGGACTATAACTACTTGTAATAATTTTTCATTATGAAGTAAATTAAATTTTAGTTTGAAAACTCACTTGCGAACCGCTGACTATTAACTCTCGGATCCCCAGGAGTCCGCGAACCACAGTTTAAGAGTTGCTGCTGTAGAAAAAAAAGTACATTGTAGTAACACAATATATGGTTGTCTATAGTGTGAACGAATACATATGCCCACCTAAACTATTACAATGGCGTTAAATCAAGTCAAATCAACTAAGAGGTATCGTTTCAGCATTTTGTTATAGTCGCGACGCTGTTATTCCCGGCGTGACTCCTCCTCTTTGCTTACGTCTTAGGAACTGAAGGTTCTATAAAGTCTAGGTAGGTAGTATCGTTCGCCATTTTTGTTCTTTTTTTTTGTAGGTTATTTTACGACGCTTTATCAACATCTTAGTTATTTAGCGTCTGAATGAGATGAAGGTGATAATGCCAGTGAAATGAGTCCGGGGTCCAGCATCGAAAGTTACCCAGCATTTGCTCACATTGGGTTGAGGGAAAACCCCGGAAAAATCTCAACCAGGTAACTTGCCCCGACCGGGAATCGAACCCGGGCCACCTGGTTTCGCGGCTAGACGCGCTAACCGTTACTCCACAGGCGTGGGTTTTTTTGTTCTTTCGTTGCCTAGCTACCAGACGAGGAATCTATTTGCTTCACTATTAAACATGATCATGTCGTAGCTCCTATGATAATAAATCAAACGCACTGTAATTCAGCAAATAATTGAGCGGCAAATAACGTCCTCGTGTGATTTCTGCGAACGCCAACGAAAGAGCCAAAATGGCGGGCGATTATATTAAGTATTTATCGAGTCTTAGGAGGTGCATTACATCATCAATAGCGAATGACAAGACGCAACGTGATTGGCTGCCGGAAATAAGAGCGACGAGCCTATAGCACTGAAGCATTTTCGTTGCGTAGACCTAGAAAATGATGTTTGAAGGAATAGAGAACAAACAACGGAAGCAGCTTCCAAACTCTATATTCAGATAAATAAATATAAACGTCTCACAATATGTACAAAATTCAGTTACACAGAGATTGAAGCAAGGGTGTTAACAACACGATGAAATGAATTCACAACTACTGCCCGCAACACAAATCTTAATTAACAGTTTCTTTCCTGTTGATTGAAGAGTCTTGGAGTCGTGATAGTCTACCTGAATAAATTCTTTAACCCTTTGAAGCGCAGTTGTTACAGTACGTAACCACCTTTTAAATTTGAATTTCCCGCCTATTTACAGGGTGGTTTTTATTTCAAAACTACTGCGCTACTTTCACTGATCCCTAGTAACTGTAGAAGAATTTTATTTTCAATATATATTTGTGTTGCTCGTCCTGTTCACTAAGATGGCCGATGTTGTTGTGTATACACTGTTTTCGCTGTAAGAAAATCCTAATGTAAACATAAGCACGTTGCTGTCATACCCGTGATTGGCTCCCAGTCGAAGCACTCACATGGCGCAGGAAAATATAGTTCGTATTTGGAAACCACAATCTTATATTATTTGAAAATAAAACATTGAATTCTAGTTGTTAAATACGATTAAACATTTAAGTTCACTCATATGTAAAACGTTATGTAAAAGAAAAGCTACTTTTCTATTTTGTTATGTACTATGAACGCGGATGAATACCAACAGTAATACCGAGGTAGTCTGTTCTTGTAACAAGCTGGCGTCACTTGAGCTCGTTGTTGTTCACGTAAGCACGTGGTACTGAAGTATCTGCATCCTCAACTGTCCATTGTGAAGACATTAGACTTAAAAATAATTTAATTGCCAGTAATTATAAAATTATAAATAATAATTCCTAAGCAAACGAATGCATAGTAGTGAGGTTTGACCTACTTGACGAGTAACGGGAAATGTTTAACATGAAACAGAATGTACAACAGTAGGCGGGAACACGTACTGAGAATCTATGGCGCCAAACAGCGGCCAATGAAGCCTCACTTCAGTCACGTGCTATTGTTTATATTAGGATTTTCTTACAGCGAAAAGATTATAGTTAGGGTGTGGAAGACTCGCTACGTGTTTTTATTTCAGTTGTATGCTAAAATATCACAATTACGTAAGTTTCTATTTTGTATTATTTGTCTTTCGGCCTTTTAGAACTTATTTCAGTAACAATATTGTAATTTCTTCGACACATGTGGCGTCAATATAGAAATAATGTGGTGGTTTCAAAACGTGACCACCATGCAAACAGGGTAGTTATGCTTACCATATCCAGCAAAATTATCCATTTTTGTGTCAGCTTATTCATCATGGCTACAAGGAAGAGATGGTTGGTGACAATCACGAAGTATTTTGACAACTTTTTCACAACTTTGAATCTAATGATCTCTAAGGCAGAAAAATATCTATGCATGTTGTACAGTTAGACATGGGCGTATTGGTTTACCACACGACGAAAGAAGAGACCGCGACATGAAACGTGGTGAGAACGATAGCCGTACGTCATATGCCGGAGTGTCTTGGCTCAAGTGGAAGGATAGAAGGTCCATTCTTTTCCTTCCTAATTACCACGATCCATCTATTGTTGCCATTGTTTCAAGGAAAGAGAAGAATGGAACAACCACTGAAATTGCTTGCCAAAACTCGTGAAGGGCTACAACAAACATATGGGTTATGTTGACAAAGCTGATATGTTGAAGTCCTCCTACGAGATTGATAGAAAATGCAGAAAATAGTGGCACCGCATTTTTTGGCATTTTTTTTTTTTGGCATTTTGTTGATGTCACTGTGACTAATGCCTTCTTGGTATATTCATTGAGAGGTGAAGGTAGAGAACTGACTGAAGAATTTCAGATTGGCTGTTGTTGTTGGTTTGGTTGCAGCTAATATTCCAAAACCTAGAGGGAGGAAGACAGTACTAAAAACTGTGCACAACTTCAAGCCAACTGTCCCATATGAAAAAAAGATTCGACAAGGTGGCACATATGCCTGTGCGTGGATCTTCAAGATGCTGTGCTTATTGCAGCACTAAAGTTCAACCACACAGGAGTAAATGGGCCTGCAACACATGTGAAGTGGCACTTTATATTAAGGAGACCAGAAAATGTTTCCTTTTGTATCATTCGCAATAAGTCTGAAGGCATTGTGTTCTGCAGTGTTGCATAGTGGTTTTACCATGAAACCACCCATTTTCTGTGCCAAAAATGGAAGTTTTTCAAATTTTTAAAATTTGAGGCACTTCTCTTAGACAAATAAAAGTTTAATTTCATTGCAAACACAATTTTTTATTTCCTTCCAAAATGCGTGCATCAAAGGGTTAAGGAATGTCCAAGTCACTTTATTGTCCCAAATATATCTTACAGCCTATCAGGAATATCACACTGATATGATTAACTTGAGACCAAGAAGAAAGCCGATTTGTAAATGTTTCATTAAACACGTGTCTAATCACTTCCAGAAGTATATTGTCTGTGATATCTTTATGACAAGCCTCTTTGAGTGACTCTAACCCAGCCGTGGCGAGAATGTGACTCGCGAGACATTGTGGCTCGCAGTGATAGCTGTGCATTTCGCTTGCTTCTAACCTCCGCCAACCCCCACCCTCTCACTCACTGGAGTCAAACTCCGTTCCATTTGTATTTGTCTCTGACCTGTGAGTGGCATATGTCTCTCTCGAAACCTTGTACGAAAGTTCCAAGTAGGATGAGAGGAAGCATTTTTTTTGCTGTCAATATGATGAGAATATTAAATGTATGATTTCTTCACAAGTATTACGAGAAAAACGGTTGTATAACATAAAACGGCATTATACTACATGTTACTGATGCAACATTAAAAGGTTAAGTGTTATTGTTGTTATCATCATCATCATCTCTGTACGTCGACCCTTTTTCAGCAGATGTACGAATAATGCGGTTAGATCTTCAATTTGAACTCACTGATTTACTATGTGATGTTACAATGAAAGCTAGATGTAAGGACTTGACAAATGTTGAACTTTCAAATCTTTGTCAAAAAATAAATATCCGAAGCTTCGTTCTTTCGCTTGCTCTGTTGAAGCCATGTTCGCTACAACTTACGTTCGTAAAAAATTATTTTCAACAATGAAAATAGTAAAAACCAAATTTAGATCACGACTGACAGACCAATACCTTCGTGATCAACTACGACTGGCAGTGAGTGACGTAATTCCTGATTTTGAAACTTTGTTGCAGAGACATTCTGAAAACAGTTAATTTTAGGTTGTGATATTGTTCATTTCTTTCTTCGTTACACGTACTAAACATTAGTTTGTAGCCTTGTACTGTATAAAATTATATTTAAGTGCTTGACGTAAGGAAAATGAAAATCCGTTAATAAGTCAGACAGTTGCTTCACTTCCCCTTCGGGTGTCCGCCTCCCTCCATATGTGCTATGCACTTTGCAGGTTACACAGTGGCTCGGCGCACGATCACATTTTCGCCACCGCTGCTCTAACCTGAATGCAAAAGGACAGTTACCTTTCTTATCCAACAACTCTTCAGAGTTATCTCTGCATAAATCTCCGACTTTTTTCTGTGTACAATTAATGTACTGAAATATCTTTTTAATATACAGCCAATTTCACCAACAACTATCTAGGCATCTTGACTATTGTCCAACATTTAACAATGAATTATCAAGAAGCTTATGTTCAAACTTTGCCGTTCTGGTCGTATTTGAAGACTTCTAGCCTTGATTACAGTCCAATATGTGACGCAAAATCACGTTACACCGCGAGGTTTCGGAGAACGGGTTATGACACGCGATATAACGATGTGATGACTGCTAATGCTCTCCAATCCATTGATCCTCGCTCCAAATATACCGGCTGTTAAATTATTGTATGTCATATTTTCATAGCAATAACTCCAACACATTCCAATCTTCAAAAGAGGCAATTCTACTCAAAATATGTGACTGGTTCTCAGCCAGTAAATTAGTATTAAATTGTAACAAAACTAACATAATCCAATTTAAATCCTGTCCAAGTTCAATCTCGAAAATTTCAAGTGCAATAATAGAAACAAGAACAGCCAAATTTCTTGGCTTACAAATCGATGTGTTAAATTGCAAAAATCATATTAAAGAAATTACACCCGAACTAAATTCAGCGTGTTTTGCTATTAGATCTATGCAAAAGATAGTGACTATAAATAGCTTAAAAACAATATACTTTGCATACTTCCACTCGGTAATAAGTTTCGGAATAATATTCTGGGAAAATTCAACGATAGTAACAGTACATCCCTACTACAAAAAAGAATAATTAGAGCCTAGGGAATCGTGTAGGACCATTTTCAAAAACTACAAATAATCCCCATGGCTTGTCAATATATTTTTTCATTAATAATCTTCCTCGTATGTAATCGTGAAAACTTTGTAACTAATTCAACAGTTCATAGCATAAATACACGTCAAAGAAATGACTTTCATACTCCATCAGCAAGTCTATCGTGCTATCAAAAAGCAGTGCGTTATATGGCAGTAAAATTTTTTAATAGCCTCCCTATGGATATAAAAATGAAACTCAAAACATAAGATTATTTAGGGCCAAATGAAAGAAATGCCTAATTTCTTGCGCCTTCTATTCTGTACATGAATTTATGGCATTCAACAACGCTTCATGAATATTTCTGTTTTGTATTAAGTACGGAACCACGTATATGGACTCTAATTCAATGTATGGAAAAAAATTGACGCATCATTATCATTTTTCTTTTTCCTTCTTAGCTTTCATTGATTCTTTACTTGAATTTTTTTTATTCTGTTAACTGCCATTGCTTGTGTATTTGTTTGCCTTTTTTCTTACTCTTTTACCTCTCATCTTCTATTTTGTTCTTGTATTGTTTTGTATGCTTTGTCTAATGGCAGCCTCTAATTTGAGGAAGCTCTGATAAATAAAAACATATTAAACTCTTCTGTTGTACTAGAAGACTATATTGTAAAACTCTTCTGTATATATTTCAACTGTCACTATAATAAAAGACTTTAAAGTGCTATCAAGTTTTTTCTTTGTTGACATGTTCCATATTCTAGCTGTGTAGCGATGTACAAATACCATGGAATGTTTCTGATGGTTATTATTCCTAACACACTTCAATATGTCACACTGGCACAAAATAGATAGAACAACATTTTTTTCATAATTTGGAGCAGAACATTGTATATTTGGTGCTGCCACCTACCATTTCAGCGAAATTCCCTGTGAATGGTGTTATAGCAGGCAGTACAGCAGCTATCGGATATCGGATACGTTCAAGCAGGCGGTGGTCGTGATACTACATATTGGCATAATGAAGTGAATGTTATTTCCATTCATCCTAACGATACTGACGTTGAAGAAGGCTGTGGTCAATATTTCCTATTATTGCGGCCTGGATATTGAAAATAATTTCCAAAGTTTACGAATGAAATAAACAACATATTAATGTTTAGTCCGGTATTACACTATAAAACCACCGGAATTTAAAGGCTCTCGCTTTATTTCACTAAATTAATATTAATTTCTTCCGTACATAGCTACTGTTTGTATTTGGTTTCCTGTGAGTCCACGTAAAACAATCGAAAATCCCATGAGTAGCGTATATTTTTAATTATCTTCTGAGTACACATATTTTCGATAATCGCGATCAGAACTAATCGTGATAAGAGACTGTGGCCAAAACAGGCTATCATTGAAAGGTGAATTTTGTTGCGACGCTGTAGGAATAATTATGAAAATAAATATTATACGAGAACTTGATACGTACCTTCGGCTCCTGTATGATTTATTAGAACGCTAGAGAAGAACAGATTGGTTTCATAAGCTTTAACTTCTTGGTCTCATGCCGTTACAATAAAACGCTTCCGTGAGACGCAGGGACGCGGCTTGCAGCTATCCACAGGCCCTGCGTACCCACCTACAGTTGCGGTGCGTCCGCCTAACGATACAACTTCTTTGAAATTTTGTGTGTGTTTTTACTACCATTACCGCCATTTCATGAAACCTTGCATATTACTTTTCTATGACATGTATTAATATTTCAGAGTCTCGAAATAACATTTGCTTGCATAAAAATATTCACATTACACTATATACATACTTACATACATACATTACTACGGCCCATTCACAATGAAAACGTAAACATTGACTTAATAATGCGAACTTTACCATCAAGTTAAAAAAAATCATACATCATTCTCGATGGGAACATAAATATATCCGCAAAGACACTTGGTAACCATGGAAACATAACAAATACGTCATTTCATTATATTCTGTTGTATATTTCAGCGCTATATGATTGTGTTGTTTTAAAAGCATAAACATGGAACCTGCAAACTTCCATGTTAACGTCTTACGGTAATGTTAATGTCAGTGTTTATATGAATCATTGTGAATGATCCCATTTGGTAACCTGACCGCAAACGTGTTATGTTATGTTACGTTTATGTTTAATTTTCATTGTAGTTTTAATAGTTACCCGTAACAACGTTGGCAACATTACTAATTCTCCCATGAGCACGTGGGGTCTTATGAAACCCCAGAGTTGTCCTGTAATGTGTATTGAATGACATATACACACCTGGATCAGCAGTGTCCAAAATATCTCTTTTTGAATGATTTTGTACATTAATTCATCTGTCTAATTTAAAATTTCGTTCGATGGGCACTTGGAGCTTTTCAATGGAAAAATATTTTAATTTTGGTTTGACTGTACAATAATAAATTATAACTACAATGAAGTGATATTCTATAACCACAAGATTTCTTGTAAAAAATGCAGGGGTCCTTAAAGACCCCAAGTGCCCATCTACGTAACTTCTCCAACGTGCCAACAGAGTGAATGATTCTGCTTGATCTTTCCACATATCGGACATGTTGCAATGCTCTTCATACCAGTTAAAATGCTGTAAGCCTCGTTCACTGGATTCAAAAATTATGTACTGATCCCAAAACAATTAGTACACACAATTTCCATATTTGTTACATTAAATTTGGATTTATTTTATTAATTTTTGTTGATTGCTCAGTATCGACTTAAACGCGAACGCACCCAACTATTAGAGACACAACGTAACAGAACCTGACTTTCAAAACAAGCACGTCTACAGTCCACTACAGGAATGCGTTGAGCTCAGGTACTGCCTCTGTTGCTTCTAAGAACAATGCCGAACAAAGCAAGGCATTGTGACGATATGTGCACTTCTGGAAGATGTGCTAATAACATTTTGAAACAAACAAATAAAGAAAGAAAGAAAATGAAATGGCGTTGTCGTGAAGGTGACACACACCGTACGTTCGCAACAATTGGATTATTTTCAGTTGCATCCCGCTTAAATTCACACGCATGAATAAAATCATTAGGCCTACTATTGCTCCTAAATAAGAAGAACTTTCATTTTCTGCGTTGGGTACAAAAGGCATTTTTTACAGTCCTAAAAAAATTAGATAATCGACTTCACTCATAGATTATTAATTCATATAAAATAGATATTAGTATAGGCCTATTGTAATCACTTATAATAATATTCAGATATCTTACTAAAATCGATGTTTAAAAGTGATGTAGGCCTAAATATTAGAGGTTTATTTCAATGGCATTACAAGTTTATTACTTATATTACAAATAATCAACAATAGGCCTACTATGAAAGCAAAACGTTCAACTGAAAATAAAAATTAGTAACATTTATGATCATTCTACCGCCCGAACAAAGGTAACATTTTAGGCTTTTTATAACAGAATGACGTGTGAAAAGGAGCTAGCTCTTTTATATGATTCAGCATTGCTGGCAGTCTTTGAATTATATTAGTGGTCGTGAAATATTTCCTAGGATACATTTGCGACTTCTACACACACAGAAAGGGAACCTTTAAGGAAAAAATAAAGTAATTTTTGTTCTATTAGAGTAAACTAATGACAAGACATGCAAATCATCTACAGTTGATCAAAGTCCAATCTTTTTTAAAATGTATACCTTATTTTTGGTTTACAAGACCAATATTTTTGTTAAATTATTAAAACAAATGAAAATTATTTTTTTGTTTCCGTTACGATAAAGGGATTGAAAGGGATTTTTACCTTTGTCATTAATTTTTTCTTTTTCCGTAATGCTAAGGTTAGGTTAATTTTTAAGCAATACATTTTAATTTCCTCAAGCACTATCACTGGCCGCATTCAAAATAACAAGTCGATGATTAATCGATAGTCGATCGTCTGTTGAACTCGCGTGAAAAGCAAGCAGCAATGATATTGTTCCATTAGGATCGGACGCATTTTTTCCATCGCTTTAGAAATTCAATTTACGATTTGTTAACATTGCTCATTTCTTGTAATCTGCGTTCCTCATTTATTGTTCCTACCTTGGTTCTGTTGCCAGGAAAGGTAAAGGTATAGATAGCGCACCATATTTCCTATCAGGCTCATGTTAATCATATCATCAAAAAGAGGTTTAAAGTAAAGCCATCCATTCTCTTTTGTTTTAAACTGTTTTATAACAATCTGTATGACCTTAATGATCGTAACTCAAAAAGTCTTCGTCTTCGCGCCTTCAATACATGTTACATTTTAACGTTTAAATAAATGCATTCAGAATAACTTATTGAAATTGTTCAACGCCACGTGACCGATGACCTAGCAATATCGATGTGTTCTGCTAAATATGGCATTGTTGTCTCAAGATGTTTCCTATTGAAAACGAAGTTACATTGGCCTCATTCGGCAGAACATATTGATGAGTAAGTTTTCGAATTCCAATAATTTATTGTGATACCGGTATGTAACGTTTTATTAAATTCATAATAAATTTTTCAAAATTCCGTCATTAATCGGATGTAATGAGATCGAAAATCATGAACACAAATCCATTTTAAAAGCGAGGGGGAAAAAAATGGCGCCCGATTCCTCATCGCTGCTTTTGGGTGCGTTCAGCAGACGATTCATCATCAATCAGTCATCGATGAGTTCTTCTGAATGCGACCACTAAAAACTTAGCTATCTCACATAAATATTTTGGAGACAATACCAGCGAATAGGGATTATAAAGAATGGACACTGAGCGAATTTTCCTGTGTTTTGTTTCTCTGTGCGCTGGCGTTAAGTTCCACTTTCAAGCGCTAGAGGTTAGTGTAATCGAGCATTCGCTAAGATAATAATTGAGAATAGAGTTGAGACACAGGATTCAAACATCGCCTACCTTACTGCATAATCCAGTAACGCTTTGCTTCAAATAAATTCAAGTTAACAGCTTTTCCTTATTTCTCAGTGGCTAACTAGTTGTAATAATAATTTTTTATATTTCAGATACAATAAATTATATTATAAAATAATATAATAGTCTACATTATAAAATTATGTATCAAATTCGTTTAATATTTGTATATAATATAATATACTGTAGGTATATGGTTTTACTTCTCATAAGAGTTTTGTTTTTTCCATTTTCAGTGCTATCAAATCATTACATATTTTAATTGTTGTTGGGGTCAACGTCTCAACTCTCATTATAAAGGAACTCTAGAGTCTAGACATTACAGTTAATGACGGATTTATTATTTTATGGATCCAATTTATTTTATTTGAGTACATAATGTACCTAGATGTATTAATTATATGTGTTATATTTCCGCTGTGTCGACTGCTAGCTGGTGTGATGTCAGCGCCAACTCTAGGGAGAAAGCAGAATCTCACGCTCTAGCTGGCTTGAAGGTCATTGAAATCAGTCCGGCTACATCAAAGGTACCGACGCGAAGTGTCCATTCTTTATAATCCCTATTCGCTGACAATACTGCCTGTACCATTCCATTTATCACGTGGTGTTACGTAAGAAACAAAGTCATGATAAAAACTGAGCTGATTCTTAGTGAATTGTTATATAGTGTTATCTATTTAAATAGATATTCATTAATTGTGCATTTCTGTGAAAATATTGAAACATTATCAGAATCACAAAAGTAGAAAGTAAAATGGAAGAAAGAAAAGACAAAGGAAAATTACAATAAAATAAATCGTGGTGTCTGCCTTGCTTTGTTGAGGCATGTCGTGTACTAGGCAAGGCACGGGTTCGAATACAAAGACTTGTTCTACTCTACTGCTTGTTCCCAGTACAAGTATGTGTGAAGGCATGGCTGAGTCAATCCAAGGACTTGTAGCTACCAATACACCTTCAGCAGACACACCAGGATATGCAAAATCTGAGATGTAGATATCGATGACACAGTTGGTGGGTTTGACGTAACTTGGAAAAAACAAAATTAGCTGTCCTTGAAATATATCTCACGATATGTGCTGTGCAGGGTTTCCCTATCATAAGGAGAATTATGTAGTCAAACTCATATTTTAACCAGTTTTCAGTTCTGGACTGAAGGAACATTGCCTATGCATTGTTCCTATGGTTGCTCCAGAAAATCAAAATTGGTCTCCGTTTTGAGAAAATCTATTCCTAAAGCTGTTTACACACGATCAAATTTTCGTCAAATTCAACCCTCCACAAGACTCCACTACTTCACAAGTTTTATCGTCAAATCGCTTACAATACTTCATAAGTTCTGTCAAATCACTTACAATAGTACTTTAATAGTAATATGCGTTACAAGAGCGGTATGGTGAAGTTTTCATGTTCCAGGAAAAGTTTGAAAAAGCGAAACGTAGTTGAGCTTCTTTAATTTCCGAGAATTGAAAGAAAACATACCGCTCGTGTATCGTACATTATTTTGTGCGAAGATCGTTTATTACATACCTGAAAGACGAATTTCTAATTAGTTGCAATGAAATCTCCATCTTGGTTTCTGTTCAATGACGGCAAATTTTGCAAAACAAAAATATCTATATTCAACATTATTGCTTTAAAATGTTTTCTGTGTTCACTATACTCCAGCAGGCCGTGATATACGTCTGTCTTCCCCCCCCCCAGTCTATGATGAGTCTGGAATCTTGTTGATTTTTTCACGGCTTCCTTAATGTTACTTGTATCACGATTGCAGTAACTTTAGTGGAGTTGTAGAGTTTACTTAATTTTTGCAAATATTTAAAAACAATAATTAACAGTGCAAATCTAGTCTTTCAGGTGAAGCTCCCTGTAAAGCAGATTTGAATAATTTCAAGGGAAAAATTGTTCCGGGACCGGGTATCGATCCCGGGACCTCTGGTTGAACGTACCAGCGCTCTACCACTGAGCTACCCGGGAACTCACCCGACACCGTCTCAACTTTTCCCTTTATATCCACTTAACTCGCGTGGGCTGACGAAACGCCAGAGACCCACATCGAGTGCACACAATCTCTGTGTGACTTGGAATTGTGGTTTGCTGTTAACGTACACAGTAACGTATATGTTATGCAAATCTAGTCTTTCAGGTGAAGCTCCCTGTAAAGCAGGGTTTGAATAATTTCAAGGGAAAAATTGTTCCGGGGCCGGGTATCAGTGGTAGAGCGCTGGTACGTTCAACCAGAGGTCCCGGGATCGATACCGGCCCCGGAACAATTTTTCCCTTGAAATTATTCAATAATTAACAGTGCAATTTAGGTGAAATTGCAGTGATAAGTTTCCAATTTATAATTATTACTGTGTTGAACGTTTCTAAAAATAATATGTTAAAAGCCTAAAGCAGTAAAATCAATATGTTACTTAAGCGGTAAGAAGGGGGAAATTGTTATGTGTGTTAGGTTGGGAATACTGAATGTGGAATTTTAGACTTTCCGCGGATTGGTTTTGTGCGGAAACCAAGCAAATACGCACGATCTCGCACAAAAGTCTTTGAATATCTTGAGAGTAAATAAGGACGTATTTGTAATCGATCAAAAACCTGACAATTCCATGAAGGAACTGACCAATATGATTCGAAAGTATTATAACGCCAAGAACCGTGAAACATATGGGTCCTGCCCGAGAAAAGATGTTTGCGAGATAATTCAATTATATGAACTAAATCCATACCTGTTCGCAGTGGGCTCTGCGGAATATCACATCAAAATGAAGAAAAACAATGCTTATGAGCAGAGGCCGGAACTTTGGCAGAATGCCTTTTTAAATGTGTTAAATCTATCTTCATTTTGAAAGTAAATCTGTACGAATTACACCTTTGTGATTGAAACGTCACAGTTTTATGTTGCCCTTTTCTGCCTATTTTAATACAAATTTATAATTTATAAAATACATGTTTTTTTCTTTATTTAATTATTTATCTTACTCACTGGCTTTTAAGGAACCCGGAAGTTCACTGCCGCCCTCTCATAAGCCCGCCATTGGTCCCTATACTGAGCAAGATTAATCCATTCTGTATCATCATATGACGTGAATATGTCAAGAGAAAATCCACAAACGATTAGGGAAAACACGGGAATTTTACTGGAAGCAAGTAAAGGGATAGGTTTGGAAGTAAATCCCGAAAAGACTAGGTATATGATTATGACTCGTGACAGAAATATTGTACGAAATGAAAGTATAAAAATTGGAAATTTATCTTTTGAAGAGGTGGAGAAGTTCAAATATCTTGGAGCAACAGTAACAAATATATATGATACTCGGGAAGAAATTAAACGCAGAATAAATATGGGAAATGCCTGTTATTATTCGGTTGATAAGCTTTTGTCATCCAGTCTGCTGTCAAAAAATCTGAAAGTTAGAATTTATAAAACAGTTATATTACCGGTTGTTCTGTATGGTTGTGAACTTGGACTCTAACTTTGAGAGAGGAACATAGGTTAAGAGTGTTTGAGAATAAGGTGCTTAGGAAAATATTTGGGGCTAAGAGGGATGAAGTTACAGGAGAATGGAGAAAGTTACACAACGCAGAACTTCACGCATTGTATTCTTCACCTGACATAATTAGGAACATTAAATCCAGACGTTTGAGATGAGCAGGGCATGTAGCACGTATGGGCGAATCTAGAAATGCATATAGAGTGTTAGTTGGGAGGCCGGAGGGAAAAAGACCTTTAGGGAGGCCGAGATGTAGATGGGAAGATAATATTAAAATGGATTTGAGGGAGGTGGGATATGATGATTATTTATCTATTATTTAGTAATTTATTATTATTAAAAATTGCCTACAAGATATATTTTAATTGATTTCTATAACCGCTACAATGAAAGTGACTTCACCGAATGTATATTATTGTCTTTCAGTCAGTTCATATTCTCTTTGCAACAATGAGTGCTGCCGTACCAAAATGTATAACAGTAAGCGTTTTAATTATCGCTTGTGTTTATTTGACAAGGCAACCATGAGTGCGGGTTTAACGGTTATTTTTCTATCAGTTTTCATTGCGACGTTGTAGCTAGCTAAATATTTCATATCGCAATACATCGGTACAACCAAACACAAAAATGCACTTTCCAAGACTACTGGGAAGATAATTTCTTTGCTTGCAACATCGAGTCGAAAATCTCAATTTGCATTCGACTTATGTAAAGCTTTTCTTGCTGCCGAAACCCCTTTGTGGAAAGTGCAAGGTTGTGGGTCTAGTGCAAGGTTTTTGTAATTGCCTTTAATTCGTATTTTAGCTATTTATAATGCCTTTTTGATGTGTCTATTTTAATGATTCATAATGCCTAAACTTCCGGTATCTGCTTCTGAGGAAATTGCAAGGCAGATATCTAGAATTAAATACCATTATTATGTATAGTTTGAAAGAAGATTGTAATCTATAACCAAGGAGAATAAGTAGGCCTACTAATCGTAAATATTTCGTTTTAAAACAATATGCAATCGTATTATTATTCGTTTTACAGTCCGTACAGTTAATAAAGATATTGTTTTGCATAGCCTATTTATTCTCCTAATGATTTATATAGGTCTATTTATACTGTAATTTGGTAGGTAGGTCTATACAGGTTACAAGGAACTTGAAGCATATGTTTTAAAATCCTATCCAATTCCTATCAATACGAGACAGTCTTTGACAAATCTTGTTTGATAGACTTACTTACAAATGGCTTTTAAAGAACCCGCAGGTTCATTGCCGCCCTCACATAAGCCCGCCATCGGTCCCTATCCTGTGCAAGATTAGTCCAGTCTCCATCATCATATCCCACCTCCGTCAAATCCATTTTAATATTATCCTCCCATCTACGTCTCGGCCTCCCTAAAGGTCTTTTCCCCTCCGGCCTCCCAACTAACACTCTACATGCATTTCTGGATTCGCCCATACGTGCTACATGCCCTGCCCATCTCAAACGTCTGGATTTAATGTTCCTAATTATGTCAGGTGAAGAATACAATGCGTGAAGTTCTGCGTTGTGTAACTTTCTCCATTCTCCTGTAACTTCATCCCTCTTAGCCCCAAATATTTTCCTAAGAACCTTATTCTCAAACACCCTTAATCTCTGTTCCTCTCTCAAAGTGAGAGTCCAAGTTTCACAACCATACAGAACAACCGGTAATATAACTGTTTTATAAATTCTAACTTTCAGATTTTTTGACAGCAGACTGGATGACAAAAGCTTATCAACCGAATAATAACAGGCATTTCCCATATTTATTCTGCGTTTAATTTCTTCCCGAGTGTCATTTATATTTGTTACTGTTGCTCCAAGATATTTGAATTTTTCCACCTCTTCAAAGGATAAAACTCCAATTTTTATATTTCCATTTCGTACAATATTCTGTTTAAAAGGCTACTGATCAATATTTCTTTGTAAAGTATTGAATTAAAATAAAAATTGGATCGTGTATAAGCAGCTGAATTACATAAAATTGTTTTATATTAACTCATGTACAGCCAATGCTGCTTACAATTAAACTTCTGTAAGACGACGGAGGCACTTTTTTCATGGACTTTCTATTAAGTCAAGACAGTGTACTGTGAAGGTGTTTGCATCGACACATTGAGCAACATCTCTCGAGTTTTAAGTCTATAATACAGCCACGTGGTACGCAATTTCAAAAGCATACTTCAGACAACGATTTAATTATTTTAGCAAAAATCTCAACAACTAGGAAAATAGTTAAGTAGCTGAAAAACATTTTCTATACAAATTCAACAAATAGGGCACCATTTCGAGCAGATTAGCAACTTTAAACTTGTTTTCATTCTCTCTATAATTATCTTACAGGTTCTTCGGGGAACGTATCGTTAATTAAACAATACAGCAAGACATTTATAAAAATGCTGACACTTGAATGAAACTAATGTTGAAAAGTTGTGTTAGTATATTAAATTGCATCTTAATTCTTCAGTGAACATTTTATACAGCCGCCACAACGTACTACGAAGTTTTCATGATCCAGACGACAAAGAATTCGACGCAGTCTATAAATATCATCACAACTAATATAACGTGCTGATACTCCAGAATAATTGAAGGCCTCCCTCGAATAAGGGTGTAACCAACAAATCTATAATACACGTTCCAAGAGAAAAGATAATAATTTCAGGATCTTACTTCGTTAGGCCTTTATGGCCATTATGGAATTCCTCAAGGATCAATATTAGGTTCCCTACTTTTTCTAGTGTTCATAAATGATCTTGCCCCCCTAATAAAAGATGTAGGTCATCCCATATTATTTGCAGATGACACAAGTGTAGTAATTACAGCCAATAACTCCAACACATTCCAATCTTCAACAGAGGAAATTCTCGTCAAAATATGTGACTGGTTCTCAGTCAATAAATTGGTATTAAATTATAACAAAACTAACATAATTCAATTTAAATCCTGCCCAAATTCAATGTCACAAATTTCTAGCGCAATAATTAACAATAGATCCCTATTAGAAACTACAACAACCAAATTTCTTGGCTTAAAAATCGATAATGTGTTAAACTGGAAAAATCATATTAAAGAAATTACCCCCAAACTAAATTCAGCTTGTTTTGCTATTAGATCTATGCAACAGATAGTAAATATCAATACCTTAAAAACAATATACTTTGCATACTTCCACTCGGTAATGAGTTTTGGAATAATATTCTGGGGAAATTCCACAGATAGTAACAATATATTTCTATTACAAAAAAGAGTAATTAGAATAATGGTAGGTGCCAAATCTAAGGAATCGTGTAGGACTATTTTAAAAAACTACAAATAATGTCCATGGCTTGTCAGTATATTTTTTCATTAATAATCTTCCACGTATGTAATCGTGAAAACTTTGTAACTAATTCAACAGTTCATAGCATAAATACACGTCAAAAAAATGACTTTCATACTCCATCGGCAAGTCTATCGTGCTATCAAAAAGGAGTGCGTTATATGGCAGTAAAAATTTTTAATAGCCTCCCTACCGATATGAAAAATGAAACTCAAAATATAAAATTATTTAGGGCCAAATTAAAGAAGTATCTAATTTCTCACGCCTTCTATTCTGTAGGTGAATTCATGACATTCAATAACACTTCATGAAATTGATACTAAAACTTTGTGTTGTACTAGTAGACTATATTGTAAATCTCGTCTGTATATATTTCATCTAGACTGTGACTATAAATTAAGACTTTATAATAGTATTAAGTTTTTTGACTTGTTCCATATTCTAGCTGTAAGCATCTATGAATACCATGGAATGTTAATAAATACAATACAATACTACCAGAACCTTTTGATTAATCAAGGATACAAGTTTATTCAGCTAATGAATGCAATAATTTATTGTTATGAATGAATGCTTAAAAATTACTTTTTCCACCAGTCACATATTTCATTAATTTGATGTTATATTATTTCTCGAGGGAGGTTTTCAATTATTACTAACAATTCTGATAGTGAACGCTCATACATTCAAATGAAATTTGTACAAATCATTGACAATGAATTATTTGTCAATGCTTGCAATATTTCCACATTTACTGCTTTCTGAATGTGGCACAATGTTCAAACGAGTGGGGCACGTATCTCACAATACATCGAATTCAAGAGGTGAAAACTTACTAAACTCTGTATTTTAGAACTACTATCTGCTTCCGTCTTTGATAAAAACAGTTTCACCCAGTATAACCAGCTGCTAACAAGCTGTTAATTCAGGTTCTTGACAGTTTGATAACCGCAAACTATTAGTACAACACAAAACTGTGCAACGTGGTGCAATCAGTTACAATGAGCAGTGTTTGACAACTGTCACTTTGTTATACTGTAGCCTATTTATGACCTTTCCAACTGGAAGAATACTGCAACACTGGGGTCAGAAAGCAATAATTTTCAAAGTGAAGTCTGCTGTGATGGGATCTGAACTCCGAACCTTTTGGTGAGAAGCTAATGTAAACAAGCAGTGACTGTTCGTCAGTCTCCGCGAATGAAGGTCTTTTTGAAATGTATACATTCAGAGTTTTTCAAAAGAAACGCACAATTGCAATTAAAATTGAATGAGGGAATTTTGAACAAAACACTCCGACACGCAAACCTTATATTTCAAACGAAATATTTTTATATAAACAAAATACTTTTGAGACTAAATTGTTGTGCAAGTTATGACGTCATCGAGAACATTTTTAAATGGTAACCTGTATTTTTAAATATCATCCGAAAAAGCATCTATGATTAATATATATTTTTTTATGTACCGAAGTACATATGATATTTCCATGCAGATATTCTGCGTCATCAAAGGATGAAAGAGTAATGGAACGGAGAAAAATTCTCTCCGGCGCCGGGATTTGAACCCGGGTTTTCAACTCTACGTGCTGATGTTTTATCCACTAAGCCACACCGGATACCACCCCGGCGTCGGACAGAATCGTCTCAGATTAAGCTCCAAATCTTGGGTTCCCTCTAGTGGCCGCCCTCTGCACTACGTCATAGATGTCTATTTACGTAGGACTGAAGTCCACACATGTGCTGAGGTGCACTCGTTATGAGTGACTAGTTGGCCGGGATCCGACGGAATAAGCGCCGTCTTACATCACGAAGTGATTTACGCATATCATATATATCTCCGGCGCCGGAGAGAATTTTTCTCCGTTCCATTACTCTTTCATCTATGATTAAGTTAAAATGGTAACAATTTCATTGTTGATACATTACTTTTAGTCCCTGTATTACGGAAGAAGTTTTGTTGAACTCAGACTAAAGCAAAATATTAACAGAAGATGATCTTTTTATGTGTCAGACATGTTCATGATCTCTGAATTTCGATTCTAATCTACTCACAGTGCCTGAGAAATAGGTGGCCGACTTTGATGATTTTATCTTATTTTATGTTGATTTAACCACGGTCGACTTGATGCTCGCTTCGCTAGGGAGCATCAAGTAGGCCGTGATTTAACCCAATAAAACTGCTTTCATAGCACAGGGACTAACAAAATGTATCAAAAATTAATTTGTTACCATGGTAACCATAATCATAGTGCTTCCACAGTCTAGTATATACAGTCACGAAGCTTGAGTTTTGAGGGTGCTAGGAACAATTGACTGTGCCGGTATTATTTCACATTGTCTGTAACGAGGCGATATTAGCGATCCTAGTGGTTAGCAACTATCTATGGATGCATATTTACTACGTATTGAGCTTCTTGACTGTATATACTAGACTGTGGTGCTTCTGTAGATCTATAAAACAAATGAAATCTTACATAATCAGATATGCTCTTTCAGATGACATTAAAAAAATATAGGCTAACATTTAAAGATGTTCTCGATGACGTCATAACTCGCACAACAATAGTCGCAAAAAACGTTGTTTCTATTAAAAATATTCCTTCTAAATACAAGGTTTGAAGTGTCTGAGCTTTTTCATAAGATTTTGTGGCAAATAAGACGCCACACTACAACAAGCCACTGGGGTGTAAAGAAATGTGCGCTTTTAATCTGCAACTGCAAAGAGTTGAGAGATGTTTCTCAATGTGAGTGAGGCATACAACGTCCTTGGATCAACCGTGACAGTTACCCGTACAGGTGGCAGGCCTGGCACAGAGGGCAGCACAAATCGCCGAGGATGAGGGGAAGCCACTTATAGGAGCCTCCTGTTGGACAGGACAGCATTAGTTTCATCTGTGAACGAACTCGGTACTCGTAAAGCAGCAGCCCAGGAATCAGCGTTGCCAATCCGGATTATGCACAGCTATGCTAGATGCTCAACTTTAATTCATATTGTCCTTCATTGCCTATTTGTGTGGGGGTCATAGCCCCATATTACGTTATTGTATCATAAAATATACTTAACTATTGAAAATACTACAAAATTATACACAGTGCTGTAATAAAAAAATGTTCATAGGTCACATTATACAGGGTGCTTCAAAGCATCCACATCACATCCTTTTCTCAAAAACTACATGACATTGGGTGTGTGCGAAAAAAAAATCGCACTAAAACCTATATAAACAATTGACTTGTGGTATTTCCATTTTCCGGGACAAACCGGAAGTACGGGTAATCAGGGTCAACTTTGAATTTTCAAATGGTAACCTAGGTCGTGTAAGGTATCTTCAGATAGAACTTTTAAAAATAAATCTCACACAACACTCTTCAAAAGTGCACAAAATGTCCACCACCCTGTGCTAAACAACGCTGTGATCTCTTTCATACGTCCTGGGTTCCTCGTCTTGTTGTTGAACGCACCGGGTAAACGATTTTTTTATTTTAGTAGATTATTTTACGACGCTTTATCAACATGGTTATTTTCCGGGGTCCAACACCGAAAGTTCATTTGCTCATATTGGGTTGAGGGAAAACCCCGAAAAACCCTCAACCAGGTAACTTGCCCCGACCGAGAATCAAACCCGGGCCACCTGGTTTCGCGGCTAGACGCGCTAACCGTTACTCCACAGGTGTGGACCGGGTAGACGATTTCCTCTAATTTGACTCCACAAAAAGAAGCAGACTATGTTGCAACACAGAATGTCCCGTCGACATCTTGTTGTTCCAACTGTTCGGTGATTTTCTCTCGCTGTAAGATTAACAATGTGGCTTCAACAAGATGGCTATTCAGTTCATTTTTCACTCAAGGCTCGAAAACTTGCTGTTATTCCCCGGACGCGGACGGTGGATTGGACGAAGAAGATCGGCAGCTTGGCCTCCCCGATCTCCTGACTTATCTCCAAATGAGATCTTTTGTGGGGTGATTTGAAGAAATCGTTTACCACAATAACAAGAGAACACATGAAAGAAAGAATGAGCAACCTGTGAATCTCTCAACAGTGCTGAAGTCCTCACATTAACCGACGATGTTGTTAGCACAACGTGATGGACATTTGAGCACTTATGAAGTGCTGTATGTGAATGAGTGTTCCCAATGTGACAATAACTGAGGCACCGTATTTACTATTTATTGTTCTGCTTTCTTTGATTGTGAATAAAAAATTAAATGAGGAAAAAGAGTTTTTACTAAAAGTTGCTTTTACTTAAAAGTCATATCCAAAATACCTTACACAATTTGAGGGTCACATAAGAACAGTTCCTAAACAGTAAATATTGCAGTCTTGTCAATGTTGCCAACTGTTACCAGATATCACACGATCCTTCCTACTAAATGACTTATTTACTTACCGTACTTTATATTGGAAGGTTATTGTAAATAATTCAATAATTTGTAACATATTTTCGTAGGCAAACTATACGAAAAGGATCAACATGTCAAGTATTTTGTCTGGCAATACGAAATTCATTGGCTTGAGTAAACAACTGACTCACGAGATCTAATCTAAAAATGTATTTTGTTTGACCACATGAAATTATTAGTATTAACTCCGAAAACTTACCTGACTATAGTCTTGAATTATAACCTCAACGCAACACAAAAAATAACTATTATGTATTAATATTAACAATGATATTAATTAATTATTAGTATGTTCAAATTTCACTAGTTTCCAGTAACAGGCTCAGAAATCTAGTACAATTTCAATTTCATGGAACTCCAGTACCGACAAATATTGTCGATATTTGTCTCAGCTGCCAACATACCAGTTACAAAATCACTACCATTTGTCAGTATCGAAATACTAAACGAAGTTGGCAAAAGAAAATTCAACCTGCAAAATAGAAAATCACCACAATCCACTAGCATATGTAGTAATGGGGGAAAAATGGTTAGGTTTCACCCTTAGGGTATGAAGTAAGCTGACCCGGACTATACTGCAGGTTATCATTTGAAAATTCAAGGTCGACTCTAGTTACACGTACTTTCGGTTTGTCCCGTAAAATGGAAGTGCCACCAATCGATTGTTTATATGGCCTCTGGTAACGACGTTTTCTTCACGAACACCCAGTGTTACGCAGTTTTTTTTGGGAGGGGGGATAGAATGCTTTGAGACACCCTGTATAAGCTCTTTCACATGGAGTGAATTGAATTGAGATTTGTGAGACTTTAAATCAACACATTATCACAAATAAGTGCAATACTCGTATTTACAGTCCCTTTCTCTGACGCATACTTTTACTATTTCCGTATAGTCACATATCTGCAGAAGTAGCTATACACTTTCAGAGAAAATTTGCTGACTGAATGCCCTTTATGTTAGGAGATAAGTATATTAAGAACTGCATATGTGCGATGTTACACACAAATAAATCAAAAAAATACTGTCAGGTGACCGATAATGGATGTACAAACAAAGATAGCACATATGCCAGTTACTTTCTTCATTACAATTACTGTAAATGAGGTTTGCAGTCTTACTTTACGACGTTGCTCATATTTTCCGAAAGGGTTGCCAACTATAAAAAAAAATTTATATCAATTAACAACCTGACAATACCAGATACACGACGCCAGAACCGCCAACTCTAAAATATAAAAATATAATGGACTTTTTAGTTCGATGTTAAAGTTGCACATAAGACCTTTTCTTTCCGCATTTTATATTTTATAAAATATGAAGCTGCATATAGTCACTGCCTGCTGGATCGCATCTTATGGCTGCTTACACTGCCTGCTCAATAGGCGCTTATGTGCGAGTAATGATAAAAGTTATTTTTCCGCTAGGTGGCAGGTAGTGCCCACCGCTATTAACATTATAATTATACGCAAAGTATCCTAAAATAACTATTGTTACGACGTTCTTAAGTATCAGAAGAGACAAGGGCTTAAGGAAACGATGGCCTAGGGTATCCGAATCCTTCCGCAGTTCTTAATATATAGTAATATTAATACTGAACTTACAACTATTTTTTTTTCTAAGCGATACTACACAAGTTATAATTAACGAGTTTGCATCATATAATTACAATTATACAAGTAGGCCTATGCTTGCTTTAGGCGTTTACTAAAATTATTATTAAAATCAATTACTGGTAACGTAAAAAAGTAATGTCTGAAACTGATAGAAAATATTTCAAGAAGTTTAAACATATTTACGAAGAGCTACTGTATATGCTTCCTGTAATCGAGCTAAGAGATTATTGGAAATCACGGTTCGAATTAACGACAATATGGTGGTAACTTCCTGCTTGTGAAATATGTAAAATAGCAGTTTTTACAAATCCATGGAAATGTTATACGGACACTAGGCCTACTGTTTTATTAAGGTCAGTATTGCCAGAAAATAACTTCCCCATATATAAAAGGTCCATTCGAAGTGTGATAAATTTTTAACTTGTTAAAAAAAATTCCCCCCCCCCACTCCGAAAAGAAATGCTGAGTAAAATACTGCAAACAGTTAATTTTCTTTCCCCATATTTTTAGAAATATTAAGTTTTAGGAGCTATTGTATTCTGATCCTTTCCACTTCTTATTGCTGTAATGCCATGGACGACAGATAAGTTACACGTAAAGTGACAAGAAATTAGCTTGAGATTTTTATAGGAAAAACTTATACCATTGCAAATATATTATAATTCATATTATGTTTAGGAAACCAAGTTTTATATCTCCTACAAAAAATCTTGTTTAGAAAACAACATTAAATTAAACATATTTTAACTCGAGTATTTCTTACTTCCAATATATTTAAGAAAAAAAACAAGTAATTAATAAACGATTACTTACATACTCTGTAATTACTTCTAAGATTTCAAATTAAAACTTGTAATTCACTCTGCACACTTAGCACAGCCAAACCAACGGCAGTTACTTGCTTCGCTCTAGCGTCGAAACTGAGCAATAATGCTCCTCGCGAAACTCAATGCTAAGAAAGGAATGAGCAGGCAGTTACGCAGCCATAAGACGCGATCCAGCAGGCAGTGCATATAGTACAAGTACTGTAAGTTACAAAATACGTATATTATTCTGAACTACACAGAGCATGGGAGAGGTGATAGTAGAAGAATAAAGTTCATGAGATTTGTTGAAGATATGGCGTTGTTAGTACACCAGGAGATGATACTAATGGATATGCTACTGGAGCTAAATGACAGCTGTGAGCAGTATGGGATGAAGATAAATGCAAATAAGACAAAAACCATGGTCATAGGGAAGAAAATAAAGAAGGTGAACGTGCGAATTCTAAATGAGGCAGTGGAACAAGTGGACAGCTTCAGATACTTGGGGTGTGCTATAAGCAGTAACATGAGCTCCTGCCAGGAAGTAAAAAGAAGGATAGCAATGGCAAAGGAAGCTTTTAACAGAAAAAGGAGCATCTTCTGCGGACCTCTGGGAAAAGAACTAAGGAAGAGACTAATGAAGTGCTTTGTGTGGAGTGTGGCACTGTACGAGGCAGAAACATGGACATTACGACGAAGTTAAAAGAAGCGACTAGAAGCATTTGAAATGTGGATATAGAGAACAAGGGAACGTGTGAAATGGACAGAGAGAATAAGGAATGAAGCTGTGCTAGAAAGAGTAATGCTGAAGCTGTCAAGAAGAGAAAAAGGAATTGGTTGGGTCACTGGCTAAGAAGAAACTGCCTACTGAAGGATGCACTGGAAGGAATGGTGAACGGGAGAAAAGTTCGGGGCAGACGGAGATTAAGGAAGGCAGAAAACAGGAAACACTAGAGAATGCTGGGTTTGCAATGAAAGACCTACCCTTGGGCTGAAAATTATTATTGAATGCAGTGGTACTAACATCCATTGCTGCGTACAATTAGGCTGAGGTTATTTGTGATCAGGGATCTAGCGTAACTATGCTACGGTTGGCAACGCTGTTTCCCATGTATGTGACTGCTGCCTTATGGAACATAGCCTATGCAATGCAAGATGTTAACGTGTGAAATTCCAAAATCATTACTATAATTAAACATGTTTAATGCCAATACTGTAGAATGGCGAATTGCATAAAATATTAATGGATTGTATTCCTATTGGATTTATGATAAAAAAGAACGCCTTGAAAGGCTTTATCCTCTTTCTGGTTCATTGTAAAATAATGAGAATATGACAATCTTCAGTTTGGAAAGTTGAAAATCATCAGCTTCATATTATAAAGGTTACCTCCATATACGCATCTCATCGAAGACATGGACACGGAAGACTCCAGACTGCACAGGAAGACGATGTTTGTTTTTTATTTTTTTTACACAGGACCTAAGTCGTAACTTTCAACCAACAACAAAAAGTTGTAGTTAATTCCATTCGAAAGAAATGTTTTTATATTGTTGACTCTGATGTTGGAATTACACCGACACATGCATCAAATTACGGGGTTAGTTCAGCATTCCTCAGTAATGCATTAAGAACAATCAATATTAAATATTAACAATACTTTAAAGCAAATCTAAATTATAAATCAATTTATAATTTAATGTTGGGATTCAATGTAAAATGATGCAGCAAAGACAAGTATAATAGAGGTAAGTGGAAAAAGAAAATTAAACATTTGTTGAAGATCGACATTCAGTATTACAAATTAGACTTATTACGAAAACAATCAGCAAAACGAAACGTCTGCAGTAAATGAAAACGATTCAATTGCCACGAATCTGACGCTATCATTTTAAAAACGGCTTTCAATGTGGCTTGTGATGGACTTTTTTCCCCACTCATCAATGGCGTTGTGACATCAAATCAACATTTCATTCCCCATATGCCAAGCTCAAAAAAACACTACTAATAGTTCTAAAGCCCCATTTACTATCACGCAACAATTACGTCGTTTGAAAGTGCACACGAACATTTTACGGGTTTGACATCCTAACCTTGTCATACATACAAAATGTCTCCTCTTTAATATCCGCCTTGGTTTTGTCGTAAATACGAATTTCATCACTTTTAATATGACTAAAATTAGCAAGTTACTTACTGTTCGTTGGTAGCTTCTTATTCATGATAAACTTTTTGCACACGTAAATATATATACTATTACGTCTTCATAAAGTAGCCATTTGCTGATGGACACTCGCTAATCTTAGAAAATGAAACAAGATACGTACGATGAGCATCAGCTGTGATTTTTCTATCGTTTATTCGTTGCCAGACAACGGTTTATTTTGTTTCTATTGGCCACGATTAGTAACAGATGCGGTTCTTAGAGGGCAGGGTGAAGTACGGGAGGAAAAAAACCCCGTCTATTTCGGTGATACAACAGTTCTGTCCTTATGACGATGAAAATGTAAAATGACGTTATTTTAAAGTCTGTTAACAAAATCTACTTTTCGTACAAATAAAAGAAACTTCACGTCAATTGTCTAGCACGAATTAGAAGTATGCTGGTCACTGCTCAATCGGATAGTTATTATTTTATTGTTTTTATTTTTTAAATTTTTATTGTAAATGATTTCCTATGTTTTCTTATCATTTATCTTAATGTTTTTTTTTCTTTCCAAGTGTCACACAATTGTTTTGTTTACTTATTATTCTTTATGAATTGATTAGTAGGCCGATCTATCGAACCCTTATTTAGGGCGGCTTTTGTGTATATTCACAAATTACTACTTAATTTGCTAGGAGACGTAATTACATATAGCAGGATAAACCAGTTTTACACTAAACCTATTTGTTTTCGGTTACCATGGGGTCATTGATTGTATGGTATGTTTTGACATTATATCATCGAAGTTAAAATTATGATACAATAAATGGTTTGTTGGAAACCTGGTAATTAAGCGTAAAAACTGTTCTATTTAATGTTTTAAACAGAGATAGACAAAACTCAAAATTTTTGAAGCGCCAGAAACCATATTTGATTCACAATTTCAAAGACACGTTTACTACAATATATTAAAACAATATTATTCATTAATAAAATTAATAATACGCATTATACACTCAAACTTCTTCCTAACATTATGCGTTAGTTGCAGCAACATAAAAGAAATCGAAATGTTACTGGACAGGACCTATGTCAAATAAAACATGACCATATATGACAAAGTTTGTTTTTCTTTTTACCAAAAACTTGCTTACCTATGTAACGCTCAATAAAGAAAATCACATCATTATAAAACACCAAACAGCTTATATGTTATTTCTAAATGGTCATGCATGCTTTTGGAACATGGAATTGGAGGAACTTTTTTTCTAATTCCCGCAGAAAAAAATTTCTACTTTTTTTTTAATGTTCAAAATGCAAAACTCTGGCAATATTACAGACATTCGCTTGAAATTTGCATGACATCTGTAACTTAATTAACAATTTCAAGTGAGGAATTTTTTACATTTTTTTGTACGAAATAAATGTTTTTAAAAGATAAGAATAAAGATATTTTCTCACTTAAACTTCATACACTATTCATAAGCTTTTATTTGAGTCCCTAGAACATGCACTTGTGTGAAAGGATGATGAAATTCGTTTTGTATCAATACCTAATCTTTTTATTTTATTATTTTTTTACGTTTATGACTCCTGGTTAGTTCAAAATTTCAAACTACCATTTTAATCTCAATTTCCAAAACTTCTCATCGTTTCTAACAATTTAAATCATTCACACGCACAGAAAAAAAAAGTGTTTTTCATAGGTCCTGCCCCTTAAAAATGTTGATCTAAAAAAACCTCAAGCATCACATAAATATTTTTAGGCATCATAGCGATCTGAATTTGTCTACTACAGACTTCAAAAAATTCCGGTTTTTATTTTCTGACATAAAATTATTATATAGTTATAATTTTGTTACCGAAATATTAAATATGGGAGTTTTGTATCCCACAGTTTTTCCAACTGATTTAAGCAATTAATCGAAGGTCTTCTAAAACTATGGTTCAGGGAAATTTATTTGAATGCAATGAAGGTAACTTACTTCTTGAATCTGTATCGTAAATACTTGTATTGTCGACAGCATACATGCACCCTAGACCAAATATTCGATAAGTTAATCATCTCAATAAAGAAAGGACAGCATTAGTCTATAAGGACATCTCCTAGCAAATTACCCATTTCTGTTCTCAAATGTGACAGTTTTTAAACACATTTACTTCGTAACTGAATTATGCATTTAGAAGGTGCAAGGTCACATTATTAGCACCACCCACAAAACACACAGACACACGGCTGCATCGTTCATATTCACATTTTATGGCTCAAGTTCATTATCCTTTGTTTTCTTTTATTTGAATCCTGGCCCGATTTTTGTACCCATACTTCCACCGAGAGACGAAGCTATTGCTTGTAAGAAGATAACCAAGACTTCATCTTCAGTTCTACAACTGTGTCTAACACAGCTTCAAGGCTCGAAGTAACTAAAAACTAAACATTGTGAACCAGAGTTTGCAGGAAGAACCTCCACTTGTCAGACCTGCTTTCAAGGGCAATAACTTTTATTCGTGTGGCAACCAGCACGTCGTAAATCTGAACGACATGATGCAACAGATTCAAGCACGGCTATCTGTGACACGTGCAGAGAATGGGGAGGGGAGAGAAGGTGCCATGAGAATATTAAAGTTATACTTACCACAGGGAGAAGCAGCCAGCCAGTCATATCAAAGAAACTGTCCAGCTCAAAACTGTGTTTCTGGGTAGAGGCACACAAGTACAGCTCTTTCTTGCAAGTACGAGTTTAACTCAGGTGATTGTTTGTTTCAAGGGGTCTTTGGTTATTCTGTTATTTACTGTACCTGAGATCAGAGGTCTCGAGTGTGGATTTTTTAGAGGAAAAACTAGACTTTCTGTCATTGTATTAGCTTTATTAAGTAATATTTTTGTGTATTATATTTGAGTGTTCTTGCAAAGTTAAGTGCAGTAGAACCTCGATGGGAAGTCCAGTCTGAATTTGTGGAAGTCGGAATTATAGAGAATTTACTGGTGCAGGATTACTTTCTCAACTCAAAAATAATTAATTAACTAGCGGACTTACTCGTGTTAATTATGTAAGTTTGTGCGGCTTACAGCTGTTTCAGTGCTTCATCACACCATCTTCAGAGCCTACTAAATCTCAGCGTCATCTCGAACTTCTCTGCCTGTTATGTGGGTGCGTTTGATTGTTAAAAGGTGTTGAAAAGTGGAGTCAAATAGTGTGTGTGTACTGAAATTGATCTGTGTGTTGAGAATTTGATTGGGGTGTGTTTTAGTGTGTTTGTATATTTCGGATTGTGTTAAACAAAATTTGATAACACAATCTCAAGGGAAAAAATGGAACTCTCTGCATCATAATCCACAGTTAATTCCAGATTTACCACGCAAATCGTCTGTAGCTGCATTTAGATTGGCAACAGGCCATGATTGTTTGGCCAAACACCTGCATAGAATTGGAATATATCAGTCCCCTAACTGCCCATTGTGCAACTCAAACCAAGAAATGGATTCGGAACACCTCAAAATCTGTGCTTCAGTGGCTGGTCATGATAATATCTTTGAAAAATATTGGAGTGCAAGAGGTCAAATGACTTTATTGTCAAATGCCTGGCATTAGAAAACAACAAAACATATTTCGTATTGTTCTAGTGTGTTGAGTTTTTGGTTCTTGGGTTGTATGTGTAGGATTTCCATGTCCGCATTTATGTTATTGTATGTATGGTTAGCATTAGTTATGTGTTCGGCATATGTAGATGTGTTGTGTCCTCTGGTTATTGCTTTAATGTGTTCTTTGTATCGAGTTTGGAATGATCTGCCTGTCTGTCCTATGTAGAACTTATCGCAACTATTACATGTGAGTTTGTATACGCCTGTGTGGTCGTATTTGTTTGTTTGTGTTTTTGTGTGTTGAGATGTCTTTGTAGTGTGTTTTCTGTTCTGTATGCTATGCTATATTTCTGCATTAAAGCAATAACCAGAGGACACAATACATCTACATACGCTGATCACATAACCAATGCTAACCATGCATACAATAACATGGAAATCCTACATATACAACCCAAGAACCAAAAACTCAACACACTAGAACAATATGAAATATACAGACACACTAAAACACACCCCGATCAAATTCTCAACACACAGATCAATTTCAGAACACACACACTATTTGACTCCACTTTTCAACAATCACACGCACCCACATAACAGGCAGAGAAGTTCGAGATGACGCCGAGATCTAGTAGGCTCTGAGGATGGTGTGATGAAGCACCGAAACAGCTGTAAGCCGCACAAACTTACATAATTAACACGAGTAAGTCCGCTAGTTAATTAATTATATTCAGGTGTTAAAAGTAGTGTACACAAGATTCAAAATGGATGAAAAATAATGATATTGATTACTTGTTTAATTACCAAATTAGTGTCAAGTCATCCCATTTTACAAACATATGGAATGACGAAGTGAAGGGAAGCAACTAGAAACATCTGAAATGTGGACATGGAGAAGAATGGAGTGTATGAAATGGAGACAGACAGAATAAGAAATTAAGCTGTGTTGAAAAGAGTGGGTGAAGAAAGAATGATGCTGAAACTGATCTCAAAAAGAAAAAGGAATTGGTTGGGTCACTGGCTGAGAAGAAACTGCCTACTGAAGGATGCACTGGAAGGAATGGTGAACAGGGGAAAAGTTTGAGACAGAAAAAGATATCAGATGACAGACAGCATTAAGATATATGGATCATATGTGGAGACTAAGAGGGAAGATTGGAGACTGCTGGATTTACAATAAAAGATCTGCTCTTGGGTCGATCACTTTAGAACACCATGCTGAAATTCGTCAGAACGAAGAGTCGGACTTTGTATTACATACAGTAATTGTGACACTGACGTGGAACAACTCAGAACATGTGACTGATGTTCGATTCCAGATAATACCAACTAGTCTTCTACAATGTTCGAACATGAGAGAGACAACCAATATGTTAAAAACTTCGCCTTCTTTCACATGAGAACTAATTCCAAGATCTGTGCTAAAATCCTTAAGCGGTTAAAATAGTAGGAGTGGAGTGCAAGACAGCGAATATTTTTATAATGAGGTGGGATCACAGGCCTCCTCCTGTACAGCGACAAATATAGTGACAGTAATGCCAACTAATTGAAGTCACACAATTTTCAAGATTTCTAGACAAATCAGGTATGATGAAAGAGTAATGGAACAGAGAAAAATTCTCTCTGGCGCCAGGATTTGAACCCGGGTTTGCATCTCTACGTGCTGATGCTTTATCCACTAAGCCACACCGGATACCCACCCCAGCGTCGGACAAAATCGTCTCAGCTTTAAGTCCCAACTCTTGGGTTCCCTCTAGTCCGCCCTCTGCACTACGTCACAGATGTCTATGAACGTAGGACTGAAGTCCACACACGTGCTGAGGTGCACTCGTTATGAGTGACTAGTTGGTGGATCCGAGGAATTCTCTGTTCCATTACTCTTAAATCACGAATATATATTATTTTAATGTACAGAAGAATTTTTCTCCATTCCATTATTCTTTCATCGTATGATGACGCAGAATATGTGCATGGAAATATCATATGTACTTCGGTACATTAAAATAATACATAAGATATGCGTAAATATACTTCGTAATTTAAGACGGCGCTTATTCCGTCGGATTCCGGCCAACTGGTCACTCATAACGAGTGCACCTCAGCACATGTGTGGACTTCAGTCCTGCGTTCATAGACAGCTACGACGTAGTGCAGAGGGCGGCCACTAGAGGGAACCCAAGAGTTGGAACTTAATCTGAGACGATTGTGTCCGACGCCAGGGTGGGTATCTGGTGTGGCTTAGTGGATAAAGCATCAGCACATAGAGCTGAAAACCCGGGTTCAAATCCCGTTGTCGGAGAGAATTTTTCTCCGTTCCATCACTCTTTCATCGTAAATCAGGTATGGCTTGTTCCAGGCTAAAGAATCAACATCAGTCACCTGTCACCTTGTTAGCAACAGCTCCAGCCATAACAGTATCTGGTGTGTGTGTTACATTCAGTTTGCATATCAATGTTTAACAAATAATCACTCTGTCTGTGTGTATTGTGGAGGTAGTGTGCTTTGTTTATTGTGATCTCGTTTTCAGCGCCATTTGTTGTTCTGGGCATGCTACTATGTAGTGTATGAGGTAATTATATCTTTCTTCAAAGTTGCCGGTTTCACAGAATTTCAGACGCAAATCTGCTTCCTAAATACTTGATGTTGCATCTGATTGGATATTTCCGCATAACATGCTTTATTTCGAAACATGTTTCATTTATACTTTTGTCATTCTGGTCTACATGTAGGGAAAACAAAATGCTTTTTGGTACTGTTGTTTATTTATGTTTGTCAATACAGTGAGCATCTCTTGTTTAAAAATTACTTCTCGTCACTGACTCGGTGCATGAAAGGAACAAAGTGACATTAAAAAGATTTCGTAATATTCTTTTTCTACTTATCTCTTCAACACAAAATAAATAAATAAGGTGTGCAAAAATACAAAGAAAAAACTGCACATTCAAAGCAACAGTACAAATCTTAAGACTTAGAATTATGTACACTCAATATACAATTCTATCAAGCAGGCATGGACACCCCTGGAGAGTTACAACATACAGCTCATTCCACATCTAGTGTTGTCAGACTTAGGCCAGTATGTCCAACATTTGCCAAGTGTGACCATACGAGGCACTTAACCACTTCTGCAGTTGTGTCAGGGTGAAGGTTCTTCCTGCTACCAACCTCTGGTTATTTGCACTTTATCATTAATTCAGTTCACAGTTCCTGCTAATATTTAACGGTGATAAGCCTTGTACAGCTTCAGAATTTATAGAAGTTGGCCAGCCATTTGGAACAGACAGTACTGACAACCTCTGAAACATTGTTCCACAGCAATCTATCAGTCCAAAGAGAATCCCTTCCTAACGAAAATACACGCAAGAACTGCAACATCACATGGGGCCAAAACTAACAATGTTCCTGCTGGTTAAATACCCAATTTATAGTGATAACACAGCCCAGAACTCCACAACACATTCTAACAGAATACAGTAGAACCTCATTATCCATTATAATCAGTGGGAAGGAGTTGACAGTTAATCGAAAATGACGGATAATCCATTTTACTTAAGGGGAGACAGACCAACAGGAAAAGATCATTGGGTCGCCCTGTTAAGAGAAGGCGGGAAAACGTTTGTAGACCAGAACAGTTCTTCTAGGACTATCACCTGTTAGGATTAGGATGATGATGATGATTTAAGGGGGGAGACAGGTGAAATTTTGGTAATTTTCAGCCAAAAATTGTATTTTCGTTTTCTTGTAAAAATGAATCAGCAATGTCTTATTTATATATTGAGCAAGTTTCAAAGCATAAAAATTACGCAATATTTAAGTGGCTGCACCCTTGAACTTCAATTCCATGCAAATTTTACAAGCTGTTTTCCAATTTTTTCCAGCACATTTCATCACATTCAAAGTTTAAAGGCTCTTACAATTTTCAAGCTAGAATTTTTATAGAGATGACTTCTAGACAGTCATGATTTGTCAATGGTTAACGAAATAGCACATGGGTTTTATGATTAATTGAATACTTTTTTTAAATAAAAGATTAAATATTTATAGTGGCAATGGAAAATTTTTAATATTTTCTTTATGCAGTGATTATAAAAATTGTTTCCTTCTTTTCTAGTAAAGATACAGTTTTAAAAATGAATATTTAAATAAAAAAAGAGTAATGGAATGAGAAAATTTTTATTCTTTGGCACCAGGATTTGAACCCAGGTTTTCTTTTCTAGTAAAGGTAAAATGGTTTATCCACTAAGCCACTGATATCCATCTTGGGGGCATGGACAGAGCCTCAGTTTTAAGTTCCAACCTGGGCACTAGAATGGGTGCCCTCTGCACCACGTCTAGATGTCTATGAACGTAGGACTGAAGTCCACACATGTGCTGAGGTGCACTCGTTATGAGTGACTAGTTGGCCAGGATCCGATGGATTGTATGATGACCGAGAATATCTGCATGGAAATATCATATGTAAAATATATATAATATGTAATGTTTTTCTAAATATGCCACTGGTCTTTCAAGAAAAATTTCAGACATTTTACTGAAAAATTGAGCATTTTGAAATACGCAAATTTTACAAAATATTTTTATTAATAACTCAGAAACTAATTGACTCACAGAACTGAAACTTCACCACATCATTATCTATCACACCGTGACTATGTGTATAAAAAATTAAGGACGTAGCTTGAAAAATGTAGAAAGTAGAAATTTCACCCATCACCTCCCCTTAAACGATACTGTAGTTTAAAGTTAATTTACAATACTGTTTTTTTTATCAATAACTTACTAATAATGCCAATTTAAAGCTTGTTACTTTATTTTTCCCCTTTCTGACGGAGACCCAAATGCTCGTACCGAGCCTGAGGCTTATTGTGCCGATCTCCTTATTGTGGAATAATTTTTGAAGCCATTAGAACTGCATTCCTGTGAGAATGTGAGTCACTGCTTGGTGCCATCTTATCAATTCAGCTACAATATCCAGATCTGACAGAGTCCACATAAACAGGAACAGCCCTCCATCTCCTTCTCGATGTTCTGCAGCCTCCTCAAATGGATGGTATCTGTTCACAAATAGAGTACTACGTCCTGCTGCATCCTATATTGATCTGAAGATTGCAGCACCATGGTGCCATCTGTCTGAGGAGGCTACACAGACTGGTCTGCCACTGTGATTGTATTATACAAGAGTACAACAAAACTAACAAAGAACTGTTTTCAGACAGATCATGAAGGAGCCGATCTTCTATCCGTCATCAAGAGCCAAACAAATCGTAGTATAATTCACAAGCTTGCCAACTATGACTGGCTGTTTTGTAATGAAACAGATTCTGTTTATTTCGGAATAGAGAATGAGTTTCATTATTTTCATAAATTATGAATTTTATGTCCAATATTGCGTTTTGTAACATGAAAAAGCCATTAATCATAACCTGTACTGCGTTGTGAACTGTATGCTTTGAATACTGGTGATAATGTATATCGATAAGGTGTGATAGCTAGTCTCAGTTCTTGAAATAGCATACTATATTATTAACTAGACGACACAGCATGCACGTCAGAGGTCAGCATCGGACATTTTCGCTCGAGTGCCAAGTAGTTCATAGCATAATCCGATAGGCAGCACACATGCATGATGGGTAAAATTGTCACGAGCAATAAATCCTTGAAAAGTATAAGCCGAGCATTAGACATTCGTTCTTGTTACAGTGATGAACTGTGTAGTAACATCATAGATGTTTATCATTTCAAAACTTTGCAGTGTTTAACTAACCTCTCCGTAGTACAACTACAAAACTTGCTTTAAAATGTAATATAGATGTTGTAGGTAAATTTTTTTTTTTTTTTCCACACAGGAGTGATTTTGTTTTTGCCACATCTGATAGATGTTATTGGATGTAAATGTAATTATTATAAACGGAGAACACAATCACGATAATGCAAGAACTGTATCAAGTTTTATAGTAATAATAATAATAATAATAATAATAATAATAATAATAATAATAATAATCTCTAATAATTAGTGTATCAATCTTTGCGTCTGTAACAGTTGTGCAGCATGATTATTCGTTTTATTATATTTTCTGTGACGTTATCTCTGTACTAATATCGTTATTAATCTCCTGCTATATCAATAATATTTTGTAAAACGTTTCTACATTGTCGCAGTATATAGGCAGAACACTATGTATGGACCTATCATATTATATATGTGGTAAATCAAATATTGAATAATTATTAATTAGCAATAATAACTGTATATCGAAGTTTTTCATACTATTTCATTTATAACTTCATGTTCCTGTTTTGGTACGTTCCATTAGACGTTTGTCATAAACGCAGAAAATAAAGTCTTAATTTTACCGTGTGAGCAAAACATATGTGTATCTTATCTGTCGCCTTCCATACAAGATAAGACATGTCGGTGAGATGACCTTGTACTGTGCTTCTATTTATTACGAGCGTATCACGACCGATCGTATCTCACTCGAGGGTGCGACACTCAACCGAGCGAGCAATTTAACTCCAATGCAGCACTCTGATGCACGTGCTGTGAATCACGTTCAATATTTCACCAGAGCAATACATTTATACTGCTGTGGTTGTTCACATTAGGTTTTTTCTTGAGTGATTTGTGGTTTTCATATACTGTTTGCTTAAAAAAAAAAATCTGCAAAACAGATAACTGGAGGATGGAAAATAGAGGTTCTACTGTAATTAGTTACCAGAATATAGAATAAGGAACTTTCAACATCAGGAAACGTGCGAGTGTTCCTAACTAAATGATTACAGAATCTATAAACCACAGGTTGCTGGTTACAGTGTGGGGGCTAACTCTGATACATAACAAGTTTAAGAAATAGTTTTTATTATACTAATGAATCCAAAATTAAATAATATACAACATACTTCAGTCAAGCAATCACAATGCAAACCTATTCTTATATTTCATGTAATTACTCAAACTGAACTATCACACAATATTAAATTTAAATCACGACGTACACGAACTGCTATTATTCTTGTGCTCTCCTCTCAGAGTGACACACACCGCGCACATTCACACCATTTTCTCGTGAACCAACAGTAAGCTCGCAGTGGACACCATTTTAAATGCAGATTCGATAATGAATTAGAGCAAATTAATAAATTATGTACAAGATGCTACTACAACACTTATAATTAATATGGACATACATACACCCAGGTACAAACAATAAAACACGAGTTACGAAATGGAAGAAAAGAAAGAGCCAAAAACTGGTGACTGTAAAAAGAGATCCTTAAAACTGCGTTTAATAAAAGACTCAATAAGACATAAAAGATTCTTAACTGTTGACACGGTTCAAAAGTTTCAAAAAGGTAAAACCTTCTCAGCAGGACAACTTCCCTAAATACTGCCGATTTCAGAAAACTCGGAGTATGACAGCAGAATCCAGAATCAAAGGGCAAGGCACACCAAATCCAGATCTGAGACTGATTTCTAAGGAATGTCACCCAACATTTTCATATTCAAAATTGTCAGACTTACGTTGCACATGTGACACGGTTCCTATCGTCAGTGATAGGTCAACATATCACACATCACAACCTGAATACAGCACTGGACAGATATGAGGACGACATCTGGAGTTAATGTATTTCATTTCATCGACTCTGACAGATGGAATCCTACCAACGATTAACGAGCAGTTTAACAAGGAGGGACAAAAGGGGTCAGGAGTCCGTGGAATGACCCCAACCTGCAGCTCTTCAGCTCGCAATTCTGAAATTATGCGATTGTTCAAGTTACCATACAAAACGGTACAGCAATGAAAACAATGACAGTTATCACTTTCATGGAGAAATGAGAGCAAACAGATTTGGCAGTGACAAGTATTCAAATCGACAATAATTGAGGCATTGACATGGGATAGGTCGTAACTGTCAAAAATTCGAATTTTTAGATTTTTCATTGAGAAGGTAGTAAATGGCCATGCCAATGGCACAGAGAAGGTAGTATGCCCGTATGTAATGAAACGAAGGCACTAGATGTTGTAAGTTGTATGTGCACAGCTGTTGGCGCGGAGAAGGTAGTAACTCCTTTTACAACATCAGAGTGATATGGGCTGATAACTGTGCAGGGCAGAATAAGAATCGGATGATTCTAATGGTCCTGATTTACATTATTGCCAAGAAACATTTTGATTCAGTGGACTTGAAATTCCTGGTTTCAGAGCATTCCTACATGCCATGTGATAGGGAATTTGGCATCATAGAGAAAAGGCAAGACCATGGTTCCAGAAGAGGTAAGGCCTAATAATGTAATAATGATGAGGGATGAGGATTTCTTCGACTTTTCTGCAGAATGTGACAAGTTTTTTAATACAACTCCTATCAAAATCAGCACCCTTAACTGGATTAGACTCTCAAGAGCTGATTTTCCTCTAATAAAAACAAGACAGTCATTTAATGACCTTGAAATGTGGACAGAGCACAGGATTTTTAAGAAAGGACAGTCATTAACGTCAATCACTAACTTGCAGTGCTTGCAACGCCTTGAAAGAAGACCAGTCGTCCCTGATGCCAGAAAGAGAGGCTTGTTATCTATGTTACACTTCCTCGATGAAAAGTATCATGCATTTTACCGAAAAATTTGTGCATAATGTATAAATAACGTTAATTCTCAGTTTGGCTAAGGAGTGATTTCAATGTTGTATTTTCATAAAATAGGATTTCACAGATAAATCTGTGCCAGACTTTTCAAATTTCATATGTAACACAAACATGAGTGTATGCCTTTCATTTAAAGCAGTTTCTGTAATAATGTAAGTGAGAAAGTGTTCATAAATTTGTTTTTTGCTTCCCCTGAAAAATTTTGTTTTTGGCAGTTACTACCTTTCCCATGTCAGCGCCTCAATTTCACTTCCACAACATCTTTCACTTTCTTTCACCAGCCCACAATCAACGTAATTTTTGGACAGTGATGACTGCAACATTATAAATGTCTCTGTCACTTTCAAGATGCTTCTCTGGGGACACGGAATGAAACTACGAAAACCCTCACCAAAGTAGCCTGCTTCGAGAATCGAGCCCAGCACTGACACAAGAAAGAAATTGCAAATGATATTAAATGAAAAGAAAGGAATGAGCTATTTCACTGGGCCTGCGACTGACACAACCGCCGGCGGCTTGGCAAATGTCTGCCGGTACCTGACATCAGTGCACAGTGATCAGTCGTACTCATGGCTGCTCTCCCGCTTGGCTATCAGGATCTCTTTGTCTTCGTCTGACAGCTCCTCGATCATCATTCCCTTGGTGGAGCGCGCGATCTTGCTCAGCCCCTCCGTCAGCCCTGATTGGCTCACCCTGTAACAATCGCACACATCTTCAATGGAAGGAAATACCTCACACAGCAAAAAGACTGCACATTCCCACTGCATAAGAGTCAAATAAATGGAGAATTTTTTCCAAACTCTCTCTCTAACCTCGTCCACAAAGACAGACAGGTGCTTTAATACTTTGTGAATTTTTTAACTGGTAGAGGAATAATGGTAGTAACATTCAATTAATATTAAATTTACAAAAATATAAAGACGACAAGTCGCTGATTAATGAAAGCTAGACATTTTATCCCAGCTTAAGAACAAAGGTTTTTAATTTACTAACATCCATTTAAACCTACATCATCATCGTCGTCATCGGATATTGAAATAGCTGATAGATTAAGAGAACTATTTACAAGAAGCCATGTCTGAACGAGTTGTAGCCAAGTGCCGAAGAAAGTTTGCCATTTGAATTGAATTTTATTTCGACCAGTCCCTGATGCTAGCAGGTAACGCATTCCAGTCAAAAGTCTTGGCACCGGGGTTATCAGATGAAAGAGGATGAGTCATGAAGGTGCGATGGGATGGCATCGTATTATTTCAAAGAATCAGATTGCTCGGGAAGAAAGGTAATGCCAAAACAGCAAAGGAAAAAATTCAAGATTTTATAGTTCCAGAAGTGAATGTACAATATTCTGGTCATCTAGACATAATCAACCTACTTAGCCTTTCAGGGATGTTTATCATAACCCTATTGCTTTACTTGCTTCAAGTAGAATTTCGTTTTGTTTTCCTAATCGTCAGTAAAATGTCAGCATAGTCAAAATAGGGAAATGCAAGGGTCTGCACAAGGGACTTTTTAAGCAAAAGGGAAGATGAACATATATCCTTTTGGTGGTGGTGCCAAAAATGAAAATAGTAATATGCGTTACAAGAGCGGTATGTTGAAGTTTTCATGTTCGAGGAAAAGTTCGAAGAAGCGAAAGCAGTTGAGCTTTTTTAATTTCCGACAATTGAAAGAAAACATACCGCTCGTGTATCCTACTTTATTTTGTTGAAGATCGTTTATTACATACCTGAAAGAGGAATTTTAATTAGTTGCAATGAAATCTCCATATTGGTTTCTGTTCAATACGGCCAAATAAAAATATTATCTTCAACATTGTTGCTTTAAAATGTTTTCTGAGTTTACTATACTCCAGCAACGTGATATACGTCTGTCTTTTTTTCCCCAGTCTATGATGAGTCTGGAATCTTGTTGATTTTTTCATGGCTTCCTTATTGTTGCTTGCATCACGAATGCAGTAACTTTAGTATGTAAGTTTATTTAATTTTTGCAAATATTTAAAAACAATAATTAACAGTGAAATTTAGGAAAAAGTTTCAATTTATAATTATTACTATACTGAACATCTCTAAAAATAATATGTTAAAAGCCTAAAGCAGTAAAATCAATATGTCACTTAAGTGGTAAGAAGAGGGAAATTGTTATGTGTGTTAAGTTGGGAATACTGAATGTGGAATTTTAGACTTTCTGCAGATTGGTTTTGTGCAGAAACCAAGCAATACGCATGATCTCGCACTAAAAGGTTTTACGCAAATTACCCTAGTGAAACTGATAATTGCAGCTCACATTTACATTATGTTAAATAAAACACATTAATTAAACCAGCTATTTTACCAGGTGTGCAGTTAATAATGCATCTAGTAACAGTTACAATAACATTTCCGAAACTAATAACGAAATTTACAGATACAGATAATGCAAAACTTTCACAGTATAGTTAGTCAAATACAAATAAATTTTATAACTAGTAAAATTACTGGCAAAAACACACGGGATAAACAATGATATAGATAATAAACAAACACGTTTGCACTTTATTTAACAGGCCGATGAATCCAAGGCAGCGGCCTGAATAACACATGTTCATGTCCTGCACAGATCTCATGTATCGTTAACAGAAGCATCAATACTATAGCAACAGTGTAGCGATATTTAGTTGCCGCAAAATAAAACAAATATTACACAACATTAACAAACAGTGTTACATAATATGAAATAAATATTTATCTTTCTAAAAAGAACCATGACTATCTCTGCATTCAATATAGTTAAACGGATAATACTTTACACATTCAAATCCAAGTTATGTGCATTAGTTTTGAATTGGCAACATTACATTAACATTTGGCACGGAACTTTAACTTGTGTTTTCGTGCGGTTGATGGTTCCCTTCCTAACGTCTCCAACAACCCTGCCATCTAGCGAAATTTCTGCATTACTGTGCTCTAGTGGACGGAATATTAACTACTGAGTCAAACTGAATTCGGCTCAAAGTCTCCCATAACAAACGTATATAAACTAGAAACAGTAGCCTTTTGTACAGTGTTATATGGACGTAGGCAGTGCCACACAGAAGTGGCTCCAAAGTTCGGAAAAACCCTGCAAGAGTGCGTCCAGATCTGTGCGCACGCTCGTTCAGATGAAATACGAATAAAATGTGTAGAAATAAACTATTACAACTGCTTTTTAGGATATTTTTTATTTCATTTGCAGTGCCATGGCACACTGGCACTACCCCAAAAGCCGCCCCTGGAATAATGGTAGTAACTCCATAAAAATATCAGACACGTCGCTGTTTTCATAGCCGTAACCCAGCTTGCAGGTTTCTAACTTACACAACATCCATTTCACCATCATCATCGTCATCATCGACGCTGAGCTGGAAGTAAGGGTTGGCAGAAGCCGGGCGGAACTTGTAGCCCGTGAGCACGAAGAACACATACGTGGCCATCTCACGGAACATCTCGTCCAACCACTCATACTGGAATGGCACCGTGATCTGCAACAGGTTTCAGACGCGTGATATGTCAAAACTTGCTGTCATACACACCGGGATGTTATCAGATGCACAGCAGGTACCTGACTGACGTCATTCAAACAGAAGCATCGTATTATTTCAAAGAATAGAGCTCTAATGCCAAAACAGCAAAGGAAAAATCTCCAATTTTTATAGTTCCATTTCGTACAATATTCTGGTCACGAGACATAAAAATATCTTTTAAGGATTCACTTCCAACCCTATCGCTTTACTTGCTTCAAGTAGAATTTCCGCGTTTTTCCTAATCGTTTGTGGATTTTCTCCTAACATATTCACGTCATCCGCATAGACAAGCAGCTGATGTAACCCGTTCAATTCCAAACCCTCTGAGTTATCCTGAATTTTCCTAATGGCATATTCTAGAGCGAAGTTAAAAAGTAAAGGTAACAATGCATCTCCCTGCTTTAGCCCACAGTGAATTGAAAACGCATCAGATAGAAACTGACCTATACGAACTCTGCTGTATGTTTCACTGAGCCACATTTTAATTAATCGAACTAGTTTCTTGGGAATACCAAATTCAATAAGAATATTATATAAAACGTCTCTCCTTTACATACTTAACAAAATTAAACATGAAAAAATCTGAGCCGAAAATTCTTGAATACCATCCCATTGTGCTCACTGTCACATGGCTATCCAAGTGATTAATTTGCTTAACATGTGGACCTGGGAAATTCTAGAGCATCCTCTGTATTCTCCGGATACGAGTCTCTGTGACTATGACCTTTTCCCTAAGATGAAAGAATCTCTGAATCGCTCTTCATTATAACAGCTTTTTAGAGCAAGTGATTTTTGGATTTTATCAAATGCCAAGAGGTAAAACCGGTATGTAAAATCAGATTATCTAAGAACTGCAAGCATGTCAGTAAATGAAAAATAAGATTACTTTGAACATCAGACCTTGAGCAAATGACTATGATCCTTGAAAATGAGCACACTATCATGATGTTCGGAACAGCTTAAATGGTTCCAGGTTCTGCCGCCTTGCGTCCGAAAGATGCGATGCCTCCTGCAGGTGTCTGATCGACCTGCAACACACGTCAACGACTCTGACAAATCTTTTTTAAATATGATTTAGCAAAACCAGGCACTATTTAGCAAATTTGTTAGTGAATATTTTTTAAAATGCAGTTTGCACTCAGAATAAAATTGTAGCTGGTGATTGGAAAATTTGATGCTTTATTTTCATAAAATCAGTAATAAATATTATAGATACAGTCCAACCAGAATTACACAGTTACTGCATGAATATGTCATGGGCACAACATAACACAGAACGCTCAGAAGTAAAAATATAATTTTATAAGAGTAATACCCATGCTAAATCAAACCATTCTTAAAACGAAAAAATATTTAAGGAATGTAACACAACAATACTGCAATCTACGTTTTAAAGAATATAATAACTCACTTATTTGTAGAGAAAATCTGCATGTCTTTCCTTACTCCTTGTGAACAACAAGGGAAACAAAACAAAGATTTCCTTTTTTCATACCTGCACAACCACTGAAACTTCCCATATATACTGTATGTCTAAATTAAAGGACCTAGTTTTCATTTTAACACAATGTGTCACATTTCTTGGCTTAAAAATCGATAATGTGTTAAATTGGAAAAATCATATTAAAGAAATTACCCCCAAACTAAATTCAGCTTGTTTTGCTATTAGATCTATGCAAAAGATAGTAAATATCAATACCTTAAAAACAATATACTTTGCATACTTCCACTCGCTAATGAGTTTCGGAATAATATTCTGGGGAAATTCCACAGATAGTAACAATATATTTCTATTACAAAAAAGAGTAATTAGAATAATAGTAGGTGCCAAATCTAGGGAATCGTGTAGGACTATTTTAAAAAAACTACAAATAATGCCCATGGCTTGTCAGTATATTTTTTCATTAATAGTCTTCCTCGTATGTAATCGTGAAAACTTTGTAACTAATTCAACAGTTCATAGCATAAATACACGTCAAAAAATGACTTTCATACTCCATCGGCAAGTCTATCGTGCTATCAAAAAGGAGTGCGTTATATGGCAGTAAAAATTTTTAATAGCCTCCCTATCTATATAAAAAATGAAACTCAAAACATAACATTATTTAGGGCCAAATTAAAGAAGTACCTAATTTCTCATGCCTTCTATTCTGTAGGTGAATTCATGACATTCAATAACACTTCATGAAATTGATACTAAAACTTTGTGTTGTACTAGTAGACTATATTGTAAACCTCGTCTGTATATATTTCATCTAGACTGTGACTATAAATTAAGATTTTATAATAGTATTAAGTTTTTTGACTTGTTCCATATTCTAGCTGTAAGCATGTATGAATACCATGGAATGTTAATAAATACAATACAATACAATACAATACAATTTCAAGGAATGGAGTTTGTCTGCCAAGTCACTCAATCTCTGATTTTTCTTCCAAAGTGCGCACTGAAAACAGATGTTCTAATGAACACTGTACAATATTCATCTTTATTAACTAAAATAAGAACGCTACCCTCAAATATTCATCTGGCACAGCACAATACTTACAAGAAATAAATTTTGACACGTTCTAGATGTGAGTACTCAAGCAAACTAAACTCACACTACAGTGGTTACAATCACAAAGAATAGGAAATGGAAATAAAGTACTTGAAGATGGAAGATGCTCACCACCAATATAAATGAAGGGAAGCCTGTTTCTCTCACCAGAGCAAGAGCAAGCAAGACTGTTTTCTGTCTCTCTCACTCACTATAATAACCCTGAGCCCAAAATGTGCCTTTATCAACAACTTGTAAACTGTGCTAGAAAAACCCTGTCTCTTCTCTTCGCCCAGGAAGGATTCTAAGATCCACTCTGTCCCCATAAGAAGCCTGGTCATTTACTACAGCGAGTCAACAATGAGGTTCCTGCAAACAATCCCGCGATTTTCTGAAGCAAACTAATCATGTTCCTATGATTTAGTAGAGAGAAGTAATATTACCATTAAGTACGAGAAAAATTCGTACCGGCACCGGGAATCGAACCCAGGACCTCTCAGCTGTGCGCGCTGAGTGCTCTTAACCAACTGAGCCATGCCGGGACACGATCCACAACGCCGGCCGAACTCCTCTCGTAGTATCGTGTTATGGCCTTACTGCCTGCACTTGAGACGATGCTCATATATTAAGCCATGTTAAATGACTTTATGGCCATATTCAACAACAGTTTCTGAAAACTGTTAACAGTTTTCAGAACCTGCCGAGAGGAGTTCGGCCGGCGTCGTGGACGCATGGCTCCACAGACGCACAGCTGAGAGGTCCTGGGTTCGATTCCCGGTGCCGGTCGAATTTTTCTCTACTTAATGGTAATAAAACAAACCGATTAGTTCACACTATTCGATGAAAGAGTAATGGAACGGAAAAATTAATATGCCGGGATTTGAACCCGGGTTTTCAGCTCTACGTGCTGATACTTTATCCACTAAGCCACACCGGATACAACTCCGACGCCGGTTAGAATCGTCTCAGATTAAGCTCCAACTCTTGGGTTCCTCTAGTGGCCGCCCTCTGCACTACGTCATAGATGTCTATGAACGCAGGACCGAAGTCCACACATGTGCTGAGGTGCACTCAATATGAGTGACTAGTTGGCCGGGATCCGACGGAATAAGCGCCGTCTTAAATCACGAAGTGATTTTACGCATATCATATATATTATTTTAATGTAGAAGTACATATGATATTTCCATGCAGATATTCTGCGTCATCATTCGATGAATGAGTAATGGAATAGAGAAAATTCTCTCCGGCGGCGGGATTTGATGTGTGGACTTCGGTCCTGCATTCAGACATCTATGACGTAGTTAAGAGGGCAAGAGTTGGACTTAATCTGAGACGATTCTAACCAGCTGAGAGTATCCGGTGTGGCTTAGTGGTGCCGATTCACGTAGAGCTGAAAACCAACAATCGGGCGCCGAGAGAATTTTTCTCCGTTCCATTACTCTTTCATCGAATGATGACGCAGAAATCTGCATGGAAATATCATATGTACTTCGGTACATTAAAATAATATATAGTTCACACTAGTCGTGTAATATGCAATGAAGTGGGCGAGACCTCATTCATATTTGATACATTGATACAGAAGTAATATATATTATTTAATGTACCGAAGTACATATGATATTTCCATGCAGATATTCTGCGTCATCATACGATGAAAGAGTAATGGAACGGAGAAAAATTCTCTCCGGCGCCGGGATTAGAACCCGGGTTTTCAGCTCTACGTGCTGATGCTAAAGAGAATTTTTCTCCATTCCATTACTCTTTCATCGCAGAGAGAAGTAAGTTACTTCAAATTTTATTTTAAACAGTTTAAGGATTCAAATATTTTTAGTTGTAGCACAAACTTGCTACAGCTTTAAGGAACCGACCTGTAGCATATTATACAGTGTGTTTCATAAAGATTTGAGGGGTTACAAAACTTTATTGCAAGCAAACTAATGAACTTATATTAATGAAACCAGTCCAGACCAATGAGGATCTACAAATTTTCGTGGCTAAGACGACACACATCCAGACAATATCTAATTCTTGCCACACTCGCATCAACTTGACCTGTCAACTGCTGCAATGATATGCTCCCTTAGGGCTGTATTCATAAACGAGACTTTGGAGGAAGACTTCCCAAAGTCGACTTTCATAGTAAAGTTTAACTTTGTTAAAAGTCCTATTCATAGACAATACTTCTGAGACCTTGTCTTTGACTTTGGTAAGTCGAGATTTGACGATCTTGTTCTAATGTTGGCAATCAAAATCACTGCCTTCTAAACGAATTAAATTAATAGATAGTTGAAACAGAGTAGGCATTGCAACAATCAAAGCCATCTTTTGACTCACAAATCAATGAAACAATTGAACATCAGAACATGTTAAGCAATTATTAATAGTTCTTGCAGCTTTACATAAGAATAATATTATTCGGGGGCTTATTGTGACACTAACGTAAGCACAAAAATTGACATTTTTAGGTCTTTACACCAATCGATAATAATTTGTTGTTCTATCTGGCCAAAAAAATCGTAACTCAGTTCGAACAGTCTTGTATATAACACAATTCATAACTATAAAACATTATGGTATAGTTTATCTGAAATAGTATTGCGTGTTAAGAAATTTGTTGTGAATAAAACATCTATTGTAGTTACGTTAGTTTCACATTAAGCCCTGAAATTATTTGATTGTAAAATAGTTTTGTTGTGAAGATATGGAAGATAAGATTCCACCAATGACAGACTATGAAAGAGACATATTATCCTGCTGACAGTTGGCAGAGTTATTCCCTGTATGTCTGCAGAAACTACTTAAAAATTATCTGAAATCAATATGCAGAAAACATTATTAAGACAACCACAAGAATTATAAATTAACTGCATTTCCAGCTGTATAACCTATCTTCTATAAAATTAAATAGTAAGAATCAATATTAAGCTATTAATCCTTACCTATAGCGTAAAATCGCGATGAAATAAGTTGTATTATTTATTGGTGGAACAGATAATCCTCTGTGATTATTCATCAATTAAAGTTGAAACATGACGAGGATATTTAATACTGTCTGTTTATCAAATCTGTACCTTGATTTGAATTTATAATCTATAATAATACACTGAGGAACATGAGCAGCTTTAATATATCCTGGATGTCAATATTCTCGGCAAATTCAACAATTTTCCAAATATCAGTCATTTTCCTTTTGTCCACGAACGAAAGTCAAAGTCAAAGTCTAGATTTTCGGCGATTTCGAAGTAAAGTCACGATTGAAGTTTACTTTCGTCAAAGTGTCGACTGTGAATAGGAAAATGGTGACTTTGTACTTTCCAAAGTCAACTTTGATCCAAAATCTCGTCTATGAATACGACACTTAGATCACGGAGCTTCAGTAGGACGAATACCCTGTCTGTGATGTAACCTCACAAAAAGAAATTACATGGTGTGAGGTCCGGTTATCTTGGGGGCCACAGCCTTTTCAAATGCACACTCTATCCAACATTCTGGCAGTACTGTGTCCAGGTTGATGGGCGACCAGGTGATTTTCCTTTGCACAGAAAACCTATCTCTTTAAATTGTTTGCACCATGCACGATTTGAATTTCCACTAGGTGGGTTCTTTTCGAATTTGTACGAAATGCACCTTGAACAGTAATGACTGATTTAGTAGTGTAAGAATCCAAAATTCAAAATGATATAGCAACTGGTTTCATTAACGTAAGTTCAATAGTTTACTTGCTGTAACCCCTCAAACTTAATGAAAGACTGTGTATAGCTACAAACTCGATTTCTGATTTCCATCCCTTCCACACAAGCAGAGCGTGTTACTTGTTCTCAAGGGATGAGAGTGATTGGTAAAAGTGAAGGTATTCTCTACATATGCCATGAAGGTGTTTGGGGGTATGGAGGTAGAGCTACATGCTTTCATGACTTCAGCACTGTTCCAACTCACTTTCACCTCAGGGAAAGACTTGGTACTGTCCGTCCAGGTGGTCATGTCGCAGGGTCATCGAACCAGGGGAAATCACATAACAGTTAATTAAAGGGGACCTTTTCTTTAAATTATTTAAAACAGTTTTATAATACTATGTAGACTTCCAATTCCATACGTTAGAAATAAATTTAAAGTAAACATAATTAAAATAACGTTTGATCCAGGAACATTCATGTTTGATAGAAGGATAAAGCAATATGTTACTTAATTTAAATTGCATCCAAATAATTAAAATGGATCATTTTGGTCAGAGACACTCATTTGGTGCAATGACAATTCCTTTAACATGTTTCTTAATTTTTATTACATGCAACCGGTTTAATGAACATTGACATCATTTAGATTTAATGTGTATATTTTATTTTACTTGTTATAGGTTTCACTGAATTATGGTAATAACTTAATTTTAACCCTTGTTTTCTACGTATTCAGTAAATGGCGCTTGGCCCACTATGGTTCTGAACCCTTCAAATAACAAAATTATATTATATAATATTACATATTATATTATATTATATTATATCAGAAGTTACTGTAATAACATTATGCATTATGTCCATCTAGAGAAACTACACTTTGCAATGGTGAAATAATAATTAATTATACAAAGTTAATTTAGCTTCCGATATTACTTCACACAAACACAGAAACATTCTCTAGGCTATGTTTCAATAGCTTTAAACGATTGTTGTTGAGGCCCCTTATAGACGAAGTCATTTGTTTTTTAATTTATTAACAGCCTTAGATACGAAAAGTTATTTTAATTTTAAAATTCATTTATCTCATTAAATATCAGTCCTATCAAAATTTTTCAAGGAATAAAACTTATCGCAAATTAAGTTTAAAGAAACTTTTCTCATGTAACATTTTTCTGTACAAAAATGAATAATAAGCGTGATATTTCGATTTATTTAATTCAGGTCCCCTTACAACCCCCCTTTTAAATAATGTATTTTGAATGCCATATAGCCTAAAATCTAAGTTACAACGAACTTAATTTATATTCCAATTTTCATCGAAATCTGTTTAGTCATTATCGCGTGAAAAGGTAACAAACATACAGACAGACAGACAGACATACAAACAAAAATTTGAAAAAGTGATTTTGTTTAAAATTATTAATTATATATGTTAGGACCAATTATTTTGGAAAATTGAAAATTACCAGAAAAATTTCGGCTACAGATTTATTATTAGTATAGATTTCTTGTTGTTGTTTTTCTAATGCCAGGCGTTTGACAATAAAGTCATTTGACCTCTTGCACTCCAATATTTTTCAAAGATATTGTCATGGTCAGCCATTGACGCACAGATGAAAATGGCAAGTTGTAGCCGATTTAAGTGAACACACACAACCCCCAGAATGTCTGGAGGACAACACCTGCTGTTGGTCGACGGGTCCACTGGACCTAGTTGGCAGATCTTTTTGATCACCAACTTTCCCTCCTTAAGCCACTGGAGGACGATTTTAGTGCCATAGCAGGTCAGCACTAGGAACAGAAAAGTAGGAAGGGGAGAAAGGAAAGTAAAATGAACCCCTAGGCCTCGAATGCTCTAATGCCATCGGGGTCGAAGAAAGTAAGAGTTCAGTCAGAGGACTGGCTAGGAAAGGGTAAAGAGGGAATTAGGTATTGGTTAGAGGAAAATTATACCAAATTCAGTCATTAACTCATCAAGCTGACCAGTGCTAATTGATGAGTAGCCCCTCCCTTTAGTTCAGCTTGTAAAATTATGCTTACTAACAGCTGCACCACGGGAAGGTAGGGATGGGACATTGGGTATTTGTCCAGGTTGGTTCCTTAAAGCCTTCAATGGGAAGGATTAATGGCTCTCCCCACTATATCCAACAAATACTGTAGACTTCCAATTCCATACAGCAAATATTTTCAGGAAATATCCTAACAGTCCAGCCACTAGCCTTCATAGAGGGACTAGCAGAAGCCGAGATGTGACATAATCAATTTGACAGGGGAGTGAGTGGTCTGGAAGTTCTGGCAATCAGAAAAATTCCTGTCACCACCCAGGAGTTAACCCATGGCTTTCCAGTCTGTAGCCGACGAGAGTAATGCTGGTTTATACTTATTACACCAGTAAGGATAGAATATGCAGAAGTCAATCAGTGAAGGTAGGAGTCGGTGCACTCACCACACCACAGGAAACAAGATGGCGCCACAGCACAGCAAATCCACCAAGATGAACACATCTCTCCATGTGCGGTGCTCAGCTGCGCCCTCTTCCGACTCCTCAATGATGATCTCTGCAACGTTAGCCAAGACCTGCAATGAGTGACACACACTGCACTCAGCCTGGAGCCTTCCCTTTCAGAGATTCTATAAATCTATGATAAAGTTTCTATGATTTCAATTGCCTCTTAAACTTATATGGAGAACTATGACAACACAGTACAACACCTGACTAACGGCATAGGTGATACGAAAATCTTTGTACGAGTAACAATTTTTAACACTCAATGACGTTATTATTTGAGGTTATTAGGATGAAACAGATCTTCGTCTAACAGTGACGCAAATCCGTCTGTGGATACTAATACCAAATACCTTACTATAATAATACCGGACAGCTGTATACTAATAGCATTGGTGTGAGTGCGAAAAATCGCGGACCTGACATCTAGCGCAGAGGGATGGAATTACGTCCACATATACAAATATTAACATAGCGGGATTCGGACTATTGTTTAAAACGTGAGTTAGTAAGAAATGTTAAATAATATTTCATGTAAAATTATTACCTTCTATCAAAGCTGCATATTATGAGAAATATTGCATACTTCATATTACTTTCCGTAATTAATTGTTACATATTTTTTTCTTTGGTTTACCGAGACAAAATCAATCTGATATTAGGAATGAATTTACAGTAATGTTTTATATGCGCATTGCTGACAACTGCAAAGATGAAATTGATAGTAATCTGATGCTCGTAATAATTAGTAAAGGCATGTGGACAACAATACAACTTAATTTGATAAAACCTTAAAATCCAATACATTTTAACTTCTATTCATTTATTAGGTCAAAATAAAAAAACTAATTTGTATTGTTCTATCAACACAAAGACGAAGGAATTAGGCCTACTAAAGAATGTTGTTGACTCACGTTTTATGAACTGTCGGAAATCGAAAGTACGATTTGGAGCAATTTGTAATGCTGTAATTGTCACAATTATAAACAGCACATGTACACCCTGACATTTTAACACTAGTACTAATTCATAAAACTATTAACAAATTAACTAGCCCAGCAACAATATACATTGCAGTTGATTACAGCTTGTTTTGCGAGTATCTCCATCCCGGCAGGTAAGTAGCAGCACCATCGTCGTTCACATGTAAAACTGCTAGTTGTCCGGTATTATTATAGTAAGGTATTTGCTAATACCTTAATATCTATGGCGTATTATAGAAATATGTTATTATAAATGAAACAATAAAGACTGACTTACCTAAAAATGATATTCATTTTAGTACCAAAATAAAATTTTGCACTGGCAGCAATCAGAGGGACACACCGATAATTAATCAATAATAATCAATTGTCTAGTGAATGCGCATAGAAGCAGTGATGAATATTGCATGAGGAGGAATCAGACGCCATTTTTTCCATTGCTTTTAAAATTCGATCTGCAATCATGATTTGCGAGTTGTCACATAATCATCCAAAAAAAAGGTTTAAAATAAATTGTCTATTTTTTTTTTCAAAATGTTTCATAACAATGTGTATAACTTCAATAATTGCGACTGCATCAACTCAAAAAGTCATCTTTGCACCTTCACATTTTAATGTTTAAGTGCATTCACAAAAAGTCACTGGAACTGTTCAATGTCACATGACCAATGACCTAGCAATAACTCATCGATGTGTTCTGCTAAATGGAGCCAATGTCTAAGCCAGGCCTGCACAAGGTTTGCGCTCTCCGAGCCGGCTCACAGCTCATGAGCGGAATCCAGATATTAGCTGCGCTCTGTATAAGGGTGGACTGGAAGAAGGGGTGATCTCGTACAAAATATACAGAAAAGCAAGTACTATTACGAGTGTTCATGAAATGAATTCCCGTTCAGTGTTTGCAAAACTATCTTGAACTATTATTAATTAATAAAGAAATATTTATTTTACAAAAATAATAGAATTTCTATAGCTACTTAAATGTACAATATCATTTTGTTATATTTTTATTTATCAGTACATCAAAACGAGGTTTTATGCTGTTGGCAGCTGAAAGGAACAGTAGCCTACTGATCGTAATGAAACATCAGTTACAGATGTTCGATGTCTGCCTTTATTAAAGTTGATTATGGAAAACAGTTGCTCACAAATATAAATGTTGAGCCAAACATAGCAATCATTTTCACAGCCAGCCTGTGTAGTCGTGGATATTATTGCTAATGTTTAGTCTTGTAAAACTCAACCAGGCTAGTAGTATTATTCAAACGATCTTTAGCCCTTAGGTCACATTGAAGATCAATAAGTTCGAGCTGTAAATCGTTAAATGTTAAATGTTATGTTCCGTCTTTTAGATTCCTCCATACTGTACTGTAGCAGTAGGTAAGCAACGTGAAACAGTTACTGAGAATAGGCCTACACACTGCACTCCACTAGATAACTGAGTGGTCGTTTCCCTCTCCTCTACCTATAGCAAGTCTATGTCATTCTGACGTATCTTCCTCTCCGTTTCGGCGAGAGGTAAATATGGCTCTCCCGCTCCAAAGGAGCACGCGCGCTCGTCGAGCGCTGTTTGTGCAGGTAAGGTGTAAGCAATAACCCAAAACATGTAATACTTTAACTAATTTTGGAAACTTTCAACTGCTTGCTACTACAGCTGAACCGGAAAAGATAGATCTGGACATGTTGTGAGTGAAGTGCATTAACAAATGAGGCTTTTTCAAAAATGCAACCCGTTTTGATCCATCTCTTAAGGTGTAGGAGTTACCATTTTTTTGTTTAGCAACTGCTATGTTGAGAGCATGACAGGATAACCTGAACAAGTGCAAGTGTGTGACGTCACACACAGATAAACATGTCTACAGGAAACAGTCGCGTAGAATACATGAAACTTTATAGGAAAAGACAACGTGAAGAGAAAGATAATTCCCAATACAGTGATACTGCACCTAGATATGTCTTTTAAACTAAAGGTTTACGATATTCTGCAGGGACACGCCTTCCTCATCGGGTGCGTTCAGAGAAGAATGTTGTTCAGATCTTTCCATTATTATGTGATGTACCTGCAGAGGTATAACGATCATGAATATCTTCTTGTCCTTCTCTGAGAGGATGTGCTTGATGAAGGTCCAGCCGGTCCCCACCAGCACGATCGTGATGAACAGCACCGCTCCCTTCAGCCTGTAACAAGCACAGAGCTGCGTCACCTGTCACTGACACCGGCTAGCTGCGCGTCTTCTGTGTACTGCATTACTCACAGATGCGCCACGTAGTACAAGATGGCCCAGGCAGCTATGTGCTCGCCCTTGGTCTGGATGAAGTGGTAGTTGATCCCGTGGAACATCAGGGACAGGGACTTGAGGTACACCAGCACCGCCATCAGGTAGTGGATCTTATACACAGGGTTCCTGCAACCAGATGCCATATCAATGTAGTAACAGTTAAGCTGGAATTTGGTGTAGTGAGCAGACAACACTTCTACATTAATAAACAATTTTTAGAATAAAAAAAAAAAAAAAAAACATTATTGTTAAGGGTAATTATATTTCTAATTTGAGGGGGTGCAATTTGTGCAGGAAAAATTGGTTTCACTGATATCTTGTACAAATTTGAATATTTTTTTTAATGTTTTATTTTCTGTTTTATTCATAATGAGCATTAAGAAATCTAGCCATTATGAGTTGAATATATGAATAAATATTTTTTGCGATTTTTTTGCCATGAATTGTAAAATTTATTTTTACATTCCTGTGCACAATCCCCAAGTGTACATAGATTTGTAACTTGTGTTGGACAAGCCTGTGGTGCAGGTAACACAGAGATTTTCTCTCCAAAAAAAAAAAATTGGCATGCTTAATATACACCATCTGCACATCAATAAATAATAAACTTTTATTATACAAATCTGGCTTTCAGGTAGTAGCTCCCACAGAATTTGTGTGCACTCAAAGGGTTCTGGCGTCTTGTCAGCCCATTTGAGTTGTGTGGATATAAAAGAAAAATTCTACAACATATATTAAACGGTAACATGTTAGTTTTAAAATAGTTCCTGGGGTTTCTTTTCAGCTCAGTTGGGAGAGCATTTTTAAAAAAAAGGGTCGGATCAATACCTGGCCCCGGAACAATTTTTCCTTGAAATTATTCAAATAAAATTTTTTATGTTGAAAACTCAATAGTTATTTCTTTTTAATTATGAAAAAAAAATTAGATTTTTCTTCAGTCAGGCAGTGTTTTAACGATAAATTACTCAAATATTTGAATTTTGATACAATTCTTCTTTTGATCTATTTTTAATAAACATGTCTACAACATATATTAAAATCCGCAACATGTTAGTTTTAAAAATATTTTTAATTTTTTTATTCCATTTTATACCAATTTCTTTTTTATTTTATTGGGTTATTTTAAGACTAAATGCTGTATCAATATCTAGGTTATTTAGCGTCTGAATGATATGAAGGTGATAATGAAGTGAAATGAGTCCGTAGGTCCAGCACCGAAAGTTACCCAGCATTTGCTCGTATTGGGTTGAGGGAAAACCATAAAAAACCTCAACCAGGAACTTCCCCGATCGGGATTCGAATGATGGGGCCACCTGGATTATTCTCGGCCAGACAGTTGTTCGCTGACCATTACCTGAACAGGTGTGGACCCAATTTCTTTTCAAAACATTTTGATAAATAATAACTCTTTAAAAAGTAAATATTATTTTTTCATTCTATCTTAAATATTTTACTGTATGTTGTTACATGAGAGAACTTTACATGCATACAAAGTTTCATTAAGATAATATCTTAAGTACGTTTTGCGTTATCACGAAAATGCTGCCTGGCTGAAAAAAAATTCTCAAAAATTATTAATTAAAAAAAAATAACTATTGAGTTTCAAAAACATTAAAATGATTTATTCATGTATAGATGGTGTATATTAAACATGCCAATTTTTGTTTCCAGAGGACCTACAGATTCTGAGGAAGAAAATGTTGAAATATAAGTACAATTATGTTGGCAAAAGGTGTACCTCCTCCCGTAAGTGCCCATATTCTAGTAACTTACTTGCTCTTGCGCAATATAAAGACCCAGAAACATCCAGAAAGGAAAAACAGAAGGGCCATCATGAAGTAAAGTGCAGGAAGAGGCATCTCCCCAGCTGACAGGTAGTTGCCGCTGTTGTTTTCTTCAATCTCCATCTGCAACAACACGGCACACAGTAAGCACCGCCCTGCATGAGTCACGCTCACACCACCTGACGAGAACAGAGCTCACCGTGAAGTCCAGGGACACAGGGATACCATCTTTGTAGTTTGGGCAATTGTAGAAGTACAGGTTGTAGAGGCCTTCGTCGCTCTCAGCCGCCACGTACACCACGAACTGCAGGCAACATTCACAAATTAGCATCACAGTATAGGGGAGTTGCTGGCTTAGTCCACGATTCGATTTCCATAGCTAGTTTTCTTAATTCTTACAAGCAAACGTTGGAATAATTTACTGAAACAGATCACGACCAAGTACTTCCTAATTTTATCGTACAGTTTATAACTGAAGTAAAAAATTATATTTTTTTTTGTGATTACAGTTTATTTTATGTATTCATATACTTACTTACTGGCCTTTAAGGAACCCACAGGTTCATTGCAGCCCTCCCATAAGCCCACCATCGGTTCCTATCCTGAGCAAGATTAATCCAGTCTCTATCATCATATCCCACCTCCCTCAAATCCATTTTAATATTATCTTCCCATCTACGTCTCGGCCTCCCCAAAGGTCTTTTTCCCTCCGGCCTCCCAACTAACACTCTATATGCATTTCTGGATTCGCCCATACGTGCTACATGCCCTGCCCATCTCAAACGTCTGGATTTAATGTTCCTAGTTATGTCAGGTGAAGAATTCAATGTATGCAGTTCTGTGTTGTGTAACTTTCTCCATTCTCCTGTAACTTCATCCCTCTTAGCCCCAAATATTTTCCTAAGCACCTTATTCTCAAACACCCTTAATCTATGTTCCTCTCTCAAAGTGAGAGTCCAAGTTTCACAACCATAAAGAACAGCCGGTAATATAACTGTTTTATAAATTCTAACTTTCAGATTTTTTGACAGTAGACTGGATGATAAAAGCTTCTCAACCGAATAATAACAGGCATTTCCCATATTTATTCTGTGTTTAATTTCCTCCCGAGTATCATTTATATTTCTTACTGTTGCTCCCAGGTATTTGAATTTTTCAACCTCTTCAAAGGATAAATTTCCAATTTTTATATTTCCATTTCGTACAATATTCTCGTCACGAGACATAATCATATACTTTGTGTTTTCGGGATTTATTTCCAAACCTATCTCTTTACTTGCTTCAAGTAAAATTCCCGTGTTTTCCCTAATCGTTTGTGGATTTTCTCCTAACATATTCACGTCATCCGCATAGATCCTTGCTTTAGCCCACAGTGAATTGGAAATGCATCTGTCTTCATATGGAAAACGAATATTCTATCTTCTATTTAGGTGGACAGAAAATCATTTGATTTATACAATACGTCTTGTAAATGACAGTTCAAGAAAATAAGCTATGTATGATGAATATGAAAAGGTGGGTAACTGACTCACATTAGTGTTGTAGTATCTACTGTTGTCACTGGCAGTCCACTCGATGACGGGCAGCTGGATCTCCTGGCAGATGTTGCCAGAGTCCCGCACAGATCGGCTCACACTTGTGCCCCCTGCAAGCACAGTCAGTCAGCTCACAGTCACGTGACAGTCCACGATGGCCACAACAATGGCTTACCGTATTTACTCGCGTAATTCACGCCATCGCATATTTCACGCACCCAAATTATTTACTATATAATTTAATAAATTAATATCCTCGTACATTTCACGCATTTAATATTCGTGAAATACTGTAACAAGTACATACTGAAACTTGAAGTAATGAGGTGTGTTATGTTGAGGAGCCCTGAATGTACGGTATCTTAAATGCTGTAACGAGAGAGTGCATAGCGGTATCTGGGACCGGACAGCTACCTGTTACAGGCGCACCCTTCTCATCTATGAAAGTCCTTTAAAAATACCGGTATAGGGTATTGACCTCCCCCTACCATTTGAATGGGGGTGGTTTGAAAGCTTTGTGTTGGATCGCATCAGTTGAGTTTGAGACTCGAAAAGCGAAACCTGTCAAAAGCCGTCTGTTAAAAGTTTTAACAATGAATGGTAAATCCCAATATTCGAGTCATACTGCGTCCTTCAAATTAAAAGTTACTGCGTATGCAGAAACACATGGCAACAGAGCAGCTGGACGTGAATTCACAGTTCCAGAATTTAATATTCGCTACGGGAGGAAACAAACACAAGCTCTTCAAGAAACAAATGCATCAAGGAAAGCATTTCGTGGGCCAAAAAGTGGAAAATTCTCTGATCTTAAAGACAAGTTACTAGGATATGTAAGGGAACTGCGTAGTTTTGTCATTTTTACCCTTAAAAATACCAGCTTGTGAAATTCCTCGCTTAATTCACGCACCCTTAATTTATAGATCGAAATTGCGGGAAAAAAGTGCGTGAAATATTAGAGTAAATACGGTACTTACTTTGCTCTCCAGCGACGCTTCTCCGTCGCCTGTGCTGATTTATAAGGAACGGGTCCCCAAAGTGGGTTATGGAGCCCCTCTTGGAGCGCAGTGACGCCACCTCACTAGCATTCTTGTATATTCGCACTGCCTGCAGATCGTGGCTGCAGTTTACCCGTAACCTGGGCAACAAACACAACAGCATGCAGTGGGGTATGATTTCATATTTTGCCAATTTTTGTTTCCTATATTTTTACGCTCTTTAATTATAATATTATATACGTGGTACAGTCATTAAGTTCTAATACTGAACGCATAGTGGCGTTGTGGTGCGCTATAGCGCATAGGTGCCGCTATGGTATGATACCTTGTCAGTTAGTCTCTCGACCCAACAAGAGACAGTTGGGTGCATGCACTGTAAGCAGAACTACGGTCTTTGTTGTGACGGTGATTTGAATGCGCACGTCGTAACCCGAGATATCACAGTTTGAGCAACGAGCAAACATCAAGTTCTGCCAGAAATTAGGAAAAACTGCTGCCGAAACGTTTCAGATGATGCAGCAAGTTTCACGGTGAGGACAAATGAGTCGCAGTGTTGTGTTTAGGTGGCACCGACGTTTTTGCAAGGAAGAGACAGTTTGGAAGATGATGTTATTCGTACTGGTCGGCCACAAACAATTCGAACTGAACGCAAGATCCAAGAAGTTGCAACGTTGGTGCGTGCTAATGACGCTCCCAATCGGTAGACGATATTGCAGCAACAGTAGGGGTCAGCCATGGTACTTGCTACAAAATTCTGTCTGATGATTGCTCTTTTTTAAACCTGAACATGTCTCGTGTTACCCAGCACAGTGTGCCACGAAATCCTGTCGCAAGACCAACATGATGATCGCAATGACGATTTGTGGTGACCTCATCAGTAGTGCTGACGATGATCCGACGTTTCTCAAGCAGATAATAACTGGAGACGAAACTTGGTGTTTCCTTTACGATCCGCAACTGAAACGACAATCCGCCACCTGGAAAACGCCATTATCACCACGACAGAAAAAGTCGCTACAAGACAGGTCAAAGGCAGGGTGATGCTTGAACTGTTTATTGATTCAAATGGAATTGTTCATGACATGGAATTCATCCCAGAAGGTGCAATTGTGAACAAAACCCGCTAGACAAAGAGATCCTTGGCCGTTTTGAGATTGAATTCGCCGTAAGCGACCTGAGCTATGGCGTACAAAGAATTGGCTGTTGCTACATGACAACGCCCCTGCACATCGCTCTGTCCTTGTCCAAGAGGAACTTGCAAGACAACAGGTGACAGCTCTTCCACACCCTCCATACTCACCTGATCTCGCACCATGCGATTTTTTTCTCTTTCCTCGCATGAAAGCAACCCTACGTACTGAAGCGTAGATTTCATTCTTCGAAGAGGTCATGACTGCCTATAAAAGAGAAGTATGACGGGACCTTCCTTCCAACATCTTTCACCGGTGCTTCCAGCAGCTATATCAACGTCGGCAAACGTGCATAAAGGCCAACGGAGACTATTTTGAGGGAGGATGTGGTTCTGTTTAAATGTACGCTGTGTTATGCGACATCTTGTGATACATCCAGATTCTTGTGGGAGCCTACCCTCCAGGCGTCAAGTCTTAGAACTTAATGACTGTACCACGTATTTCCCACTAAGAAAACCAATGGACTGCAGTTAAAAGCAGCAAAGTGGCAGGCACTGATTCATGGTACAGTCTAGGAGTTAAAGCTCACATCTTGCTCTTGAAGTCCAGCTTGAAGTATATAATCGGACTGCCAGGTTCCGAGTGTGTTTGCTCCTCCAGCAGACAGCCGTCCTGGTGACTGTCCAGGTACGGGTTCATGGCGTCGCTCAGTGTACGGTCCAGGCTGAATCCGAACTACAACAACAGTGAATCAGCACGTTAAACTGAAGGCAATGTTTGTAATTTCCACCAACTCCAAAACAGTAATACACCAGAGAGTGGAAATAATACAACTTTGTAAAAACAAGAGAACATCTGAGAAAAGAATGGCCGACACCTTCCTAGGACTTATGAATCCAAATATCTTGGAGTTATTTTCGATAGTAAGTTAACATGGAGCAACCATTTGAAATACATTTCTGAAAAAGCTCGTAAAAGATTCTCCCTCCTAAAAAGACTAGCAGGAAAGAAATGGGGATGCTCTAGGAATACTTTGAACACTACATACAAAATGATTATACAGCCAGTGCTGACATCCTGCGGAGAAATTTCAATTAACTTACTTCACCTTTCATAAACGAAATAGAATACAGTAGAACTTGGTTATAGCGACCTCGTTTTGTGCGACACCTCGGCTATAACGTCAAATATTCTGTGGTCCAACTAATTCCCCATAAGACATGCTTTCCTACCTTGCTTAATACGACAAACGTATATGCGTCTACCTCGCATATAACGTCATTTTCAACCTCAGTTTGGAATACGATTTTCTAAGAACCAAAGTATTTCAAGATATATTTTGTTGAAATCTGGTAACCAGGCATATTCTTTACTGTCCCTTTCTGCCTTAGACCCCTGAAATGCAGACAGACCCCCCACTCCATTGTACCCCACCCGAATTCATGCGGTATTAACAGTAGCTGCTTGCGATCAATTTCGATAGGAAGTTTTCACTAAATGGACGCATTTTAACTCAGTATGGCCACTAAAAGAAGAGTTTTAACATTGGAAGAAAAAGTTAAAGTGATTCATCAAATTGGGAAAGGAATTAAAAAAGCTTACATGTGTCGTGAGTTTGGCCTAGTTAATTTCACAGTCCAAACGATTTGGAAGAGCAAGGATAAAATTGTTGCTGCATTTGAACAGAATGGATCGAAGCTAGAGGAGGGAGCAGTGAAATTGTAACTAGGTGACAACAGAGTAAAATGACTGATTACTTGACTCCTAAGTAAAGAAGTTTAGTGAGTACGGAATAAACTGTTTTAATACAGAATACTGTATTTATAATTGTATGTGCACTTTATTATGTTCATGGTAGGCTTAAAAGTGAATACATAAATCTAAAATAAGTCTAATTAAGTTTGTTATTTTTCATTTTCCACCTCACTAGACTGATAATACTAATCTCGGTTACTACGACACTCGTTTATAACAACATAATGTTTTAAGTTCCCTTGGATGTCGTTATAACCAAGTTCTACTGTATGTTCAAAACCAAGCTTTCAGGCTCATTACTGGTGGAATCAAAACAACTGCAATAGATTCTATGAGATTCCTCACTAATATTAACAGCATCAAAATGACAATAGAAGAAAAAGCACTGATTCAATATGAAAAACTTATCAGATTACCAGGAAACAATTGACATTCATACAGTCCTCTCTGTAGATTGAAAACTCAAAAAAGTTTCATATCCATTGTTCAAGAATTAAAACAGAAAATCAATATCCCGAATTTAAAAGAAAACTTACAAATTAAACCAAACCCTTTAACTATATAGATCTCTTGGATATGGAACAACAAGTTTTGATGGAAGAATCATTGCAATAAGTGAAAGTCTCAGGAATCTTCTATGCCACATCAATAAATTTAAGTTATATTGTCAGACTCCAAAGCAGCTATTCTATCAATAGTCTCTAAACACACACCTTCATCTCAAACAGCAGAAATAACTAAAATGCTCTCTCAATTAATATCACTCAATAAAAGAATTGTATTCCAATGGATACCATCCCATTGTGGAATCCTGGGAACGAGAATGCGGATGCTTTAGCAAAGAAGGGCAGCACTGCTACTTACACACCTGTTACTAAATCTACGTATTACTCTGTGAAAAGATTTATTAAATCTACATACTTAGACTTCAACAAACAAAATTTGATAACACAATCTCAAGGAAAAAATGGAACTCTCTGCATCATAATCCACAGTTAATTCCCGATTTACCACGAAAATCGTCTGTAGCTGCATTTAGATTGGCAACAGGCCATAATTGTTTGGCCAAACACCTGCATAGAATTGGAACATATCAGTCCCCTAACTGCCCATTGTGCAACTCAAACCAAGAAATGGATTCGGAACACCTCAAAATCTGTGCTTCAGTGGCTGGCCATGATAATATCTTTGAAAAATATTGGAGTGCAAGAGGTCAAATGACTTTACTGTCAAATGCCTGGCATTAGAAAACAACAACAACTTTGTTTATAGTGTGACTTTTTCTTTATTATTATATTTGTATTTCTGGTAGTATGGAAGAGAAGACCTGATGACCTTAACTACACCCGAATAAATAAATAAATAAATAAATAAATAAATAAATAAATAACTGAGTGAGTGAATGACTAAATGAATGAATAAATAGGTATATACACAAAATGACACTATTCGAACATTATATGCATCTTTGTCTTTGAAATATTGTTGGTTTGGACTTTTTTGTTTCCAGTGAAGTAAAAGATTCACGACATTTCTATGACAAAAGTAGTTCCAATCTTCGAAAGACTGTGAATATGAAAAAGCCCACGCCAATATCTTGTCATCAAACCAGATAACACGGCAGTCTTCTCAAATGCTGCATGTTTGATATGTTGAAGATTAGATAGGCTAAATATGAACAGTTTGACGTTTTGAACAAGTTCAGTACTGTCAGCTTCACAATGATTACTGTTCCATATTTCAAAGTACGGTAACGTAATATATAATGCTGGTCTGTAAGAAAAGAAACTAGTTATCATGTGGATACTTAACGATTTATTTTTTATTTTAGTAGGTTATTTTACGACGCTTTATCAACATCTTAGGTTATTTAGCATCTGAATGAGATGAAGATGATAATGGCGGTGAAATGAGTCCGGGGTCCAGCACCGAAAGTTACCCAGCATTTGTTCATATTGGGTAGAAAGAAAACCCCGGAAAAAACCTCAACCAGGTAACTTGCCCCGACCGGGAATCGAACCCGGGCCACATGGTTTCGCGGCCAGACGTGCTGACCGTTACTCACAGGTGTGGACTACTTAATGATTTTTTTTTTTTTTTTTTAATTATTGGGTCACTAAACTATAAAGTACTGCTTAAGTGACATTTAAGAAACCATTACAATTTTGAGTCCGAAATATTTTACTGTAGGAATAGTCATCTTTGAGTGTGTTTTAGGAACAATTGTAGCCATTTCTACATGAGCACCATCTTTTTATAGTATGGCGGCTATTTCACTTATTTACAACCCCAGACTGTCTGGAGGGCCATCACATCTATAGTCTGGGTCAGCTTACTTCATACCCTAAGGGTGAAACCTAACCATTTTTCCCCCATTACTACATATGCTAGCGAATTGTGGTGATTTTCTAGTTTGCAGATTGAATTTTCTTTTGCCAACTTCGTTTCGAATTTCGATACTGACAAATACTACAAATGGTAGTGATTTTGTAACTAGTATGTTGGCAGCTGAGACAAATATCGACAATATTTGTCGGTATAGGAGTCCATAATCGTACCTATTTTTAAGAAGGGGGACAAGACTAACTGTAGTAACTTTCGAGGAATATCACTTTTGTTGACGCTGTACAAAATTTTGTCGAATATCCTTTTGAGAAGATTAACTCCATATGTAGATGAAATTATTGGGGACCATCAGTGTGGTTTTAGACGTAATAGATCGACTATTGATCAGATTTTTTGTATTCGACAGATATTGGAGAAAAAATGGGATTATAAGGGTACAGTGCATCAGTTATTCATAGATTTCAAAAAAGCGTATGACTCGGTTAAGAGAGAAGTTTTATATAATATTCTTAATGAATTTGGTATTCCCAAGAAACTAGTTCGATTAATTAAAATGTGTCTCAGTGAAACGTACAGCAGAGTTCGTATAGGCCATTTTCTATCTGATGCTTTTCCAATTCACTGCAGGCTAAAGCAGGGAGATGCACTATCACCTTTACTTTTTAACTTTGCTCTAGAATATGCCATTAGGAAAGTCCAGGATAACAGAGAGGGTTTGGAATTGAATGGGTTACATCAGCTTCTTGTCTATGCGGATGACGTGAATATGTTAGGAGAAAATCCACAAACAATTTTGTTCCAGTTTGAAATTCTTGTTGAAGCAAGTAGAGCGATAGGGTTGGAAGTAAATCCCGAAAAGACTAAGTGTATGATTATGTCTCGTGACCAGAATATTGTACGAAATGGAAATATAAAAATTGGAGATTTATCCTTCGAAGAGGTGGAAAAATTCAAATATCTTGGAGCAACAGTAACAAATCTAAATGACACTCAGGAGGAAATTAAATGCAGAATAAATATGGGAAATGCCTGTTATTATTCGGTTGAGAAGCTTTTGTCATCTAGTCTTTTGTCAAAAAGTGTGAAAGTTAGAATTTATAAAACAGTTATATTACCGGTTGTTCTGTATGGTTGTGAAACTTGGACTCTCACTTTCAGAGAGGAACAGAGATTAAGGGTGTTTGAGAATAAGGTTCTTAGGAAAATATTTGGGGCTAAGAGGGATGAAGTTACAGGAGAATGGAGAAAGTTACACAACGCAGAGCTGCACGCATTGTATACTTCACCTGACATAATTAGGAACATAAAATCCAGACGTTTGAGATGGGCAGGACATGTAGCACGATGGGCGAATCCAGAAATGCATATAGAGTGTTAGTTGGGAGGCCGGAGGAAAAGACCTTTGGGGATTGAGACGTAGATGGGAAGATAATATTAAAATGGATTTGAGGGAGGTAGGATATGATGGTAGAGACTGGATTAATCTTGCTCAGGATAGGGACCAATGGCGGGCTTATTGAGGGCGGCAATGAACCTACGGGTTCCTTAAAAGCCAGTAAGTAAGTAAGTAAATATAGGAGCTTCCATGAAATTAAAATTGTACTAGATTTCTGACCCTGTTACTGGAAGCTAGTGAAATTTGAACATACTAATAATTAATTAATATCAGTATTAATATTAATATATAATAGTTATTTTATGTGTTGTGTTGTGGTTATAATTCAAGACTATAGTCAGGTAAGTTTTCGGAGTTAGTACTAATAATTTCACGTGGTCAAACAAAATACATTTTTAGGTTACGTCTCGGGAGTCAATTGTTTAGCCAAACCAATGGATTTCGTAATGCCAGACAAAATACTTATGTTGATCCTTTTCTCGTATAGTTTGCCTACGAAAACATGTTATAAATTATTGAATTGTTTAGAATAACCTTCCAACATAGAATACGGTAAGTAAATAAGTCATTTAGTACGAAGGATCATGTGATATCTGGTAACAGTTGGCAATACTGACAAGTAGGCAATATTTGCTGTTTGGGAACTGTTCTTATGTGATCCTCACTATAGTTATAAGAATTCTTCGAGTCCTAAAACCACTTCCACTTCTGTCACTTGTGGGATGCTGTATGCTGACCCGTGATACAGCATTTCCTCAATTTCTGGTGAAACAGTTATACCACTGTGACTCGAACCCTGAACCTTGTTTGTAAAAAACAGGTTGCATCACGAGAAGGTAAGGATGGAATTTGAAGGTTGTATGTGTCTGTCACATCACTATCCTTTGCAACCCCTGCTATTAGCAGAGAATATCAATAGTCTCTAAACACACACCTTCATTTCAAACAGCAGAAATAACTAAAATGCTCTCTCAATTAATATCACTCAATAAAAGAATTGTATTCCAATGGATACCATCTCATTGTGGAATCCTGGGGAACGAGAATGCGGAGGCACTAGCAAAGAAGGGCAGCACTGCTACTTACAGACCTGCTACTAAATCTACGTATTACCACAGTCTAGTATATACTGTCACGAAGCTTGAGTTTTGAGGGTGCTAGGAACAATTGACTGTGCCAGTACTATTTCGCATTATCTGTAATGAGGCGATATTAGTGATCCTAGTGGTTAGCAACTATCCATGCATGCATATTTACTACGTATAGAGCTTCGTGACTGTATATATTAGACTGTGGTATTACTCTGTGAAAAGATTTATTAAATCTACATACTTAGACTTCAACAAACAAAATTTGATAACACAATCTCAAGGGAAAAATGGAACTCTCTGCATCAAAATCCACAGTTAATTCCCGATTTACCACGAAAATCGTCTGTAGCTGCATTTAGATTGGCAACAGGCCATGATTGTTTGGCCAAACACCTGCATAGAATTGGAATATATCAGTCCCCTAACTGCCCATTGTGCAACTCAAACCAAGAAATGGATTCGGAACACCTCAAAATCTGTGCTTCATTGGCTGGTCATGATAATATCTTTGAAAAATATTGGAGTGCAAGAGGTCAAATGGCTTCATTGTCAAATGCCTGGCATTAGAAAACAACAACAGATTACAATTTTTTGGTAAGATGAAGAAACGAAATTCAATCTGAGTCCTGATCCTGACAGTGTGGGGTAAAAAGTGAAGGAAAAAGTGACCAACATTATTTAAAAAAGGTAATTTCCTAGAAGACGGGCAAAATCCAACATGGCTGACGAAAACTACCAAAACGTTCTGCCAACTATGAAGTTCAAATGTCACCAAACATTACAAAATCAAAGATGGAAAATCAAACATATATTCATATTTTTAAGGAAGAAAAAGCCCTTCAAAAAATGAAAATACGTTTAATTTTTCATCTTTGATTTTTATGGTGTTTGGTGGCATTTGCACTTCAAAGTTGGTAGTACTTTTCTGGCAGTTTTCGTCCGCACTTTACCCCCACAAATCACTAAAACACAAAACAAAACAATAATTTATCACCTAATCAAACAAAATTCAATCCTCATTGACGTCTTCAAAGACAACCACTTCACTTGCATTATGACACAGGCTTCAAGGCAATCTAAACTTAAAGCATGCAGCCAACAAAGAACTAAACCACCACTTTGTCGTACAGTCAACTTCACATAACTAAACCATGTATTTACACAAAATGAAATTCTCTTTGAACTCTTATTACACCTTAACTTGTACGGAAAATTCAATGAACAATTCCTTGGAATCACAGGAACAGTTTTCTCGTCAACAATCGACACAATTTTTATTCACCAGCGAAAGAACTGAACCAAAATCGACATAAAATTTAATACTCTGTTCTATGTTCACACATCTTTCACAGATATCATAAAATGACAAACTTTCAATAGCTTTACCCATCAGGCACATTATAACACCACTCACGTCAAACAACCAAGAACAACTTACTGACGTCATTATCCATTCAAAATTAACGAAAATTCTAGAACACATGATGACAACTATAACCAATCAAATCGAAAGAAAATCATAAAATGACAAACTTCCAATAGCTTTAGCCAGCAAAACAGTATAATACCACTCACGTCAAACAACCAAGAACAATTGACAACGTCATTACCCATTCAAAATTAACGAAAGTTCTAGAACAAATGACAACTATAACCAATCAAATTGAAACATCATCAATGCGACACCTAGTATAAAAACCTAGAACTAACATAAAAGTTACTAAAAATCACTAACATTTAACTCTAAAGTAAAAAAGTTGGTAATACTTAGTACATCCAACCAGGTGCCCGTCTTCTATGAAATTACCATAAAAAACATCCTGGCTACCAATACGCCTATGTATGAGATACTGAAGATATTCTCAAAGGAAAATCCCCCATAGCACCAAAAGATTTATCCCTCTCTGCAGAACAATTAGCATCATTTAAATGTCCCAGTAACTTTGTGTGACATAGAAGTTTACACGCTAGAAAAGTATCTTCAGGGACAACAGACACGGTTTGTCAAATGAAAACCTCAGCCACGCTCATTTTAAACAAGGTAACCACCTAGCTACTTCAACTTCTAAGGAATAATATAAGTTCACACACATTAGCAATCGTACTGTTATAGGAAATGTAATTTCTCTTCATTAATTTGTGTATATTTTGCACTTTTTAACAACATATTTGCATGCATATTTAGTAGTTTTTACGGCATAAACTTCCAGGTCCTATTTATAACAGTAGGCTATAACTGATGAATTGTTTATGATTATAAATTGAATTAATCTACTTGATATTAATTGCACAAATTTGTATTGCTTAATGAAAGTATGCTTGTAAATTAAATTATTCTGCTTATTTTGTATTGTATATGTTTGTATAGTTTTGGCCGATGAATTGTATATGCTTTAAACTGAACAGTAATCTGTATAGCTCTGTTGATAAATTGTTTGTGTTTGTAATTTGAAGTAGTTTGCATATGTATTATCAATTTCTGTGTATCACAACTGGATGAATTGTTTATGCCTTAAATTTAATTAACTTACTTGTTTTGTATTATACATATAGCTCAACTGATGAATGATCGTTTGCATTTGTAAATTTAATAATCTGATTGGCTACGTATTGTATATTTTTAGTAGAGCCATCGATGTAGCTCAGTCGGCAGACTCGCTGGGCTGCCGATCCGGAGCTGCGTTCGGGCTTGGGTTGGATCCCCCTTTGGTCTTTGGTTTCTTCCGAGGTTTTCCCCAGCCGTGGGACTGAAGCCGGATGGTCTATGGCGAGTCCTTGGCATCAACCTCTTTGATTTGATTACCCCCCTTTGATTTGATTACCTGGTTGGGTTTTTCCGAGGTTTCCCCAAACCAAAAGGCAAATGCCGGGTAATATTTTGGCAAATCCTCGGACCTGACCTCATCTCACTACATCTCGCCAAAATATTGTAAAAAAATTGCACAAAATTGTAAAAATTGTAGAAAATTACTAAATTGTAAAACTGTAAAAATTTGTAAAAATTGTAATTGTAATATTGTAAAATTTTGACTTGTTCCACATCTTAAAGCTTCATTGCCCATGTAAGTTCTATGGAATAAAATGAATGAATGAATGAATGAATGAATGAATGAATGAATGAATGAATGAATGAACTGACTTGAATATATACGGACTCGCGCTCAGAGGGGTGCAGGTTGGGGTTTGGAATGGCCCACAAATCGCGCTAAACATGTCGCTTCGCTAAATATCCAGTATTCAGTGTTGTATACTATACGAAATGTGGTGAAACTAGCGGTGAGGTAGTTCTGGTGATTTCGGAGGTGAAAATCGTTGAAATTATATGAGATTTTTTTGTGGAGATGCAGTTGATCGTATATGCAAGGCATAATAAAAGTCAAAACTAACATAATCATTTTCAAGACTGTCTGCAATGCATCTCGACTGCCTCCATTTGTTTTCTGTCTGTTATTGTCTCCAGCACTCCCAGTTTGTACATTAGGATAGGCCTACTCTTAACAATTTTATTGCTCTGAAACTACCCTACCACACCACACATCTCAGAAAAAACGTACTTAAGTCATTGAAAATAACCCACACCACTCTAGGGAGACGATATGATTACTGCGAAAGTTATATACCCAATAGGTAAGAAACAGCGAAGACTGAGGGAAGAAGACTAGATGGATTGCTGGAGAATGGAGAAACATGCAATGATGATGATTACTACCAAATAATTAAAATTCAAAATCATAAATTTACACATATACCGGCATTATAAAATTATAAATTTATCAGGAAAGCTAAAATAAAATTCTGGTAAGTTACATTACACTCCTCGTGACCAATCATGTCAAGCTCAAGGCAAGCAGGTGGGTAATACAGTTAAGCGTGTCAAGTACAAATACTGTCAGTGTACCAAAGGTCTATTTATGCTACTTAATATAAAAGTGAAGGCCTATAACAAAATTCACAGGCATTTAAACGTGACTTACCACATCCTTGTCATGAAATGGATTTGCATGGAAATTGTGAAGTTTCACGTCAAGCATTCCACCTTTGTAGAAGCCGAATGTACTAAGGGCGATATATTTTCGTTCATCGTTCTGTAAAAATGCAGGATAAATTTAAATGAATTTCTAAAAGTATACATAAATAAATAATTATCATAAAACATATTAATATATACCTAAACATATTTAAAGTTATGCCTATTGAAGGGCGTGTTTCATTCATTAATTTAATAAACCTTGACAAAGCATAACCACAAAACATACCTTTATCTCCAACTTGTGGATTCTTCCACTACAATAGTGTAAAATTGTAAAAATTACTATGTATGTACAACGAATTTTCACTCCCATTTTTGCTAAAGATTATCTTGTCTACTGCCAACCTTCACATCATCCATAATTTGACAATATATGCTACTGACGTAATACCAAAGATTATAGTCTATATCACGAGAGTTCACTGATCACTGAAAACGAGTATTTAGAGGAAATGAGAACGAGAGTCGTTGATATTATATCAGTATCATAGCCGAAATAACATAATTTCAATTTGTATACGGCACATTACTGTTCCATAATATGATTAGTTCACTACAATAAATAACGTTGCTTTCAATATATCAATATACTGTTTTTCCGTAAACAGCGCCTAATATCGGAGCAACCTAGCAAATTGTTCTGTCATCAGGTCCATAGCCAACTTCTTAAATTTGGGAGGGGGAGACAAGTAATGTGTCACATTTTCTATAAGAGCACTATGTTATTTATTATTTAAGTTTCACCCAGAGTTAAGGGCTTCTCTTTCACCCAACCAGTAGCGTCAAAAACATACAATCACAATGGGATATGTATTGGTATAAAAACAAACAAGAAAAATGATGAAATATGTACACTTTAAAAGTAATCAACGAGAAGATAATGACCCTCTGAACAATAATACGTAAAATTAAATCAAGCTGAAGAAAATAAGTAATAAAAATAATTACCGGTACTTAATACACACGAATAAGTTTAGAAACTGTTTGTAGAAAAACTATATTTTACGATATTGTTGGGAAAAGAATAATGATAAGACTACTTACAGAAAAAGGAAGAAAAAACCAGCCTATTTAACAACACTTCGACATAGAATGACACTAATAAAAGTTCTCTTTTTTTTTTTTCGTAAAACTTAAAACAAACTTATTTTTATCCATCTCCTTATTGTGATCCTTATATAAATATTAAAAAAAAATAATCTGCCCTCAATGAGGGTGACCATAAAGATCCAGAATAAAAGCACTACAGAATAATTTAGAAAGACAGGAAGTGTTTAGTAAAAAATTCAGAGAAATGCAAACCCAACACAATCATCAATGGCCAAAATATAAATGGTAATGTAATATTTGGATTGAATCCTTAAGAATATTCAACAAAATTTTTTGAATTTAAAAAAATCGGAGTCCGAGTGCTTTTAAAATATCACATGTGAATTTAGGGAGTGCCACGTGCACCAAACAAAAGACCAGAAACACTCCACTGACTAGTGGGAATGTTATATTTCTCACTTAGATAAGGGATGCAGGACTCATAAATGGATTTAATTGTTTAGTCAACTGTCCGAAGGCAGATTGGAACCTCATTAGTGACACCAATAAGGCATCACTCACAAGGCAACTAAGCCATGAGATAATGGAATAAGATGGTCAATTCCTTTCACCTCACTGACTAGTAACATATTTCACTAATCAGACTTAAGATGTATACAAACAACAATGTTCTTCCTCAGACACATATCAAGTGAAATATACTACCTGATAATGGATGTACAGTACATTTCAGTCAGAACCTCAATCAGAAATGTATAACTTAATATTATATACTTTTGGAGCACTGTATGACAGCATTTCCTTGATTGTGATAATGGTTAATTCCATTTTAAGATTTTTTTTTCTGTGCAGCTTCTAACAAGTTTGTGAATATGGAGTCATTTCTCTTTTCCTATAACTGCCTATGAACACAATTAACTAGTGCCAGACCTGCTTCAATATTAATGTTCTTTTCTTGCAGACTCAAAAGATTCCAACACTTTACACATGGCATAGCTTCGGTGAAAAAGCAAAAGCTGAGACTGCATATCTCATTAACCATATCATAGCATGCTGGTGACTAAGGGACTGAGAAAGGTAGAAAAAATTATGTATATAGATGATTTTCCTTAGACTTCATAACTCGAAGTGATTAGAGGTGATCTGTTCATGATTGTCATTAACTTTCTCAAAGATTTGCGTTCATAAATTCCAGAAAAATTTTTCTTGAACACGCAGTTTCTCCCAAATATCGAAGAAGAGCAATATTCAGGAATTGCTCCAATTGTATGAACAATAATTACACGAAGCTGGAGATTGAAGCAATGCAGAACTAGCATGTGACGATCGATATCTCTTGAAATTAAAACTTGCACACTTCCAGACCTACCTTTCATCACTGATGTACCTAGGGGTCGACCTGGTTGGCAAGTTGGTATAGCACTGGCCTTCTATGCCCAAGGTTGCGGGTTCGATCCCGGGCCAGGTCGATGGCATTTAGGTGTGCTTAAATGCGACAGGCTCATGTCAGTAGATTTACTGGCATTAAAAAACCTGTGGGACAAAATTCGCACATCCTGCGATGCTGATATAACCTCTGCAGTTGCGAGCGTCGTTAAATAAAACATAACATTTTTGTACCTAGGGTTCAGTGGCGGTTCCTCTATATGAGCACAGGAGCACGTGAACACCTTAAAAACCAACAATAATCGTACATATTACTGTATTAATATTACTACATCTATTACTTTCCAATGTGTAATGACGTTCCTACATATTTCGTCTCGAGAGAATGTCCCGTTCGTGTGTCTTTAAATCTCTATTGGACAGATTGACAGCAGTTGCACAATTTTTGCGTAGCAAGGTGGAATAGCCTCAGGCGAGAATATTTTCTGGTTTGGTACAATGGTTACAATAGCTCTGGCTCACACAGGTCTTAACGTGCTAGTGACAGAGAGAGAGAATGTTCCATCTCCTTTGGGTCTGGCATCCTGTTCCTTTCTCCCTCTTTACTCGTTTTCTCTCTTTACTCTTTCTTTTCAAAATACCGTTACGCACGGGGACTGATTCTGTTGTCTTTTGTTCAGCAAAGTAAGTAACACACATGTGTAAAGTTGTGAGGATGTTAAATTAAGAGAGGATTAAAATATTCCTCCGTAGCACAATGACATAAGAGCGATTAAGTACATTGGTTATGTTGGCAGTGAAAAAAAAACTTGTTAACAACATTAGAGTTATTGATAAATTTGCATCTCTCAAAACTAGGCGCATGGAGTTTCTCTACAAATAAATCTAGATCTTCAACAACAGCAGTGAAGGTGAGTCCTATGAATTAATTTTACTCTTGTTTAATGGTTTTAATTTTGGTGTATATGCGTAGATTTGGTACATGCATATTAGACCTCGTTTATCTCTGACGTGTGACTCACCTATATGAAAATAGCCTATATCAGTGTTCATTACCAATATTTTTTTTTGTGAACACCCATCCAAGAAAGGCACGAGCCGCCACTGCTAGGGTTACCAGATGAAAAAATTTAAAAGCAGGACATTTTATATGAGAAGCAGGATTTTCCACATAAAAGCAGGACATAACAGACTAACTTGATAGTTGATGTGACGCTTTTTATCAGTATGTTATACTCTTCACTCCATTATATCCGAATCTGTGGTGTGTTGAATTGAGCTACATTTGGTATCTACTGCATTGTTTTTTCATAATTATTTTCCCTTTGACCGCAATTTCGTAATAAATGGGGGAAATCCGTAGTAGTTGGCACCTCTGCTCATACTTACACTAATTATTTCCTTAAGGGGAGTCTGTACTCTGAATTTGGTGAAAAAAATTGAAATACAAAAGATAAAGACGTAATTTTAGCCTGTTACATACAATAATACTTGAAGAATAACCCCTAAAAATTTCAAATGTGTATCTTATGTAAGTCCTGAGAAAAGTGCACCTAAATTAGATGAAATTTACATTGCTGTGATAGGCAGTACAGACTCCCCTTAAATCATAACAATCAACCAGTGGCGGCTCCTGCATATTTCTTAAGAGGAGAAAAGAAATTAACAGCACTAAGTGACACCACCTTGAATGAAACATGCTACAAATTAGCCTACATGCATACATGTAAGACCAGGTAGTGTTGGGGTTGGCCTTCCCTTCTGTATAGCAATAATCTGTTCTTGTAAACTGAGTTTCCTAAATTGTCCAAAATATATTATGATTTCACTTCCATTCATTGTTGAATAATTGCACAAATTAACAATTACAAGGAAATTCACAACCTCGCAGCATTTTTCGAGCACACTACAGCATCACACGTGTTGGAAGAGACCAGCTACTAACTCGTAACCGGAACCGTTTTACGAAATGAAAATGGAAAATGGGAAATAATCTGAGGAAAGCGAGAACACTGCACCCACCCACGTGGTCTGTGTTGCCACATGTACATTTTACAAGTTCAGTATCACATGCTTTTGAAGAATGTCAGTTCTTGTAAAGTCACACTATCATTATTGTTCAAAGCTGACGGTGGCCGATTAATTTTTTATGTTAAAAATGATGTAGTTTGGAGTACCTACTTTCAGTTTCAAATATATTTGTATAAAACTGACAACTTGGCTGTTGCCCTGTCTAGTAAACAATGAATAGAAGTGAATTTCAGGGGCCAACTACGTAAAACCACTTCATTTTTTTTTTTTTTTTTTACATAAACCCGACTTTAACTTTCAAATATCCACGAAAGTTTCAAACCATGAATAGTAGCCTATATAAAGTGCAATGAATAATATTTTTGATTTATAATTTTAAAAAAAGTTTACATGGTGTCTTTCACAGCGTTGCGTTAAAACTGTTTTTGTTGTGTCTCCTCCTAGATGTGTTATAGTCTGCTTGAATGCAACATCGTTAGGTGGCAGCGGTAGCGAGCTTGCTGCACGACCAGTCGGTTTCTATTTCCCGCCCATGACTGATTCAGAGGAGGATCTCCTCCCTCTCCGTTCATTTACTTGCTTTAAAACTCTGCTTCTTTCTCTGGCCGTTAGTGCGCTGTTGTCTATGTGTGTTAACTGCAGTAGAGGAGGAATGGATTGCCTTTCCTCCACACAGACAATCTCGCATCTTTCTCACAGTTTTCTACGGCACATGAGCGCGCGTCATTTAAAACTCGATCAACCGAGTTTTTCTTATAGCTGTAAACTTAAAAATTATCGAATCTTCCTCGAATTTCAAGGCACATATTTTATTTGGTATTTACATTCAAAAGAAGAAAATGTGAGGAGGACGTTCCTCCCTTCCCTCCCCCGAGGAACCACCACTGCAATCAACCATTGTTTAATGAGGTCTCCATTGGGCAAAGAAAAAGCTTAAAATAGCACAAAGTAACTTTAATATTCGTTCTTAATACAATCACAGCCTGACTTAATACATTACAAAAATATATATGTTACATATTGCAGTTTGCAATGATCACAGTCACTGAGGTGAAGCAGTTCACAAGTCCTGCGTCAGCTGACAGAGTGGCCAGCAATATTCGTGCCCCAAGCAAGAACATTTATAGGGACTATGATGTCTTTTAAATGCAAACTTTAATTCATATTTTATACTGCTGATGAAACCAATGAAAATTCCATATTAGGTTGCTGCTAAATGGTGTATTAATATTACTTCAATAATTTTGTCTTCCCCTCAAATACATGTCATAGTTTGCGCACTGAAAGATTGTGTTATAAAGTTCACTATGGGGAGTGCAGGCTTGTCACTTCTTTTCAAATGTTTACTAGTCACCATGATGTTCTTGCTCAGGTCAGCCAGCCTCGATTTATCTGGTAATTCACTGTTTTCACTCTTCAGTAGTACTGAAGTGTGAGACAGTGGGGTCGAATGTACAAAGTGGCTCAGAAGTGGATGTACCATCCTTAATTTCTCGAAGATTTGTGTTAACGTGTTGGTAACCTTGGTAACCATGCAGTGGGAGTAATAAACAAAATGGCTGATGAGAGTCCATATTGTCCCTGGTTGACGAAGGAAATGCAGATGAAATACCGTAGTAGAAGAAAACGTATTGATAAATCAGTCTTGAAGATAGTGGTTGGGTCTGATTTGAAGACCTGAGATTTTGTCACTGGTTCCAACTGTGACTATAGTTCCAAAATCACAGCTCCGAAAAATCGCCATCTCTGACCTATATGTGACTCGTTGTGATGGGGACACATGTACATATATGTGACAGCTCTAGAGTCCAGACAACTGCAAGTCAGAAAATTAATTTGAAAGGAAACATAACTGAGATCTAAATACTTTCGTCCCACTCAAAAGGTTAATGTCGGCAACTCTGATACTCAAGCTGCAATGCACTTGCTATATTCTTCCACAAATGATTCATCCAATTATTTGTAAACTTTCTTGAGTCATATACAGAGTAGGAATGAAATAACCTTGCAGCTTGAAAGAGGTGATAGGGTACACGTAAATGAATGGGAAATGTATATTACGTTTTGTGATTAAATGCACATCGCCCGCATCAACTAAGACAGCTTTCTCCTATTCCTGGAGCATGATCAGTGATGGATGCTCGACATACTTCTTACCTAATGCCCACTGCAGCGAGTGCTAAGATCTTCAGAGAAACCCGCCACGCCTTACGGTGTGGACTGGAATGAGTGCAACACACATTTCTGGCCCTTCCAAAGCTCCATTACTGGACCTGTCTATCAGGACATGTTTACTGAATAGTTGGTGACAACTGCAGCAAGCTGGTGATAAATACGTCACTATCTGAATAAGACCTTTTTTGGGTGGTGGCTTAAATGAGGTTCTCTTTGCCTGGCCTCCAAGAAGACCCGATCTAACAACACCTGACAATACTCTCTTCTGGGAATTCATCAAGGAGAGAGTCCAAAACCCCAGTATCACACAACGGAAGAATTACCAGCAGCTGTGGAAGATGCCTTCATGCACATGACCCCAGATTACCTCCGCAGAACATGGTGCAGAATTCAGCTGTACTACGACAATGTTGGTCTCCATACCAATGATGTTCTGGATCCTTAAGGAGGGTTAGGACTGAAATTTTCAGCTTCTATATTTTTAAACAATCTTTATCAAATTTTTGCCATAAACTCTCACAGTTTACACATACTATCATAACAAATTTGAACTTCATAGATCAAAGAGTTTTTTATTTATTAATTATTTTACTGTTTTTTTTGTGTTGTCACATATAAAATGCTACTTGTTCCTTATATTAAAATTTTTATTTTTTTGAACTGAAATTTGGTCAGTTGTTACTACAAACTTAGACAATTAAGAGCTGTTCTGGGTTTTTTTGTGTCATTAAACAGCAAATATTTTTAATCTTTTCAAATTTTTATTTCACCATTTTTCGTTTCTTTTGTAATTTAAGTTGTAAAAAATTCTTCAATATATAATTTATTGACATAAAACTCAGAGAAAATTGAATTATCCATACATTTCTGAGCATATTCTGAAAGTTTCGAAGTGATACAACAAATTAATTTGTGATGCATGGACCATTTTATACATACGAAGGAAAAAAAAATATACAGTAGAACTTGGTTATAACGACATCCAAGGGACCTTGAAAATTATGTTGTTATAAATTAGTAACCGAGATTCATATTATCAGTCTAGTGAGGTGGAAAATGAAAAATAATAAAAATAATTAGACTTATTTTAGATTTATGTATTCACTTTTAAGCATACCATGAACACAAAATACACGTACAATTATAAATACAGTATTCTGTGTTAAAACAGTTTGTTCATTACTCACCAAACTTATTTACTGAGGAGTGAAGTAATCAGTCATTTTACTCTGTTGTCTCCTACTTGCCCAATATACACTTTCTAAATTAATTCTCTGTTCATTATTTCAGTTGCAATTTCACTGCTCCTTCTCCTAGCTTCATAGAAATGTTCACAATTCTAATGGCTTCTGAAATGTCACTCACTTCTTTTAGTGGCCATACTGCATTAAAATGCGTGCACTTAGTGAAAACTTCCTATCGAAACTGACTGCATGCAGGTACCATTAACACGGCATGAATTCGGGCAGGTTACAATGGGAATCTGCCTGCATTCCAGAGGTCTATGATAGAAGGGGACAGTAAAGGATTTGCCAGATTTCAGCAAAATATTTCTTAAAATACTTTGGTTCTTAGAAAATTGTATTCCAAACTGAGGTTGAAAATGACGTTATATGTGAGGTAGACGTATATACATTTGCCATATTAAACAAGGTAGAAAAGCAAATGTCTTATGGGGAATTAGTTGGGACCACAGAATATTTGACATTATAGGTGAGGCGTCGTACAAACCGAGGTCGCTATAACCAAGTTCTACTGTACATATATGTGTTGACCTTAGAATAGTCCTGCACTATATGCTACCCTGCATGGGCTTCAAAAATAACAGCAAGACAAAACTAATATTTTATGTACGAAAATTAATTTGAGTACTTTTGTGTAAGAAATTTAAAAATAGATAATCATGACGAAAATGTCAAAATTTCAGTCCTAACCCCCACTTAGACCATCAGACATGAAGCATTCATTCATAGTGTAGGGGCACACCCACTTCTCAGCCACCCTGTAGATCGCTGGAAGGCAACCTAGGCGTGGGGTAAGTAGTGGGGCCCACTGCCTGGCATGATGCACACGCGGGACATGTCCTCCATCATCTCGAAGTAATGAATGGCCGGCAAATGCCTCACGTTGTCCATATGCATGCTAGCCTTGCCCCCCGTCACATGTAAGGCTGGTCGCAAGGTCTTGCACCTGTGGGTCACAAACGACATTTTTCACATGATCCAGAATTCAAGTTCCGACATATCCTATGAATAAAGAGGCTGCGTGGCTTGCCATTCAAATCCCATCATCACTTTTCTATCATAAGTCAATACTTCCATTGCACAACAAATTACGGAATTCAGGATCATTGTAGCATTGATCATAAGACAAAGTGCAATGCCATCACCTACTGGTAGGTAAATGTTCAAAGTGTGTAAGTTTTTCATAAGTGTTAAAACTGGTTAACATTTATGTTAAGAATTGCCATTAGGTTAATTCATATCTCACTCCACCTACCTACTATACAGAATAGATAAATTTCAAAATGCTGTCATTCTCTCTGATTCTAAAGCAGCATTATATGCAATAAATTCATATAAAATGATGTCAATCCAAATTAAAGAATGTCACAAAATGACCCAACAACTTCAAAAACTACAGAAAAGAATTCAATTGCAATGGATACCTGCACATTGCGGAATTGCTGGAAATGAAACTGCTGACTTTCTTGCCAAAAAAGGATCCAATTTAATTCAGAATACAAATACAAGCCTACCTTTTACATCCATCAAAAGACTAATTAAAAATAAATATAAAATCAAGCAAAACCAAGCACTATGTACCAAAGCCAAAGATAAAAAATGGAGCATTTTAATAAAAAAAAAAAAACAGAAATTATTCCAGAAATCCCACGTAAATCTGCAGTAGCAAAATTCAGACTGCTTACAGAACACGATTATTTGGCCAAACACTTGAATAAAATAGGAATTTACACAAATCCAAATTGCCCTCTATGCAACAAAGAAGAAGAAATGACTGAAGATCATCTCATAACCTGTGAAGTTCTACCTGATGGATCCACCACAGAGAAATATTGGAGAGCAAGAATGCTAATGGCTTCGTTGCCAAAGCCCAGCATTAGATAACAACAACAACATTTATGTTAAAAAGTATCGTGTAAGTATTTAGTTGTGCTAAGAGCGATTTAGTGTTCTGAAGACTTTATTGGTGGTGTGAGTTGTGTACACATTAGGATTTTGTTATTCGTGTTGTCGTCTTGTTATTGTTCTGTAATTGTATTACTGTTTTACAATTCTCTTGTTTCATTTATTTGTATTGGCCTGTTATTTTTGTTTTTCTTTTCTATTTGTATTCTGTTGTGTTATTTGTGTTTTTTTCGTGTAAATTGCGTTTGTTAACTTTTATTAATCAGTTGGGTTCCATTTTTCATGGCAAAGACATCAACCATCGCACTTATAACTTTACAATAAGCCCAAAACAACTGGTTCCATTTTTCATGGCAAAACATCAACAATCGTATTACAACCCTACAATAAATCTAAAATAACTGGTTTCATTTTCACGGCAAGGACACCAACCATCGTACTTATAAGTAACCTTACAATAAGTCTAAAACAACTGGTTTCATTTTTCATGGCAAAGACATGGTACAACATAAAATAACTTTGTATTAATGTATTTTAAGATTACATTCAAAAGCTAAAACTAAAATTAATATAAGGATGTTTAATTCACCACATTACTCAAATGTTTAATGAGAAGAACATAATTACTGGCCTAAATTATACAAAACATTTTGGGAGTCTGCGAAACTGAAATTGAGCTTCAAGGGGTCTGTGACACTCTAGAGGCTGTTCTACCCTACTGTCGAGGTGTGAACACGATACTCACTAGGTTATGTCACAATTATTGTAAGATGTCTACTTACTGCTTTTCAATGGCATCACACATGACTTTGCGGGCATGCGCTGTCAGCGAATCCATTCGCAAGCTGAAGAAGACGAGGCGCGGCAAGCTCAAAACCAAGTTCACAAGAATGGAGGGAGAGGACAGCTTGCTCTCACGGGCGCTCAGGATGCACAGCCTTTCCAACGAGTGGCAGCCCTCGAGCACTGAGAACAGCCGCTCCAGCTGCATGATGTTGGGCTGCTCCAGCCTGCAGAGGCAGCATCACAAAGCGCATAAAAATCCAACTGCGAAAGTTGTTCACAATTTCCTTGAGGAACAGGGTGGGCAGGAGAAGGACACTGCAAAAAGTACAGAGTTTACTTCTCAGCAGAAATGCATGCACAACATACCGGGTGTAACTAGAATCTGGTAGACCACAAATGAGTCATTCTGTGTGAAATGGAACACTTAAAAAAAACACTACATTTTTATAAAAAGTTCAAACTTGTTTTATACATTTCCTACATCAAAGGAAATAACTAAAATGCTCTCTCAATTAATATCACTCAATAAAAGAATTGTATTCCAATGGATACCATCCCATTGTGGAATCCTGGGAAACGAGAATGTGGATGCTTTGGCAAAGAAGGGCAACACTGCTACTTACAGACCTGTTACTAAATCTACGTATTACTCTGTGAAGAGATTTATTAAATCTACATACTTAGACTTCAACAAACAAAATTTGATAACACAATAACAAGGGAAAAAATGGAACTCTCTGCATCAAAATCCACATTTAATTCCCGATTTATCACGAAAATCGTCTGTAGCTGCATTTAGATTGGCAACAGGCCATGACTGTTTGGCCAAACACCTGCATAGAATTGGAATATATCAGTCCCCTAACTGCCCATTGTGCAACTCAAACCAAGAAATGGATTCGGAACACCTCAAAATCTGTGCTTCAGTGGCTGGTCATGATAATATCTTTGAAAAATATTGGAGTGCAAGAGGTCAAATGACTTTATTGTCAAACGCCTGGCATTAGAAAACAACAACAACATCAAAGGAAGTAACCTCACAGTGTTAATTTTGATGTATATATATATATATATATATATATATATATATATATATATATCCCACAAGGGTAGCTGCCCTTCAGTAAGGGTTGCCAAAAGACACAGCATACTAAACAACTAAAATAAAAATAAACATTTGCGTTATCACTATTTACGATGTTTATTTTCAAATGGAAGCTACCCTTGGGAAAGTACTTTTATTCATTAATTATTAGTAATCAAATAGAATATAAGGAAATTTAGGTGTACAGGTGATTACGTAAAATCTGAACAGAATATTTCATTACGTCTATAGCAACAATTTTCAAAATATTTAAACGAATTCCAAAAGACTTAAAACATTCAACTGAGAATTTTGGAATTGTGCCCCTTGCTCCGAACAATAGACCAGATACTTCAATCTGTCCTTGTATATGATAATAATCCCTAAAGTATTCAATTGTAGGGTCATAGATGGTCTTCTTTTCTTCATGTACTGCTACAGGTTGTTCAACTGCAGTTTCAAAGCGCACGGTGGGATCGATGATAATTGCTCTGTCATTTTTTCTATCAATGGCAATGATGTCAACTTGCCGAGAACTTCCATCTTTTGCAAGGCAGTGGACTTCTTGGTGAACCTCGTAGAAAGAAGGAAGACTTTTAGCAATAAGTTCTCGTATTGCATGGTGTCTAGTATTCCGGATGAGAGTTCCATGTTGGCAGAATCCCAGGATGTGGGGTAACTTCTTACAAAATTATTCCTAGTCAAATTTATAGACATTGTCCAGTTACGGTGTTCTACAAACATATATATCTCGGAATCTGTAAATCATACAGGTTAATTCATAGCTCATTTTAAAGCTTAAAATGTGGGCTTTCAAACTATATATTTTAAAATGTTGTTGTGTTCTAATGCCAGGCGTTTGACAAAGTCATTTGACCTCTTGCACTCCAACATTTTTCAAAGATATTATCATGGCCAGCCACTGAAGCACAGATTTTGAGGTGTTCCGAATCCATTTCTTGGTTTGAGTTGCACAATGGGCAGTTAGGGGACTGATATATTCCAATTCTATGCAGGTGTTTGGCCAAACAATTATGGCCTGTTACCAATCTAAATGCAGCTACAGTCGATTTGCGTGGTAAATCGGAAATTAACTGTTGATTATGATGCAGAGAGTTCCATTTTTTCCCTTGAGATTGTGTTATCAAATTTTGTTTGTTGAAGTCTAAGTATGTAGATTTAATAAATCTTTTTACAGAGTAATACGTAGATTTAGTAACAGGTCTGTAAGTAGCAGTGCTGCCCTTCTTTGCTAAAGCATCCGCATTCTCGTTTCCCAGGATTCCACAATGGGATGGTATCCATTGGAATACAATTCTTTTATTGAGTGATATTAATTGAGAAAGCATTTTAGTTATTTCTGCTGTTTGAGATGAAGGTGTGTGTTTAGAGACTATTGATAGAATAGCTGCTTTGGAGTCTGACAATATAACTGCATTCTTAAATTTATTGATGTGGCATAGAAGATTATATATTTAAATTATATATTTTCAAATGTAATTGAAGTTAAAGATAAGTGAATTTAATATGATTTTAGGGAATATTAAGTTAACCCAATATGTTAAAAATGTTATTGTTTTCTAATGCCAGACATTTGATAATACAGTCATTTGACCTCTTGCACTCCAATGTTTTTCAAAGATATTTTGATGCAGAAGATATAGATCAAATTACTTATAAACAATGGGTAACAGTTGACTGTACAAACTTGGAAATATTGCAGTCGTCCATATTGAGGATTTCTTAGATAAATTATCTGTTGTTAAACTGTAAAATATTCTTGTGGTTTACCAGAATCCAGTTACCTCGGTATTATTGCCATATATTATGTAATGCATTCATAATTCTATTACTTACATTTTTTGACAGTTATTTTCAATCGATAAGATACGAAATGAACATATATATTTTTTAAATTATTAATTCTTATTTGGTTTGTGAATTTGTATTAGGTACCTGAGATTTTTTTAGGAGAAAAACAGAAATAAGAGAATCATTTTTATTTATTATTTTTTTTAATTATCCACTCTTTTGTACTTATTATCTATGCATATCACAGTCCCTTGCCTTCAATTTATCAACTTTTAAGGTATTTAAGGGAATTTTTATAAATGTAAGGGAATTTTATTGGTTATTTTTCAGCCATTTTTAGGTCATCAACACCCACTTCCTTCCTTTTAACAAACTCTGTGAAAATAACCTGAATTCCTTGAGATTCTTGCACAATTCCAGAGCCTGGCAGAGCGACTGCAAATAGTTGCACTTTCCACTCAGTCCAAGATTCTGCAAAGAGATGCTCTCCAGTTGTTCACACATTTTACAGATCTGAAAACAAATGAAAACAGCAATGAAGTCACACGCAACTGTCCGATGGCTAACAAGAAAGACAGGCTTTGGCACGAATCAGAGTCACGTGATTATCATGGTCTGGTCATGGCCACCTTGACAATCGCCTAATATAAATACATGTTCCAAGTTCTAAAAAACAAAAGAATTGCTATATTAAACTCATGTTAAAAGTGCATTTATAGATAAACTTGTTCAATGTTGGCCATGTTACGACTAAGAATGTGACATCACACCTTAGCCTGTCTTTCTTGTTAGCCACGAACTGTCCATGATAAGTGCCTACCAGCAGGTATATTTATACTGCAAATGGAGCAACACCTTGAATAAATAAGTACAGAGTGTCCACTCAAATCTATTTCAAAATTCCCAGACATTTTTCTGTTTTCAGACACAAAGTAATTTTTTTCCCTGACGTTACAATTCATAAAATGAAGCTGAAAATATGGTAGCTACCCATTAAATAATTCTTAAAAATTTATTTCTTCCAATTTATTATTAAAATATATGCACAATTATGATGCTGCATTAGTTTGCAAAAATCCTGATAGATGTGAAATTGACTATAATAATATTATCATATCAAACTCATGGGAAGAAGTCAAGCTAAGAAAAAGAATATAGCAATGTAACATGATCATCTGCTAGCACCTGAAATAATTTATTTTGATTGACTCTATCAGAAGCTTGTTTAAAAGCAATGTGTGTCTCTAAGTTGAATTCTCTCTGTTGTTCAATTAGCAATCTGAATTAAAAATAACCATCGCAGCAAGACATGCTTTTATGAAAACCATTTTTCCTTCTCCAATTTTATCTTCATAATGATCATATAATTTGTTCTAGAGAATATTTGTATAGAAGTAAATAAATATATAAACAAACAAGCAAACAAACAAACAAGCTATCTATCGAAAATGTTAAACAAAAGTGAGTTTTTAGTTACCACAGTTTAATAATTACTATAAAAAAAAAAACATTAATCACATTTCAATCATTTTACGATCTTCCATCAATCAGACTTGTTTCTTCAGTTCACTGGACTTCAACTCCTCATAAAAGAATAAATAAATGAAGAAGATCAATATGCATAACTTTGTTACCCATGATCATTCGAGTCTTTCAAATTATAGTCACGACGCTGTTATTCCCAGCGTGACTCCTCCTCTTTGCTTACGTCTTAGGAAGAGAAGGCTCTATAAAGTCTAGGTAGGTAGTATCGTTCGCCATTTTTGTCCTTTCGTTGCCGAGCTACCATACGAGGAATCTATTTGCCGCACCGTTAAACATTATCATGTCGTAGCTCCTATGATAATAAATCAAACGCACTGTAATTCAGCAAATAATTGAGTGGCAAATAACGTCTTCGTGTGCTTTCTGTGAACGCCAACGAAAGAGCCAAAATGGCGGGCGATTATATTAAGTATTTATCGAGCCTTAAGAAATGAATAACGTCTTCCTCAGCGAATCACAAGACGCACACGTTTAAATGTAGCCGACTGCAACGTAATTGGCTGCCAGAAATTAGAGCGACGGGACTATAATTACATTTCGTTAACTTTCGTTACGAATTGCTGATATGAATTACTTTTTGGTTAGCCTACTTTCGTTACCAGTAGACACCCTCATAAATAATGCAATCATTACAGTACTTAGCCTACATTAAAAAGGAAATTAATGCATAAATTTTGAATTAACCAAATAATTAATCAAATTATGAATAAATTAATAAAAAATAAATTAATGAATATATCAATTCATTTGAGTCCTGCCTCAGGCATGGGTATTGTATTAGTATTAGTTTGAGAAAAAATTAAAAAAAAAAAAGTATGATAAGAATTCAGTCAAATACGGCGATTCACAAAATATGCATAATCTCGAACTATAAAAATTCCATCAAATGAAAATGCTTTAATTGAGGACTGTTTTTGCAAAACTTGCTAACTGAAAAAAATAAATTTTACAGGAGAGACAAAACACTATAGTAAGCAAGTTTTGTTGTATCTCTCACTTATAGGAGAAAGTAAGTTTTGAAAAAACGATCACACTTTGACACACTACAATGAAGAGAAATAACCCACTTTTACTAAGATGCTTTGAACATCGTGTAGAGAGGCCTGCCTTATGTTAACGAATCCATCAAAATCTCAATTTTGCAAATTTTGCAGTTAGCAAGTTTTGCAAAAACAGTCCTCAATTACAAAAAGATGTAGTAATATCTGAAAAAAGTACATGAAGTAACAGCAATACTAAAGAAAAAAAAGATACCTAAAGAATGACTGAATCAAGTGCGTAATTGACTGAATTCTGAGTGTAAATGATACACGGACACATTTTGGTATCAGGGATGCTGACAGCAGCACAGTACCTGAATCAGGGGCTTCCCCGTCAAGAAGCACTCCAAGCCGGCTAGTTTCAATCTACGCAACTGCTTCAACTTCGAAAACAGAAGAAACGACGTTTCTTGGGCTACTGAGGTCGGACGGTAGATACTACAAACAGGCAAAGCACAAGCTGTTAATGGCAAGTTGTAACAGAGAGCATTACTGATGATAGGTAAATATGGTTTTCAGCTTGTTATAAGCCATTCGTCAATAGGACCACATTGGGACCATACGTTTTGGTCCAATAATGCACCCGATCCTCTTAACCGGAGGTAGATACATATACAGGGTGTTTCAGAAATACTTTGACAAATCTTGGGGGCATGTTCCTAACACCAAAACAAGAAAAAAGTTCATATAAACATATGTTCGAAAATACTTAGTCTTTTAGTTATTAATGAAAGAACATAATGAAACATGTTATTCTCTTTCCAGCTAAAGATTGAAGTAAATGTAAATAAATGCACGTGGCTTAATGGTTCCTGATTGGCTATTGGACGCACAACGCCTCCAAACTCATGCTTGTCATCTTCTTCCTCACATTAAAATAGTTCCTTCTAAAATAATAAAATGCATAATATACATGGAATACGAGTGAATTAAACATGCTTATAAGAACACTTTCTTACGATTTAAACAACATGTTTATATTAGTAGTTTCAGACATTGTGTGTTAAATCATTGTAAAGTGTATTATGGCAACACGCATGCGTAATAGGGATTAAATCCCTCCCAAGGTGACTTGCAGCTTCACAGAGCACATCAGCACAGCTGATATAACACAGTGCGAGATTCAGTGTTGCCAATCTCAAATAAATTTCTGTAGAATTAAAGAAATTCTCCACTCTTCAAAGAATAACATTCAATCACGAATCTACAGAAAAAGAAAATCCACTATTCCCAGTAGAGAAATAATAAATATTAACCCTCTGTGAGCATTTTACGGGTTAGTTCAGTGAATGTGTTGAAATGTCTGCAATATATCAGACGGTGGCTGCCCTGCGTGCTCACTTGCTCAAAATAATGCGCCCTGGTGGCCGCTTTAGTAACTAGCTTGCGATTGCGAAGTAATACATTTCGGTTTTGTTTACGTCTACTTCAATCTTTAGTTGGAAATAGTTTAGATATGTCAGCTTGGTAGCAAGTGTTGCAACTTTAATCAATTCAGAAACTCACAACAATGAAAGTGGAAGCAAGAATAGAACATTGTGAACATTTGTTATGAGTTTCTGAATTAAAGTTGCAACACTTGCTGCCAAGCTGACAATATCTAACAGATGTTTCATTATGTTCTTTCATTAATAACTAAAAAAATAAGGATTTTCAGACATACAGTGTGTTTATATGAACTTCTTTTTCTTGTTTTGGTGTGAGGAACATGACAGCAAGGTTTGTCAAAGTATTTCTGAAACACCCTGTATTGACGTGTACTGTATTTGTCCCTCAAAGCTTGGTCCTAATATGCAGCTTTATTGGACCAAAACACGTGGTCTCAACATGGTTCTATTAAGCGGAATTCACTGTGTAATTTGTCGTCCCTCAGTCTTAAATCTCCGAGAGAAGATTATTGAATTTGTTATATTGTATTTTAGTACAAAATTGTTAATTACAGAAACCACCCTGATCACAAGCAGACAATACTCACCAGCTTGAGCACGGCACAAGCTCGAACACCTCGAGGTTTGGACAAGTCTCAACGATCACCCAGACGGTCCTGTTGGAAATCGATGCAACACTGTTGGGGGTGTTTCCAGGTTCTGCAACGGAAAACCAGCCACTGTAATGTTAGCTGATTTGGGGGTCTATGCAGTGGCAGTGCGTCAATAAGAGCACAAGAGCACGTGAACACCTTGTTTCCATTAATACACGACTAGTTTTATTATTTAATACCATATTGACGTAGTGGGGGATGTATAATATCAGAATCGAGTATTTTAAACTTCTCGCATCTTGCATAAACTTCTTATGTAAACTTGGCAACATCCGTTCATGTACAAGCCGTGCTCTTTTCAGGAAGGTTACAGGAATTTCACGCATGCGCAGGAGAAAATTGTCTTTCGCTGGCCACTTATGACTTGTCAAGAGCACAAAGCATTAAGTGAACATCATGAGTATCTATCCTACAGATGTCAGGTGCATCGGTGCCTATCGTTTACGTGCTATATCTCGAGGAGAAAATTTAATAAGTCTGTATTTTAGCCTGCAGGTGTCAGCATCTCACTGTCGGAACGTTTAGTTTATGTGGATGTGTGTACAGTGCTGCTACGAGAGTGTAGTTTGTGAATTACTTACTATACTTCAGTGTCGGCATACAGCATAGTTTGGCTTTCAAACACGTGCTGGCTGAATGTGATGGTGGTATGAATTTAAATATCTGTATGGTGGTGTATATTATTTAAGAATAATATTTACTGGCATGTATTTATAGTAATCAATCTAACGAATGGGATTAACTATAGTACTGGTATAGGCTATAGTGTATCAGTGTGATGTGAATCGAAATACAGTATATTACTGAACACACGTTTTGTAAATTATTTTATGTATTAATTTTTAACAAACGTAAACAATGAACTCTGTTCAAGTAATTTTGAAGAGTAAAGAACTGGGTAAACTGGCTTTCCAGGAAAAATTGGAAATAAAAACATTAGGTTTCATTATTATTATTATTATTATTATTATTATTATTATTATTATTATTATTATTATCATTATTATTATTATTATATTTTGTTTTGAATTTATATATTGAAATATTGGAATCATGACCTTTCATATTAGGCTAAACGTACGATTTCAAACTCTCTTCGATTTTGGAACACAAAATTGTGAACACACACAATATTTTATCACGAGCCGCCACTGGGTCTATGTACCATGTTGTGCTTCTGAAACAGAGCATTTCACTTTCAAAAACCGAATTTATAACCGCCATTGAAAAGAAACTGATTAAAGAATTGCAATTGATCAGAGTTTCAAGGAACGAGTAATTGACACTTTTGCAAACAAGAAGAATCGACTTCTGACCTCTGTATCAAAAATATAAGGCAAGCAGATTTCTTCAGTCTACCCAGTATTTACACTGGCTTACGAGGAAAAAAATTTAGACTGGGTTTGCCACTGATTGTTGGTTAACTGAAAATAGTGTTACTTATGTATGCACATTATTTTCTGATTACCAGACATCGGATTCTAGGGCAAATGCCTATTTTGTTTCTTTAGGAGAAAAGTAAAAATAATTATTAATATTTGTGTTTCATGGAAATTGAAAGGTATTCAAAGAGTTTTATAGTGCCCTAAAATGCCCTAAAACGGTTATTAGAGCCTAATTTGTTAATATTCGCCTAAAATGCCTAACTCACTGTAAAGTTTCGCATTTTATTACTTTTATAATTTATACATGCATTCACTGCGAAATTTAAGGCATTTTGGAAATTTCACACCGGCCATGAAACCATTGATAAAGGAAACAAAATGTTTTGAAATAGATTTCACCGAATTTAACATGTTTGGAGGCATAAATGCCGACAAAGAACCAACCTTAGTTTTGAAGCAGGCAACAATCACAACATGTGCTGCTACCGATTCAGAGATATTATACTATAAAAATGACTGTTTTCGGTCTGAAACCGATTAGCTGTACTGTCCTTCAGAGTGTCATAAAATCACAATTTTTGGAGAAAGAGTGTTTTTGAAATATGTATGAAAAGTCGTAAAACTGCGAATTAGTAGGGTAAACGTTACAAAATATTTAAAAGAATGGCCCTCCTAGTGTTAACACTACCAGGAAATGCAACAATAAGTGGAACTTTGTATTTTTGCGCCTGCTTTCAAAATGATTCTCAGTGACAAAAAGGCAAAGGTTAACTGTGGAGAATTTAGAAAAAATTCTGGTGGTGTACTGTGCAGATAATTATAATAAATGAGCATGGAACTGAATTTCAATAACTTAAAATGAGTAATCTTGATATCAATAATCATTATTTCATTAGTTTCAATATATTAAATTTGTGCAGCTCTGTTTATAAATATAATATAGTATTCTTTTTCAATGTTTAAACATACTTTTTTGTGCGTATTTTAGTGTATAACTAAAAATTTCAGTGAAAGAAATAAGTATGATTGCCTAAAATGCCTATTTTCATTAAAAACTAATTTTACAAATTTTGAGCTTATTTTACTTAAAACTGCAATTTTTAGTGCCTAAAAATCCGATGTCTACTGATTATGTTCTTAACCGCAACAACAGACGTGTGTGATGTGAGCTGCCAACACAGATGTGGGGTTTCTGATACCGTCATTGTATTAGTATTGATGTCGGCACGAAAATAAAGCAATGGATGTGAAATAACTTGGGTTGTGTTCTTTTACATCCCTTCGCTTAATTTAAAAAGCAGAGATGTAATATACTGCAATATTTCATTTATAAAATCATAAATTCTCAATGTCGTGACACCTACTGCTTGGAAATTCATGAGTACACACATGTGTGCATTAATGTTCAGTTTTGAATGAAATTAGCGTAATAATACACTGTGACAGCCACGTGAGATTCGATCTCACGACCAGCAGAAGGCTGTGACGGGCAGGTTGCGTGCGCATCTGCTTCCTGGGGCATGTGCTGTGGCGGAGAGAGAGGAGAGAGCGACCGCGGCAGAGACGGGAGATATCCAGATTATTCGAGAATGCCATCCTGACATCCGTGGAAATCTTCTATGCATCTGTCGACTGACTGCGAACATTCTCGTAACTATGGTTTGGCTATAAAAGAAGAGATGCGAGCGAACCTGGAACAGTCATTCAGTAGTTGCAGTGTTGTAACTAGTGAACAGCAAGCCAGCCAGTCTTGTGTACCGGAGTTCGACTTGAGTGTGTGTCCGCGACTGTGTGAGCATCCGAAGGCCTGAGTTCGAGTGCAGTGGACCGCAGTTGGAGGGACCTGAGTTCGAGTGCAGTGGACCGCAGTTGGAGGGACCTGAGTTCGAGTGCAGTGGACCGCAGTTGGAGGGACCTGAGTTCGAGTGCAGTGGACCAGTTGAGGGACCTGAGTTCGAGTGCAGTGGACCGCAGTTGGAGGGACCTGAGTTCGAGTGCAGTGGACCGCAGTTGGAGGGACCTGAGTTCGAGTGCAGTGGACCGCAGTTGGAGGGACCTGAGTTCGAGTGCAGTGGACCGCAGTTGAGGGACCTGAGTTCGAGTGCAGTGGACCGCAGTTGGAGGGACCTGAGTTCGAGTGCAGTGGACCGCAGTTGGAGGGACCTGAGTTCGAGTACAGTGGACTGTCTCTGAAGGTCTGTGGTTCGAGATACTGTGAACTTGAGTGACTGAGCTAGAAGAACTGTGAACTGAGAACTGACAGTTCTGATTTGTAAATAGTGCTTTGTGAACATTAGTTAAAATTAACAGTTCATTGTTGTTCTCAATATTCCAAGTAAATTGTCATTGTCGTCTGTGGAGTGCAGTAACGAATACTGTGTTGCTGTGTGGAGAGCAAATCTCATTTTTGACGGGAGTGGAATTAAATTGTAGAAAGTGAAGAGTTATTGTTGGAAGAATAAAATTACATTGTTGTTCAGTATAAAATTTACAATACATTTAATGATTAAATTAAATAAGAACTGGAATAATATATGTTTAAAGTAAAAAATAGAAATATTCAAAACACTTCCAACAGGCAATCATTGTTGATCACTGCCAAAACATCAAAATTCAAAATGAAAAGAATCACTCAAAGATCCAAAACTAATTCCTGATCTACCTCGAAAATCTGCCGTGGCCATGTTTAGATTGATTACTGGTCATGATTGCCTCAGTAAACACCTCCATCGTATTGGAGTACTGAATTCACCTGAATCCTTACTGTGCACCAGAGAAGAGGACATGGAGATGGAGCACCTGGCTAATTGTGAAACTCTTAGGACATTTGTGGACCTTCCATCAAAATATTGGGAAGCAAGAAGGATGATGACTTCATTGTTAAATACAGAGCATCACACACACATCATAAGAAAAGCAAAGTTGTAAGTTCTGTCATACTGACTTTGTCTCATATATAAAAACTTTATGATTTTTAATTGACTGTTCTCAAACATAATACTCACACTGCTAGACAGCACTGAACTCTTGTTCTCCATTCTACACAAGTCAGTGTTAGTGATGAAAACTCTGACGAGGCATTGCTGAGTGGCTCTACAGGTGAACAAGATTTCTTCCTTGAGAGTGATCAACAATGATTGCCTGACATTCTCAAAATCTTAAAGCTACTGGTACATAAACTCTTAAAATTATAAATTAGTAACAGTACAGTGTGTCCACCATGAACCTGACACATTTCATTTGGCTGCCAAAAATCAACGAATGGAAATAAGTTGGTAACATGCATTGCAATATGTAGGGAAACTGTGGAAATTTCATTGACGCGAGAGGTTGTACGTGGCGCTGCGGTAACTTAAGTCAAAATGGCGACAGCGCAAGAGCAAGCACAAGCGATCTGGTGGTATGCTGAAACAAATTCGGTGATTCAAGTGCAACGCAACTTTCGGCGAGTGTTCCAGAAGGACCCACCATCACGGAACACCATTAAGACATGGAAACAGCACTTTTTGGCAACGGGAAGTGTAGTGGAATTGCATGGTGGCGGTAATGTGCACGTATCAGAGGAGCGTGTAGCAGCAGTGAGACAGGCGTATGAACGAAGTCCACGCAAGTCAGTTCGACAAGCGACAGATGCCGAAGTCCACGGTACATAAGATACTGCATCGCTCTCTTGGGTTTCATGCATACAAATTGCAGTTGGTTCATGACTCAAACCAGATGACGGTAATAAGAGGCAGGCATTTGCTATCGACATGTTACAGCACATTGATGAAGACCCAACATTTTTAACTCGCATTGCTTTTTCTGATGAGGCCACTTTTCATTTATCGGGCAAAGTCAACACACATAATGCGCGTATTTGGGGGTCAGAAAACCCACGCTGCATTGTGGAACACATTCGTGACAGCCCTAAATTAAATGTGTGGTGTGGATTGATGCACAATTTGATCATCGGCCCCTTTTTCTTTGCAGAACAAACAGTTATGCGCAATACCTACCTCGACAGGTTGGGTCAATTTGTTGTGCCTCAGTTAATGTATTTGCAGCCGAACGTCATCTTTCAACAGGATGGCGCCCCACCACATTGGAGCCTGATCGTTCGAGAATTTCTCGACACACAATTTCCCGGTCGCTGGATTGGGCGTGATGGACCGACAAGATGGCCACCTCGATCACGGGATATTACCCTCTAGACTTTTTCTTGTGGGTATACAGGCCACAAAATTCGTGATCTTCAATAGCTACGTCGCCACATAAGACCTGGCAGGAAATTGAATTCAGACTAGATGTTCTTCGTGTAACGAGAGGATCTCATGTTGAGGTGTACTGATTTTTTTAATAAAACTTGTTGAGTTACTCTTGATATTGCATGCATTGTTTTCTTCTTACCCCAAGCAGTATGAATTATACAGCAATTTCAAATGTGTCAGGTTCATGGTGGACACCCTGTATATTAAAACCACAGATAATAACTAAAATTAGATTCTAGATTACTGGATTTTGATACTTTTTGTAGTTGACAAAGCAGCTATTGCTTGTATGGAGGCTTGTCAATCTGACAAAACTACAACTTTCTGAAATTTATTTATTCTGAATAACAGATTCTGTAAACCTGTGGAGATAGCTGTAGAGTGTAGAACATAGTAATGTTCATATAAATTTTAAAATAAAATAATTTATATTTTTATTTAATGCTAAATGTTCAGATATTAAAATTTTTATAGACAAAACATATTATTATTGTTATATTATTATTTTTTTCTTGTTCGCAGCTCTTCATTAGTTGCTCTTTGCCCCCAGAGGGCCACGGCTACCTGGTTGAAACACACTCACTTAGAAAACAATGGAAAAGAAACAGACTCATCTACTATACCTTTGAAGATGCATATGGGCAGGGACAGCCTGCGCATCTGGTGCTGCACAGATATGGTGGTGATGTTGCTCACACACATGGATATGTTCAGCTCCTCCAAACCACTCACCGAGTCCCACAGAAAATTCCAGTCCACCTGTGTGAGATTTTACTCATTGACATGATATATAATATTTATTTCTACAGCTCTTATTTGGTTATGGATCGCCACCACATCTCTGTATTCGGGCTCCCCATAACCTTCTAATTACATTTGAAGAGTCCACTGCAAGAATGATGGATGTCACTTTCTTGTCGAAAATGAACCAAGACTGTCAATGCATAGCTTAAGACATACTGTATACAGAGTGATTTATATAGAACTGACACATTTCTTTCATTAATTGTTTCAAAACGAATTGTGCTAGCGACAACTTATTATACCTAAAATGTAGAGGAATTTTGGGAGATTATTTACGTCTATAGCAAATGTTGAAAATGTCCTCCATCCTGCATAAGGCACAACTCAACACGTCGTCCATGTTACTGGCCACATATTACTCTGGAGGATTCTGTTGTTAGCTTGAATCTCCTGATTGATGTTGTGCTTCAGATCGTCCAATGTCTGGGGAAAATTTGAAACCCAATTTTAAGTAACCCCAAGAAAGAAGTCCGGCGTTGTGAAATCCGGAGATTTCGGTGGCCACAGGTTCCTGGAAATTATTCGGTCGTCACATAACCGGATAAATGGAACCATGCTTCATCTGTGAACTATGTGATGGACAATATGGCAGGATTTTGCACAATGAACGTCTGAAACCAACGACAATAATTCAATCTTTTATCCTTATCTGGTTCCTGTAGCTGATGAACAACCGTAACCCTATATGGCTTTAGGCTCTGACACATTGAGTAGGTGTACCCTGTCTCCTGCGACAAACGTCTTAATGATTTTTTGGGTGACTGCTCCAGTTGAAAACGTCAACAACAACCTTGGAAGCCCAGATGAACGATGCTGCCCTTTTCACTCACCAGAGATCCAGTTGTTTCCATATTTGTTTACCAGTCCCAGTATTGTGTTTCTTTTGGGAGGATTGCGAACACCAAATTCTCTCTGGTATGCCCTTTGAGTAGCTGTGGCCACCGAGATCTCCGGATTTGACGCCGGAATTCTTTCTATGGGGTTACTTAAAAGACAGGGTTTACACCACACGTCCCCAGACATTGGACGATCTGAAGCACAACATCACACAGGAGATTCAAGCTAACAACAGAGTCCTCCAACGAGAGGCCAGTAACATGGAACGACGTGTTGAGTTGTGCCTTATGCAGGATGGAGGATATTTTCAACATTTGCTATAGAGGTAAATAACCTCCCAAAATTCCTCTACATTTTAGGTATAATAAGTTGTCGCTAGCACAATTCGTTTTGAAACAATTAATGAAAGAAATGTGTCAGTTCTATATAAATACTCTGTATAATGTACATACAGAATTATATGGCATTAACACTGATAGTCATTGTCCAGTAATGATCGGAAAATCACAGTTAAGCTTTGAGCGCTAAGCATTTCAAACTTTCAATTGCTTCTCCTGCAAAATGTATTTCAAATGACATCCATCATTCTTGCAGTGGACTCTTCATATTTCAAATACAACTTTCATCGACATGTGCTGTCTGTTTATTTTTCCTTTACTACTACAATACATACCCTCTACTGACTATCCAATGACTGCCTCAACACTTCTTTTGTCTATCTATATTGAAGTACTTCCTCCCCTCCAATCGTTTAAAATTTCCCTGAATTGTTGTTTTTTTTTCTTTTTATCCAATGCCACCAGGTTGTCTTTTCGACATTTCTGGTCTTCTCTCCTGGCCGTGGCTTAATTGTAACCCACTTCTGAGGTTGGGGCACCTGGAAGGTGGAGTTACATTGCCCCGATGATGTGATAGGATGATTATGATAATGTGGTGCCAGGAGAGATCTTAAATCTAAACTTAACCTAAATTCCAGACCATGGACGAACACAGGAATAATCCCCTTTAAGGAAAAATTCCTGTGCTCTAACCGGGAATCGAACCCGGGACCTCATGAACTATAGCCAGAAGCTCTGACCACTAGACTATGAGGCTGGTTCCTTTACAAACACTACCTATAATCGTAACCCTTCACTTCCATCTCCGATTATAATTCCTCATATAACCTCCGGTATCATCTATTGTCTGACCATCGGATCTGTGCCCCGTAAGATATGCGAACTGAACCCTAATTCCTTCTCAGCCTCGGTAATTCATTTCTCTCCCTGCATTCCTATCTCTTTCTTTTCTATCTCTCTCCCTTTCTGTCTCCCACTACTCACAATTTTAGCCTTCTTGCGGGACAGTTTACAATATTTGCACTTGCAGTCCAGTGTTGTCAACTCAACATGAACACTGTAGCAAGGAGTGGCAAAGGAAATATTATTAAGCAAGTACGTAATAGCATTTTGCGATGAAGAGAAACAAACAGGTCAATATCTGTTTCCTATAAATCAGGCAACGAAAAGAGCAGCTGCGATCACAAGTGAGGCTTATTTTATTTCAATTGATTACGTATTGAAATTACTTACTTAACTAATACTGATAATACAACATTTTATGTAATTTATATAGACAGGTCAGAACTCCTAATAAAGAAAATCAGGAGAGAGGGAGTCTGTGCAGGAGATGAAAAGCTAGAATCACCAGAGAAGAACAGACCAAGGGAATCTTTAATTCTTGTAGATGATATGAACCAATGTATTTTAAGAAGAAAGATACAAGAATTTTATACCGTGCAGAAAGAAGTTCCGACATTGAAGAAATTACTGAAGGTTGCGAGGGACAATAATTTCCAAGGTTGGAGAGAAACGCTGCGGAAAGTGATTCAAGACATGGGATTTAGGTTTAAAAAATGTAGAAATACAAGATGTATTTTGATTGAAAGAAATGATATTGCAGCATCGAGGACCAGTTATTTATGACACCGTTTGACGGAAGTTTGACAACATCCCTATTCAGCAAGGTTCGTGGCCTGCTGTTTAATGTGGTGGGAGGAAAGCGGGTGGAATGGAGTGAGTACAGGCGTTAACTTTTCTAAGAACGATGACAGCGCTGAAGGGGCACAGATCTGATGATCCGACAATATCACTTCACTCATCACTAAATCACTTATTCTTTGATTCACTTCCTCCTCTGATTCCTCTGAGGACAGGGGGAAAAGAAAAGTGTTTACAGAATGGAGGGGGGGAACCTGCTTTAGGATAATGCTTGCAGTGAGATAAAATATAATACAACTTCACAGATGGTTTCAATAGTTATTTCCATGGACTGCATAACTGGATGTACAACATCTTCTTATACTTGTATTACTTCAATTTTTTCATGGGCCATTATTAATTCATGAGATAAAAAATTATGCTTTTTTTTTTTTAATTATTCATTCTTATTTTGTTTGTAAGTTTGTATTAGTTGACAATTAATTTTAATAGAAGAAAAACAGAAACACGAGAGCAATTTTGATTTCTTTCAAAACTATCTGCTCTTTTGTGTTATTATCTCTCCATACACAGCACCCTGACTTTAATTTATTAACTTTGAAGGTCTTTTTCTTAAGTTTAGGCCATTTTTATGTAGATGTAAGGATATTTTTATTGGTCCTTTTAAGCTATTTTTAGGACACCAACATCCGCTCCCCTGTAGGTCATCCCATATTACTTGCAGATGACACAAGTCTAGTAATTACAGCCAATAATTCCAACACATTCCAATCTTCAACAGAGGAAATTCTCTTCAAAATATGTGATTGGTTTTCAGTCAATAAATTAGTGTTAAATTGTAACAAAACTAACATAATTCAATTTAAATCCTGTCCAAATTCAACCTCGCAAATTTCTAGCGCAATAATTAACAATAGATCCCTATTAGAAAACAACAACCAAATTTCTTGGCTTAAAATCGATAATGTGTTAAATTGGAAAAATCATATTAAATAAATTACCCCCAAACTAAATTCAGCTTGTTTTGCTATTAGATCTATGCAAAAGATAGTAAATATCAATACCTTAAAAACAATATACTTCCACTCCCTAATGAGTTTTGGAATAATATTCCGGGGAAATTCCACAGATAGTAACAGTATATTCCCACTACAAAAAAGGAGTAATTAGAATAATAGTAGGTGCAAAATCTAGGGAATCTTGTAGGACTATTTTAAAAAAACTACAAATAATGCCCATGGCTTGTCAGTATATCTTTTCATTAATAATCTTCCTCTTATGTAATCGTGAAAACTTTGTAACTAATTCAACAGCTCATAGCATAAATACACGTCAAAAATGACTTTCATACTCCATCGGCAAGTCTATCATGCTATCAAAAGGAGTGCGTTATATGGCAGTAAAAATTTTTAATAGCCTCCTATCAATATAAAAAATGAAACTCAAAAACAAGATTATTTAGGGCCAAATTAAAGAAGTACCTAATTTTTCACGCCTTCTATTCTGCAGGTGAATTCATGACATTCAATAACGCTTCATGAAATTGATACTAAAACTTTGTGTTGTACTAGCAGACTATATTGTAAATCTCGTCTGTATATATTTCATCTAGACTGTGACTATAAATTAAGACTTTATAATAGTATTAAGTTTTTTTAGTCTTGTTCCATATTCTAGCTGTGAAGCGATGTATGAATACCATGGAATGTTAATAAATACAATACAATACTGACAGATGCGTCACTTCTGATCAAGAGTCATTTGTTTGGTGTAAGATTCAAAACAAGAGAAAGTTCATGAGTAGAGATGATTTGTTGCAACAGGAATAAATGAGAAATGCCTCCAAAATACTGAATGTATCTATTTTACCTAATCAATTAATCGTGTTTATTGCATAAAAATCTAATATGAGTGAAACTTATACACTTCTGTAACATTCACGTGAGGGTAGGAGAAATTACGATTAAATGCAAAATCACAATTTTGTTTATTTGGCTTTTAAAAAGAGATTTTTCTGTGACACGAACCCATATAATTTCGCAAAATGATATGAAGTTTTCCTTAGCCATACTGTTTACACCATTTAGGTAAATAAAGGAGTAGATTGTTTACAATCTTTGCAAGCAAAACGGCATTAAGGAACTGAAACAGGAACTCTGTGTAACTTTCTTCGAATACTTACCGAACCTAGTATCTGACTGAGGTACAGCTTCTTCAGGAACGGAGTGGGGAACTCTAGTTTCTGCGTCAAGCTCACCTCAGCAAACCCCAAGTGTTCAAGCTTGGGGCAGTCATGGGGCATAGTAGCGCAGTCCTGGGGCATAGCGCCAATCATGCCACGGGTAACCATCAATGCTCTGGCATGGGGCAGGGCAGGCATCTGGCACCCTGCACCAAACACAACCAAAGTTTTATTCCTGTTCCTTCTCCTCTTCACTTTAAATCGCATTTTGTTCTTGCGAGATCAAATATTCTGCACAAAACCAATCCGTGGAAAGTCTTCTGCCACATTCAGTATTCCCAACCAAACAAACCTCATCTTCATTTATGAAATTGAATTTACTGCTTTAGGCACAATCAAATTATTTTTAGAGACGTTCAATATAGTAACAATTATAAATTGAAAACTTACCACTGCAATTTCAAAATCAATGTTAGTATTGTTTTTAAATATTTGCAAAAAAGTAAACTCTTTCATATTACTGCAAAGGTTTAACAGAATTTGAAAAATCAACAAGATTCCAGTTCATTGCGTATTTATTTATTTTGAACAAAGGAGATGTGGATCTAATATAAATAATATTGTTAAAATATTAAAATGAAAATAAATCATTACATAACCTTACCATTTGTTTTAAGTTCGCATTTATAGACTGGGACAAAAAAAAGACAGATAAAATATCACGGCCTGCTGGAGTATAGTAAAACAGAAAACATTTTAAAGCAACAATGTTGAAGATAGATTTTTTGTTTTGCAAATTTGCCGTCATTGAACAAAACCAAGTTGCAACTAATTAGAAATTCCTCTTTCAGGTAATAAACAAACAAACAAAAAATGTACGATACACGAGCGGCAGTTTCACAGAATTAAAAAAGCTCAAACGTTTCGCTTTTTCAAACTTTTCCTAAACATGACAACTTCAACATAAAACGATATTACTATTGTTCTTGCAACTCAAATATTCATTCCTTTCAGCTTGTTACTAAGACACCAGTTCTCTGGGAACAAACCCTCATCTCATTTATTAAACTGCTTGTACACAATCAAATTTTTCTTCCAATTAAATACTTTATAAGAAAACTTGTCAAAGATCAATCAGTAATGAAAAAGTTTTGTTAAAGACTGTTTCATATTTCTAAAGGTTTGACAGAATTTTAAAACATGTGCTTCCAGTTCATTGTAACGTATACCAGGTATAAGCCTACCTGCAAAATATAAATATGTAAATCCTTTGGAAAATAACTAGGCTATGCAAAACAATATTTGTATATTTAACTGTACGGTACCCTAAAACGAAGAATATCAGAATTGAATATTGTTTTCAAACAAAATATTTACGATTAGTATTCGTCTAGGTCAGTGATGTCAAAGCAAGCGCATTTTTCTGACCTTGACGTTGTGCGCGGGCATCAAGCGCTAAGTATGGAAAGAGGAAGGATTATGTATATGAATAAGCAACGTGTTGGATTAAGGGCAGTGATTATCAAACTTCAAACGGAACATGAAATTTTATATCCTTATTTTTATATGGCTTCTTTCTGTTTAATATTATCTATATTGTCTGTAAAACAAAAGTACTAATACCAATTTCTTAATATTGCACTTGTGTTTTAAATCTTAATTACATAATAGAGAGTTAAGAAGGAATATTCACATAAATTCCATAGCAGTACAACTATACTGTACTAAATGGATGAAACACATCATTCATAAAGAAAGTGATTTCCCAAAAAAAGAGATTGAGTATAAGTAGCTTTAGCCTTATAAAAGTAATCAATAAACTAATCAAAACAGGCATTACAGTACAAAGTGGTTGTCCTGAGACCTGCCTGGTTTAAGTGTACAGCAATATTCCATAACAGTCATCTTGATAGCATCCTTCCATTCACCGCTGAGTCATTCCATCATCGGAATATTAAATTATTTTCCATTTGTTAGAGGAGCTGAATATAAATATGTAAATCTTTTGCTTTGACGTAAATAACTTTAGGCTATTACTTACAAAAATGCCAATATTTTCAAATTTTTCAATACACTATCTTCAAAACGAAGAATATCAGAATTGAATATTGTTTTCGAAAACATTCTGTAAATATAAATAAATACGATTATCTATTTCTTTTCTATAAATAAAATTGAGAAAATATTTCTTTTGAATAAAAAAATCAAACTTTGAAAATGAGCATTAAAATTAAAACTTAATTCTTATAATACACTTAAACTTCTCAGACAAGTGAAAGATTAACAAGAAGTATAAATGAGGTTTTCTTAAGAATTTATAAAGAAGTTAAAAATGAACACAACTACTGCAATCTACTAGGAACAAGAAAATATAAATGGAAGTACTCTCTATAAATGAATGGTTGTGTCAGTTGGGACAGTGCAATAAACGCGAAAAGAAAGATGGCAAGAAGTATAAATGAGGTTTCTTAAGAATTTATAAAGAAGTTAAAAAATGAACACAACTACTGCAATCTACTAGGAACAAGAAAAAATATAAATGGAAGTACTCTTAAATGAATGGTGGTCGCCAGTTTTCATAGCAAAATTTTTTTCTGACAGCACTTCCACTGCTCACTCAGTGAAGGAACAAGGTGCGATTGTTCGTAAACACAGCGGACATTTTGGAATCAGGTAGTTCAGTCCCTCACAACTGCTGCCACTCATCAAAAAGTAACAGCTGAGTTCGTGCTGTACCGGCTGAATGCAACCAATGTAATATAAATGTGCCTCATAATGTTCTCTGCATTACCTGCTGTCTTCAGAATTGTTTTGGAGTGTAGTATGCGAGTTTTATTTCATTTTTGTTACTATGACTACGTTAGTTCGTTAGGTGTGTGCATCTTAGACCCGGTTTCTTCAACCTTTGTTACATTATAACAGTGTGTTATTCCATTTTAACTGTAAACTTAACAGTTGAAGCATTTCTTCAACTACTGTTAGTACTAACAAGCTGTTAAAACCTATGTTAATTTAACTGCCCAATTTCATGCAGTTAAATCATTTAACTCTCTGTTAGCATAGAAGTATCTAATATGGCTGGTGCATTAGATGCTGAACTTATATATCTGGATTATTTAGAAAATGATATCCATGAATACATAAACAGAGCGGATGATTTTTGTGATTTGACAGACCAGAAGTTCATACAAAGGTATAGGCTATTTTCTGCCAAACCTCACGTTTCGCTTTCAATGTAGATCCGTTTGTTTGTTTATTCTCATTAATTGGTTTATACTGTGAAATAATTTCCAGCAGAAGGCTTCTTTCGAACGAAGAGAAATTAGTCGTATGATTTCTTTTTGTTCCAGTATTTTCCATTTCATAACAGCAATACCAATATGCCGCTCCACGCTATTGTGATACGGACGAGGAAAGAAGCAGAAATCCAACCTGAGAGAATAGAAAGACTTCTATCCTCTCTGAATCAAACAACGGAAACAAGCGAGAATCGCAATTGTCAGAGTTCAGAAAACAGAAGTGAGCCTATACTTGGTTATAGGTTATGGTTAAACTCTAGAATCTCTGGTCCTAATAGAGAGTTAACAAACAGAATGTTAAAATGTGAAATGTAAAGTTGAAGGTGTTCCGAATCCATTTCTTGGTTTGAGTTGCACAATGGGCAGTTAGGGGACTGATATATTCCAATTTTGCAGGTGTTTGCCCAAACAATGGGTTGAAACGCAATATTTTTAACAGCAATTCATACTTTTAACTTACCGGTACAGTTAATTAACGCTATGTTAAGTGCATTTTAACAAAGGTTGAAGAAACCGGGCCTTACTGTACTAAGTTTTACGTTACTAAGACAAGTTTGTTTTGTATAAAATTATAAGCAACTATTAAAGTTTAAAAACTTGGAACTTATGGGTAAAGAAGCTCCAAATTATGTCCCTACTTCTGAAAAGTGGTTCCTTTAGCATACCGATTCGTGACTTGGGGACCCAGCAGCAACGCCACGTGTCCCTCGTCTTGCAGCCCTGTAAGATGGCCGAGAAGAAGCTGTGCAAGGCCGGGCTGGAATTCTTGTGGTCTGACAACGACAACACCAAGGTGTGCAGCTGAGGGAACGCCAGGATGTGGTGGGACGCCGCCTGCTCCACGCAGTAGTTCACACCTGCTGTCTGTGCAGGAGCCAACACCTGTCAAACAGACACGCAGTTAATATAGCTGTGAACCATCCACAATGTGGCATAAGAATGCAAGTCCATTAATGTGGCACTTATTTCTCCAAGCTTTCGGATGAAACTCAGCTATGTAAGAAATAATTTAGTTTTATATATTACACATCTCTACAAAATCTAAAACAAATATATTATTATTTACCTGGTGCTCAAAGGGAATGAATTTCAACCATTTACAAAACAAGCTGAATAGTTATTAATTGGGAGCATTTACAAATACAAACATCTGTCTGACAAATAAGTTATTCCTACATTATAAATTTATATTCTGAATTCCTGTAACATGTTTCTACATCCTTTGCTGCTTTATCAGTCATGACTAAGGAGTGGAAAAATATGAAGGAAAAAATAGGCAAAATATGAAATCCATACCCCAAAATTATAAAAAATATATTTAATTTTCTCGAAAAAAATATTAATGTATTCTAATGCAGGAAAATATGTTTTCATAATTTCATTGAAGCATGTTATAGGAATTAGAGTGTGAGAAAATAAATTCGATACAAGAAATATACATAAAAGTGAGTATTCGGAGATGGTCACTTGATCAAATCTCAGTTTGCCTAGGTCCATTCTGCTATCTGAGCATTTTGCACTGTTAGGTTGGCACCACAGCACTGTACTGGCCGTGCAACAGACAACAATCACACTCTGGCACAGTGACCATCAAGGAGCCCCAATCTCACATTGAGAGACTGTCTCTTTGGGGATTTGTGAAACACAATGTTTACTTCTCGTAGTGATTTAATGAGTTGAAACAACGCATCACGAGTGTTGTGGCTAGTGTCGATGCAGATATGTTACACAGGATTCGGGATAAACTAGACTATCTCATTGATGTGTATGCCGTGTGACACAAGTACCACATACTGAACATTTATGAGTTTCAAAGTAAACTTGAATTACCTTATAAAACAATGCAAACTGATAACTTTAATAGTTCTGTATTTATAAAACATAGGCCTGGTTTCTTCAACCTTTGTTAAAATGCACCTAACATAGCATTAATTAACTGTAAGTTAAAAGTATGAATTGCTGTTAAAAATATTGCGTTTCTTCAACTTTACATTTCACATTTTAACATTCTGTTTGTTAACTCTCTGTTAGGAACAGAGATTCTAGAGTTTAGCCATAACCTATAACCAAGGATAGGCTCACTTCTGTTTTCTGAACTCTAGGACCAGAGATTCTAGAGTTTAACTATAACCTATAACCAAGGATAGGCTCACTTCTGTTTTCTGAACTCTAGGACCAGAGATTCTAGAGTTTAACTATATCCTATAACCAAGTATAGGCTCACTTCTGTTTTCTGAACTCTTGACAATAGCGATTCTCGCTTGTTTCCGTTGTTTGATTCAGAGAGGATAGAAGTCTTTCTATTCTCTCAGGTTTGATTTCTGCTTTTTCCTCGTCTGTATCACAATAGCGTGGAGCGGCGTATTGGTATTGCTGTTATGAAATGGAAAACACTGGAACAAAAAGAAATCATGGGACTAATTTCTCTTCGTTCGAAAGAAGCCTTCTGCTGGAAATTATTTCACAGTATAAACCAATTAATGAGAATAAACAAACAAACGGATCTACATTGAAAGCGAAACGTGAGGCTTGGCAGAAAATAGCCTATACCTTTGTATGAACTTCTGGTCTGTCAAATCACAAAAATCATCCGCTCTGTTTATGTATTCATAGATATCATTTTCTAAATAATCCAGATATATAAGTTCAGCATCTAACGCACCAGCCATATTGGATACTTCTATGCTAACAGAGAGTTAAATGATTTAACTGCATGAAATTGGGCAGTTAAATTAACATAGGTTTTAACAGCCTGTTAGTACTACCAGTAGTTGAAGAAATCCTTCAACTGTTAAGTTTACAGTTAAAATGGAATAACACACTGTTATAATTTAACAAAGGTTGAAGAAACCGGGCCTATAAGTCTTTTGTACAGTGTCTACTAACCTAGTATAATGATAAAATCTGATCTGGTTGAGTTAGCCAATAAATACCAGATTTTTACACATTATGTTGCCCCCAAATTTAAAACAATAAGTGGCAATGCATACCCACAGCTCCTCCAGATTCTTGCACAGGCCAACCCATGTACACAGCACATTGACATCGTGAATGGACAGGTGCTCTGTCTTGAGGTGCAGCAACTGGAACTGCAGCTTGTCCAGGGCATATGCCACAGACAATGCACCCCGGCACATCCTGAACAACAGAGTAGGCGTGACAATGGACTGCCACGACCACGACAACCGCTTCAGCTGGATAATGAAACAGGGGGACTTCTTTAATTTCTTATTTGAAGCTAAGAATAAATTTATAATTTACGTATTTTGCTTTTTGTAGCACGTGATAAGATTACAAGAGGCTCTTGGAGACACCTCTCCTATCCTCTCGAGGCTGAGGCTGCTCTCAGAAGCTTAGTGTTCGATTCCCCATATATCCTACGAGGTGTGAGCCCTTCGCTTACTTGCAACTCTCATTTCACCCTTCGTGCTATTTTACCGTGCCAATTCTGAAAAATGAGAAGAGTGAGCAAAATCTGAAAGACATGTGCATCAACTCATCACATCCTTAGAGGAAGGCACACCTTTCAACATTTTCCCACCTCAGAGTTTATTGAACCTTTAGAAATAAAAATTGGCATGCTTAATATACACTATCTCTACATTACTAAGCAATTTTAATGTTATTTATTATTAATAATAATAATAATAATAATAATAATAAAACATGAAAATATGTCTACTATTTTATTTAACCAGGCAGCACTTACATGATAAATTACTCAAATATTTTAATTTTGATGTAAGAAATTTTTCTTTTGAGCAATTTTTAGCAAACATATCTACAACACACAACAAAATCTCTAAAATGTTAGTTCAAAAAATATTTTCATTTTTTTTTTTAATTTCATACTAATCTTTTTTTTTTTTTTTAATTTTGCGTATTTTTTAAATAAACTATACATTCTGAATTAAAGATTTTTTTAGAATATATTTTCACATGGGAGAACTATATATGCATGCAAACTTGCATTAAAATATCTTAAAGGGAAACTGTCAGATGATATCCTGTGTAATTTCTATAAAATAAACAAAGAAGAAATACCAATCTATTTCACAGACACACTCATTGCTAAAACTCCAGATGTGAACGAAATTCCTCCATGGAAATGGGTGATTCCAGAACATAGCATACAAATTCCAGGAAATCATTCCATAAATGATCCGCCATACATTCTTAAGTTAGATGCCATGAAACTACTCTGCAGCACATATAAGGATCACCTTCAGATTTATACAGATGGATCTCTAAATCCTAATAATGGGACATCAGGAGCAGGGTATTATATTCCAAAATATCAAGAAAGTTATTTCATCCTCCTCCAGTCTTGACACTGAATTGCTAGCTATTATGCTGCTCTTCAGTGTGTTACTCAAATTTCTGAAAGATCTATTTGCATACTTACCGACTCCAAGGGGGCTATATTTAATATAATTAAATATGTACCAAACCTATACGCACATAGAATTATTCCAATTCAGAAACAACTAAGTAAACTAAAAGAACTCCAAAAGGAAATAACATTTCAATGGATACCTAGTCATTGTTGTATACCTGGAAACGAGAAAGTCGATCATATTGCAAAATAGGCAACATATTTGCAACCAAGACATCTTCAAGTGATATCTCTATCCAGTGCTTTTGTTTCAGTAAAGTCTCATTTTACAAACCTATGGATCAACAATTGGCTCTCTTCTGACAAAGGAAAAATTTTACAGTCTGTACAAAAGAAACCAAATGACCTGGAAATGTACAAAAACTTTCCCAGACATGTTCAAACATTTTTAACAAGAGCCAGAACAGGTCACATTGTCACTCAATTGTACCTACACCGATTTCACATTTCTGATAATCCTACTTGTCTGTGGTGTAATAATCATGATGAAGATCTGGAACACATTCTTCTATACTGTCCATCCATAAACCACAAAAGAAGTAATTAAAATCATCAGTACCAGTTGCAGAAGACACAGCCCTGCAGTATATATTGACTACACCCCAACTCTGGCTACTAGCAACAGGCATCTATAATGAACACCGATCAAAATACCCCTCATTTCTCGTGAAAAACAACAACTGAATAGACTACAGTGGACTTTATATGTTGTCAGCAAACAGCTGGATACATTAAGAAGATTGATTGATTGATCTCAAAGGCAGAAGGACGTTCCTATACTGGCAATGTTAATTTCATAAAATTTAGGAACTCCATCTTACAGGTCTAGTTACTTTTGGCGGGGTAGCTACCAAATGCTAGGAATATCGCAGATGGCACCTACAACATAGTCACTCCTGCCAAGATGGGACATTCCTAACTGTTCCAAAACTTGAATTTTTTGCACGCTCACCTTCATTAAAACATGTCAATGCATCCAATACACCCAATTTGAGTGTATGAGACCTACAAACACAGTTTTAGGGAGTCACGACCAAACTACACTGTTGGAATTCTGAGTTTTCCCATGCATACACTTTTTCAGCAGACCAGAATGAGCCAGATCCCTATAAATTGGCTTGATAGCTAGCAAGCATGCCTGGGGTATTTACACATAAATCTTCATATTTTTTTTGAATATTTTGCATGATTTTCTCCCCAATACTGCTCTAAATGAACTCTATTCGATCCCACTACATACATACATACATACCTACTGTTCTGACCAGGGCAGGTCTTTCACTGCAAACCCAGCATTCTCCAATCTTTCCTATTTTCTGCCTTCTTTTTAGTCTCCACATATGATCCACAAAACACAGAAGAAAAAAAAAGAGTAGCCTACTTAAATAATAAATTGAAAACAACCTCAAAATGTTGCACACAACTTTAAAGACAACATGTGATCACTGCGAAAGCTATAAACCCATCCAACACGGCCCAAATACTTTCGATTCTGATACACCCGACTGATGCTTTCTCAGACATTTTTACACGAAATCATCATGTAAACCAGTGGTAAGCGTATAACTATTATGTTACACTATGTTATACACCAACGGATCCTTGATCTCCAGAGAACAAGGTGCCGGTGCAGGTGTTACGTGCTGTCTCTTCTCACTTTATAGATCTCTTGGATATGGAACAACAAGTTTTGATGGAGAAATCGTTGCAATAAGTGAAAGTCTCAGGAATCTTCTATGCCACATCAATAAATTTAAGAATGCAGTTATATTGTCAGACTCCAAAGCAGCTGTTCTATCAATAGTCTCTAAACACACACCTTCATCTTAAACAGCAGAAATGACTAAAATGCTCTCTCAATTAATATCACTCAATAAAAGAATTGTATTCCAATGGATACCATCCCATTGTGGAATCCTGGGAAACAAGAATGCGGATGCTTTAGCAAAGAAGGACAGCACTGCTACTTACAGACCTGTTACTAAATCTACGTATTACTCTGTGAAGAGATTTATTAAATCTACATACTTAGACTTCAACAAACAAAATTTGATAACAAAATCTCAAGGGAAAAAATGGAACTCTCTGCATCAAAATCCACAGTTAATTCCCGATTTACCACGAAAATCGTCTGTAGCTGCATTTAGATTGGCAACAGGCCATGATTGTTTGGCCAAACACCTGCATAGAATTGGAATATATCAGTCCCCTAACTGCCCATTGTGCAACTCAAACCAAGAAATGGATTCGGAACACCTCAAAATCTTTGCTTCAGTGGATGGCCACGATAATATCTTTGAAAAATATTGGAGAGAAAGAGGTAAATGACTTTGTCAAACGCCTGGCATTAGAAAACAACAACAACACTGTGTGGGAATACATTTCTTTCTTCAGTCCAGACCAAATCTATATGCGTACAACTACTAAAAAGCGTATATGCAAAGCCTGGATAAACAAGACCTAACCAGTCACTGATATCAGTACTAGACCCTATGAAAACTCGTTTAGGTATTTATTTTTCCAGATATATTATGTATAACTTATTTATAAAGTTATACAAACTCCCATTTTCATTTCACCATGAAATAACGCAACAAAAATCAGACATCAGTCCTGTGCAGGGTTGCCAGATGTCCCGATTTGGCGGGACATGTCCCGATTTTCATATAAAAATTCTGAGTCCCGCTTCGATTCGAGGCGGGATGCAAAATGTCCCTCCAGAAAATTAACATCATCATTTGTATAATTTTATCATTACCTACTCACTATTTTCTTCTATGCCTGAATAATTACATTAAAATTAAATTAATTTTCTTAACAATGTAGGTCTGCACATTGGAAAAAACGAATATTTTGGCAAATGTATGATATTTCTAAACATTTAAAAAGAGAAGTCCATCAGAAATGCATGGTACAGAAAAGGGAAAAAACAACTTGTTGAAAATGTTGTGATAAATAAGTATATAAACTCTGAAAATATGATGGGCTTGGAGCACTAATATGCTAAGTTACAAAATAAATATGAATTTAGATATAAATACATTTCATGTCATTGTAATCAATTAATAGACATTGAAATTTAAATATTTTGTGACATTTGATGCCATCTTTTGGAATCTGTGCTTTACTGTTAATAATTAACAGTTGGGGAAATCAATGAGACTGAACTACTATTAATTTATTAAGTTAACAATTTGGCATAACATAATTATTATTGTCACAAGCATCTTCAGAAAGATGCAAGAGGAACGTGATGTACAATTACAAAACAATATTTATTTGGCTGTAAGTTAGCGAGATAAATATTGTTTTTGTACTTGCAATATGTTTTCCTTTATTAAAATTGCTATTTTGAGCTTCATATTAGTCACTTCAACTGCATATAGAGGAATAATTTTTATTCCTTTTTTTTTTTATTTTTTAACAAATCGTATGTGCTGTATATAATGGAAAAAAGATGTCCCTCCTTGGTATATCTAAAATCTGGCAACCCTGGTCCTGTGTGTGGTGTAGTGAGATTCGAAGATTCAATAGCTATTTAGCCTAGCCTATACTGTATGACTTTTAATTAAGAGTTCACCTCGCGCAGCAACTTGACGATCTTTAAGATGTGCGTCCAATTGAGCTGCGTGTCCACTGCATATACAGCGTGTAGCTTCGGCAACTTCTTCACAATACTCATGATGTCTGCGGCGGGTACCCAGTAACAGCTGGACAGATCCAACTCTCTCACGTTTTCGCGACATATTTTAGGTGTCAGGTACAGCTTCACGTCGCTAATGGACATCGCGAAACATCTCGAAAAATTCAATGATCTGTAAGCAAAACACACCATAATATGTACCTACCGATCACAGTGGAAAAGGTTTAAAAGTGCAGTAGAGTTATACAATAGAATAAATGCCAGCAATAATTGTTGTCAGGGTGTTATCCGTATATTGAAAATTTCCCAAAACAGTCCCCCTGAATAAAATCTTTCATGTCAATTCTTCATCCAGCTATTCTGAAAACTAGTCTCTCACGTTAATAATTCTGCAGTGCTTGGGAAAACTGACATAAGTCAGTTCCCACAAACTTTTTTTGATAATTTATTGACAACTTACACTGGTTTATGTCGGTTTGATTTTTTTCTGTATGAATTATTGTATTGGGAGAAATACTTATGTATTTTTTTTCCATGCGAGCAGATGTTCCGTAAGTTGTCAATAAATTATCAAAAAAAGGTTTGTGGAAACTGACTTGTGTCACTTTTCCCAAGCACTCCAGAATTGTTAGGTTAGGATTTACTTCTATGCATAGGTAATATGGCGCAATATACCCTCTAGTCAACATTTTCTGCATGGAAGTGAAGAAAACAAAAAAAATATGTACTACCTTAACCTTACATTTCTGGAGCATACCCACAGAATTTATTTTGATATAGGCCTAAAGATACTTTACCTTACCACCTTTTTATCCATCACGATTTCTTGTAATTTCCTACACGTTTTCGACAGGGATATTTTATCTTGTCCATTTAAACAACTGAAAATTATAACCAGTAATTCATCTGGCAAATCTAATAAACCCATTGTATCTTCGTAAATTTCAATGAATCATTGACGCACAAAAAAAAAGGTCAACTTCTTCAACACATGATCTGGGCACCTGCACCTTCAAGTATTTGGGAATCACACTCCAGATCGAGGCGGAAAGAACAGGTGGACCTATGGGCAATTTCTCCATCTCTTTACGTCATCTGGATTGCAACTTGAGTGGCGGGCGTTTGTTTTGCATTTTTGCACAATCTTTAACCTGACTCATTACTAAATGAGACTTATGCATTGGCTTGAAATCAGTTGAATACACAGTATGTCAATATATTACATTGGGCTGTTTAGGGTTGCTAAAATCACTATAGAAAAATTAAAGAATGAGATAAAAATTAATAGTTTTCTGCAAAATGGGTATCTGCATGCAAAAGATGGGACGAATTACAGATAAGATGAAGCGGGTTATGTTTCTAAAGAATAAAAGTTGTTTTCAAAGTTGTAAGTTACTATTAAATAATAAATTGTAATTATTATATTATAATATTATGTTTTTTTTTAAATTGACTATTCAACGACAGTATCAACTACTAGGTGATTTAGCGTGGATGGGATTGGTGATAGCGAGATGGTATTTGGCGACATGAGGCCGAGGATTCGCCATAGATTACCTGACATTCACCTTACGGTTGGGGAAAACCTCGGAAAAAACTAAACCAGGTAATTAGCCCAAGCGAAATCGAATATAATATTATGTAATACCAATATCTGAATAATTTCTGCTGCAAGCTATTTAACGCCCAGTTAGCTATATTTAGGATTTAGGCACCCTTCAGAGATTCAGAAATTACTTGAAATAATTCTAACAACATACTCTTTCACAAGGTAAAGTATGAGTAAATTAATTAATTAGATTTAATATGATATTATACAATACATTTTAATACTGTATTTACTCTACTTGTATTATGAGAAATGAGTAACTTACTCTCCTTGTAATTTTAGTAACTTCATTTTCAGCAAGAATACTGTATGTTCGGAGAATTTCAGTGCCGAAGCTTATGAGAAGGGCACGCAACAAATTAAACAATATATATATATATATAACTTATTGTATATTCCCCACAAATATGTATAAAGATGAAGTTCGATGTCATTCCTACAGAAAAAAGTATTTAGTGATAACGTCTTCAAGTAATAAACCTTGCTCCTCACAAACTAATATTATTAGAATAGTTATATTCGCGCATAATAATATAATCCTTGTAGTACTATAGATTTAATGACAACTACTGTACATATTGTACTTTACTATATCCTGTATTCATTGCAATTACATAACTCTTTTGATTTTGGTAACTACAATAGTTTTGCTTTGCTTTAAAAATGAAGAGTTTGCGGGGAAAACGATGAATGTCTCATTTCTGTTAAGGATTAGGTAATGATCTAATTGAGTCTATAACTGCAAGATGTAGTGCTGTTTCTATAGAAAATAAAAGAAAGAATTACTGTATTCGTGGTGATACTGCTCCTTTTTACCATTTTTCATAAGAACAACATTAAATTTCGTAGTGATCCATTGAATTAGATAATGACATCAACCTTAACAAAACTGTGACATTCATCGTTTTTCCCGCGAACTCTTCAAATGTTATTACATTATAGAACATGTTCCGGTTCATCATTTTATTGAAGTATTATCACAGTCTAGTATATAAAGTCACGAAGCTCAATACGTAGTAAATATGCATACATAGTTGCTAACCACTAGGCTCGCTAATATCGCCTCATTACAGACAATGCGAAATAGTACCGGCACAGTCAATTGTTCCTAGCACCCTCACAACTCAAGCTTCGTGACTGTATAATATACTAGACTGTCTCACGATGGCTCGTTTGTTTGTTCAACTCGCCGCAATTGAGAAACCAGTAGGCTAAAAATAACAGTCTAAAATTGCAACTGCATTCTTCCTTGGGTATCCAGGAATGTTTTGGATTGAGATAGATTCCCACCTTTTATTTTTGGAAATTTGGAGATGATGAGGACCACCATTTTAAGATATCCAATTTTATTGTTGTACCACAGTCTATAATAGATACAGTCACGCAACTCATACGTATAAAATATGCCAACATTTGACAGCTGGCGCGACAGTAGCCCTCTAGCGGCAGGCAAGTTAAAAGTGTGCACATGACATATGATAACACATCAGAAAACGGGTTTTGCGTAATTTATTTTATATGTTTATGCTATACAATAAGTGTATATGGTTCTAATTAATTCTACTTTAGAATCCTGGAAGAATTTCACACGCAATTAATCTACAAGTTTCAGAAGCTGGGAATAAACGTAATTCTTTCTGCTCCTTACAACTGAATCATGGCCCTGATCGCGTATCATGGTTTGAAATAATATAATTGTTCGTGCGTGGTCGGTTAATTCAATTCATTCCTAAATATATTTATGAATCATTGGAACTTTGTATTTCCTGTGAGAAGAGTAAAAATTAGTATCTTCAAAATTATAGGGCATATCTCGTAGGGTACATCGCGTGGTGAACGCCTCTCCCTATTTCCTGAGAAATTATCGATTTTGCATACCGCAAATTGGGGTAAACTCGGCCGCTGAGGTAAACTTGAAAATAAAGAAAAGGGGAGGATTTAAATATTAATATGAAGTTCATTATTTTTCCATTTCTTAAGAACCGGTATTTTCTTTATTATTTTGAGTCACAAATAGTGCTGATGTTATGGTTTAAATTTTTATGGTAATTTTACCGCTTTTTACATATCATTTCCAGTTTTCACACATAATGCCTAATTTTAACTTATCCTACCTATATAATACGTAATTTACATGCACTTACTGTTAATATGACATAGGTGAGAACAAATAAATGAACACACAATTTTGTTGAAAAAATTGTAACTTCAATTAACTCAGAAAATGTAGGCCTAATTTTATTTTCAGAGCAGAAGTGGTGTAAGTCAAAAATGGGTAATGAGGGATTAAAGTAAACATTCTGTAAAATAGAGCGCAAAGTGGCAGTTAATATTGAATGTATTTAAATTATTAATTGTCAGTGAATAGCACGAAGGATATATTAATTGCTACTTTGCGCTGTAAAACCTCATTACGTGATTTTGACTTACACCACTTCTGCACTGAACGGCTTAAATAATCACTGGGAATGTAAAATCAACACCAATAACAGTCATGCAAATTATTACAGAAAAGATTGCTTTTTATATTAAATTTAAAAAGGCTCTTTTATTTCTTGAGAACTTAATAAGTCTGGCACATGAATCTACACCAACACATCAGAAATTTATCGACACAGTCTGGATTTATTCAAGAAGTGAATATTTTGCAAAAGGATTACTATACTCCATGAATTCTTGCAAAATTATCACCATGGTACCTACTTGAATGCTATATAACATTCTTGAAAAATATAAAGAAAAAAACACGAATACAAAAATTATGAAATTACTTGCATTAAAAACTGTAGATATATTATCCAAAATCGGAATGGTTACACATTTACACATATGATCTCTGCAAAAAAATAATATACTGTAACAGGTATTTACTTTGTTTTTATTTAAACTGTCCTTCCTGACATACAAATAGGTAACTGATAAGTAATAAATGTTTTATAGAACACAATACGTAGGCTACCTACAACGTGGATTATTGGTTATGACTGAGTTATGATTTTCTCTTGGTCTTTAAGGAATCTGAAGAACGACAAATTCGGAGATTTAAACTTGTTGTTACTGCAATTTTCGTCATTGCACGCATTGTCTTTATTCCGACGCATGATTAAAACGTTATTATAACATCTCGCATCCCTTTAAAGCACGTGCTGGCTGTATCAACCCTATTACCAGTGCCTTGCCTGCCGCTTGGGCGCTAGTGTCGCGAATGTTGGCAAAAAAAAGTGTTGAAGTTGCGCGACTGTAAGTATTAGACTGTGGTTGTACTTTTTTAAATATAAGTAGCTTTTAAAAGTAATTTCCATTCTTTTTCAAATATTTATCTCACATTTATTCCCTGTCTAACGTTGAAAATAAAAAACGTTTGCTGCTAACCAATTTTTGAAGGCGTAGGCTAAATATATATTTTGAAAGATCACTTCGAAATTAGTATTTTTTCTCACTTTTCAAAAATGATTTTGATTTCGATTTTTTTTCTATGCTTGCCTTAGACATTGACCTATCAATCATAAAAAATACCAGTGCGATTGATTGGCTATCACAGGAGCTACGACATGATAAATGTTTAATGGAATCTCTTGGTCGTGCGGGGTGTTCTCGGGATGAGAATGCAATCCAGATGACGTCACAACAACGTAATCAGTAGAAGACGAGTTTTCGCATGGAAAGGGATCCATCTGTAGTCTTTCCCCTACACTACAGACCTTAACCACCACCTGTACTCAAAGACTCCAGATCTAGCTGGAAAATCGCTACATTGGCGACACTGCCGACATTGATTCATTCTACAGGGTTGCCACAAGGAAAATAATCAAAGTACTAAATCTTTACCAAGATGGTACTAAATAATAAAAACAAATACTAAAATATTATTATTTAATTCTGCATTTTAGTGTCATTAATTCACACAAAACAAATACATGAAACATGTTTTAGCTCTATTATTATATTGTATTTTAGTACATAATTTACATTCATTCACTTTGAGTGTGTCCATTTGGCCGAGGATACAAGATTACTGCTAACTATGCCCCCTGAATTATAATATGTTATGTGATCAATATTATGCCATTCAAAGTTCCACCTGTATAAACTTTTTCACCGAACTTTTGTCAACAGTTACTTCACAACATTTGAGCTTTCAGTTCAATAATATTACAAGATATTAATTTAACCTAGTATGTAAAATAACAGAACTTATTACAGAACGTCACTTTTTTCCCCTTGCAGTTTTCAACAAAGAAACTAGTCTTTTTCGGGATTTCGAAGACCACAATAGAAAATATTTTAACTTTTCTTTTGTTAGGAGGAGCGTGGGCTATTCATCATAGAACTTCGGAGCCTGTTCCTTAATTTATTTGTATTAATAGTCTCATATTTTCTTGCTGTTGAATGGTGTAGGAAAGATTCACAAATTTTGATAGATCTGTAAACATATCTTCTCGCCCAGGATATTTAATTTTGAACACAAAATTCCAGAATGTTTCAAATTCTTCATTTTACTTTAGTGAGCCCACAGTCTTCATCATCTGCCATTCTCTGTCCAAATCGTCATACATAGACCTACTCTCTTTGACTTGAAGTACATTGGGGAAGTTTAAAGCTAGTCGCATAATACTCATAAAAATCGGATTTAACAGTTACAGGAATCAGCATTGTTATATATTTTTAAAGCAGGCTCACAGAAATTGGAACATGTTTACCGAATCCTATACAAAATGACAGACTTTTGATCTTAAATGCCTCGAAATTCAATCTGTGATCACTTGCGCTGTTAGATAAAATCTGAAATTTTTTCACTGATTAAATTTTCAATTTCTTTACTGCGATAATATTTAGGATCATGGACAGAGAGAGAATCTTATCCTTGGGGGAGGGGGGGGCAAAACCATAGAATCCCCATATAACGGGATTATGGGGGACATCATTTACCTCCTCCCCCCGTTATAACTTGACTGTGGTGCAGTATATCGGAATATTTACTTATTTATTTATTTATTTATTATTTTGCTAATAATTATAACATAACATATATTATACATAAAAAAAACTTTAGCTCGCCCCTGAAAGAGGAGAACTCGTGATCAGGGGCGGATTCCTGAATTGAGATTAATAAGTATACAATACAATTTGTCTTATGTTTACTGTGTAATTATAGTATATAAATTTAAATTTACAATTTTTCAATTTTTATAAAATCCATACATTACTTACTTACAAATGGCTTTTAAGGAACCCGAAGGTTCATTGCCGCCCTCACATAAGACCACCAGCGGTCCCTGTCCTGACCAAGATTAATCCAGTCTCTATCATCATACCCCACCTCCCTCAAATCCATTTTAATATTATCCTCCCATCTACGTCTCGGCCTCCCTAAAGGCCGTTTTCCCTCCGGTCTCCCAACTAACACTCTATATGCATTTCTGGATTCGCCCATACGTGCTACATGCCCTGCCCATCTCAAACGTCTGGATTTAATGTTCCTAATTATGTGAGGTGAAGAATACAATGCGTGCAGTTCTGGGCCATACATAACTTTTTAAACTGAATACTACAACTATTAGAATTGACAAGATTAGGATATTTAAATATAAATTTGTTATATATTATTAGGCCTAAATTACTACTATGATTAAATGCTGTAACAGTGTTGCATTTTGGTTCAAACAATCTTAAAGAATTCATACCTTTTGTTTCATATCTATGAGAATACAATTCAAAATTATTTCGATTTTTATGTATGAATTTTATTAATACAATATAATAAATTTGATAAATATGATCATTTAATAGAGGTATTTTCGGGGGCATGTTTTTTACATCCATAACCGCGATGTTTCGGACTGAGTTATATAGAGCTTGAATTCTAGGTCTGCTACAAATTATAACAAAGCATAACTTAAAACAATCTCCCTGTTTTTTCTCTTTCGTACAGAAACACATGCATACTTCAATAAAACTACGTAACAGTGCAAACAGAAACTTTTTTTATGAAGTTTACCTTCCTGAAGATATCATATGAAATGTAAACTCTAATTATTTTATTTAATCCCTCGTCTTTAAGTTTACACATTATATCGTGATCACTATTCTTTTTTTTTCTGCATTGTTGTGTAGTATGTTATTAATATTTTCTCCAAGTGGCGACCTGAACATCTGCAGACTTCTAACACATGAGTAGAGGCTGTTACAAAAGAAACATTACAGTGCTTCCATTCCTCCCTCAAATGATGTATAGAAATTCTTATACATTCAGAAATTTAAAATAAATATTATAGTTCAGACACATGATCAGACATTACTTACTTACTGGCTTTTAAGGAACCCGGAGGTTCATTGCCGCCCTCACATAAGCCCGCCATCGGTCCCTATCCTGAGCAAGATTAATCCATTCTCTACCATCATATCCCACCTCCCTCAAATCCATTTTAATATTATCTTCCCACCTACGTCTCGGCCTCCCCAAAGGTCTTTTTTCCTCCGGCCTCCCAACTAACACTCTATATGCATTTCTGGATTCGCCCATACGTGCTACATGTCCTGCCCATCTCAAACGTCAGGATTTAATGTTCCTAATTATGTCAGGTGAAGTATACAATGCGTTCAGCTCTGCGTTGTGTAACTTTCTCCATTTTCCTGTAACTTCATCCCTCTTAGCCCCAAATATTTTCCTAAGAACCTTATTCTCAAACACCCTTAATCTCTGTTCCTCTCTCAAAGTGAGAGTCCAGGTTTCACAACCATACAGAGCAACCGGTAATATAACTTTTTTTTTTTTTTTTTTATAAATTCTAACTTTCAGATTTTTTGACAGAAGACTAGATGACAAAAGCTTCTCAACCGAATAATAACAGGCATTTCCCATATTTATTCTGTGTTTAATTTCCTCCCGAGTGTCATTTATATTTGTTACTGTTGCTCCAAGATATTTGAATTTTTCCACCTCTTCGAAGGATAAATCTATCCATCTATTTAAGTGCAGAAGCTTAATCATAAACAAAAGCAAAAAAGGTCTTTTGAATTCAATATTTTCTAATGTTAATAGAAAAAAAAAATGAGTTGAAACAAGTTTGGGGAGGCAGTGCCCTCCAACTTCCCTCATAACTCCGCCTATGTTTAGGATTTGTCTTGGGTGATTAGTTTCGAAGTTTTGTTCTTCATTCTCCAAAGCCTAGTGAGATCCTATGCTATAGTATGATTCAAACATGAAAATATAGTGCGGAATCTCCACTAAGTTTTGGGCAATGAAGAACAAGACTTCGAAACTAGTCAGCCAAGGTACGTAAATCTTAAATATTAACATAGTAAAGAAGTTGGAAATTTAATCAGTGATATATACAGTAGATGTGACAGTGGAAAACAGATGTAATTTGACAACATGATTATATTGTTTAATTATAATAAATGCTGATTAAATTTCAGTTATCTTCAGGAAAGATTAATATTTTGTTATGTAACCTTAGGGAAAAAAGTAATGATGATTGTAGCCTACTAGACTAGACGGCAGTTAGGAAAACGGTCGGCTGCTATATGCGCCGTAGAATTTGTGGCATGTGACGTCACAAGCTTGTACAGCAGAACCACTGTTGCCAACAGGACGGAAATTCCGTCGAAATTGACGGAATTTCAACGTAGCGGACGGGAAAAAAATGGCTTTGACGGGTGACTGATTTTTTGGCGGAAATTATGATTTACGTCGTCTTTTGACATTTTTAGCTGCTGTCATTTTTTTTAATTGTTTAATTTTTGGGAGATTTTACTTTTTATATGAACGGCCCTGCCTGTTCCGTACTATGTTTCAAATTACCTCGTAATCTAGTCAGATGTTGAGGAATAATTATTTTAATCAGAATTGGTAAGATGTGTTAAAATTTGCTTATATATATATATATAGGCCTATATATGGTCTTATTACTCTTTTTTAATTTTGACGGATTCTGACGGATTTCCAGGTGTTATACTGACGGGGATACAATTTATGTGTTGGCAACACTGAGCAGAACCAATCGGATCAGTCTGCAACAAGTACTTCCCAAGTTCGTTTGTTCACGTGCGAGTGTTTCAATACATTGAATAAGTGAAAGTAACATTTACTATGTGTATGTAAGGTAAATAAATGGAAGGAGAGACTGTAAAAAGACAAGTATTGCACAGGCAGGCGCGGAAAATAGTGTTTAAGGTGTATAATTATTTTAAAAAGTTGACGAGCACAACGCTGGCGGCCATCTTGATGCTGGCTGCAACGTTGCCAATATGCAAGAAACGACTGCAGAAGCATGTGGTGTGGTATTGAGAACTGTGCAAAGAATATTTTTAGTGAAGGAAAGAGGGTTTGTTTGGTGTCATGCTTACAGTAATCAACGGCTAAGGTCATTATTGTCTTTTGATAATTTAAATTCTCTCCTGTGCTATTTGCATCGCACGTGCTCGTGAAGTACGATGTGGCATTGTTATACGCTGCTTGCCCTCGCTATCTGTCTCTCTCGACGCAAACGCTAGCAGACTACCGCCTTCCGAATTGCCGTCGACTCTAGAAACTTTGAAAAAGTACTATTGTTAGATCTAGTACGAAAGTAATAACTGTGGCAACCCTGCTCGTTCGCAGTGTTACCAAAGTGGAAAATTTAGATCGATGTGTTTAGTTCTTACCTTGGACTGGATGACAGAATGAATAATAATAATAATTAATCCACATTGCTACAGTTGAAGACCTTTTCTGGCTAATATTCGACAGATGTGTAACTAAATATGTCTGTTGCGAAATCATCTTCCAACAATATCGTTGCAATTACCATTTCTTCGTTAAATTACGTACTATTTGACGTTACTATTGAACATCTTATTTTGAGCAAATGTAAGCTATAACATAAATTTGACGACTATGTTTTGGTGTAGTACACGACATAATCTGGTATTTAGGCCTATGTGAATGTGATTTTCGAACTTGGCAATCAGTGACAATTCGGAAGGTAAGACGTGGTGGTAAGGCAGTAGTGGTAGTAGGTCTACTTGTTCATAGTTTTTGCGGTTATTATCGGTTATGTCTAAAGCCGTCCGCCCGTCCGTCCGTGCGCGACAACCCATGTAGGGACAATGCCGGGCAGACTGCTGGCCTCACGTCCACATGCCTCAGCAGAGATGAACGATCATCCAAGCAATGTGGGTGTAACGAATGATCAGCACGATGATCTCCTAGCTGTTGAAGCTGGTTTTCGAAACCAGATTTCGCTACACTCATTCTATAACACGAGTCCAGACATGGTGCTTGGGTCAGTGGTTCCCAACCTTTTGAGGGTCAGGGACCCTGAAGTCCATACTTCATTTTGGCCCACCCCGTAAAAATTTTATTTTTTGCATAATTTACACTCATGAACATGTTCCACTCATTAAATATTTGGAAAATGTAATGAATTAAACATCCTTAATATATTTATGGCGACAATAAATTTAATAGTTTTGGCTTTTGGATATATTCCCAAAATACGTACTGTAAATACAAAGATAGGTACTTTACATTCCATTACGTTTTTCTGAGAAATATGAAATTACTTATCTTTACACATATCCTAAGGTTGTTAATGGAATCGTTGATATTACCATACAGCTGTCAGTTTTGACAAGTCTGTTTCAATTGTGGATAATCAAAGTCGCAAGTTTAGCTCAACATTAAATCAATTTTGCATTTGTTCTTCAACAAGACCAAAGCAGGAAATGTACACTAAACTCAAGTATGATAATACAAATTCATTTTAGCGTTTTACTCCAATTCGGAAAACATCAGGATACACGGTCTTGCATGCAACAGGGTCGTTGTATGAAACGCGATTTTTAAGCTCGAATCAGAAGATAATTCTAACAGTTTCCTTTGTTATTTAATGGACAGACTTTTTTTTTTGTTCCCATGTAATAAAGTTGCAATCTATAGAACCAAAGTTGGCTTTATTCGACATATAAATCTAGCTACCTGGTTACATAAACAAATACCTTGGATACGTAAACAAAACAAAACAAAACAAAACAAAACAAAACAGAAGAATCGATCATTATGGATATGGTCGATTTAACTATAAAACTCATTACATCCCAATAGAGTTTTCATCCAATTGTTTTTTCAGTTGCAGGAAGGAAAATAATCTCTTAATTTTAATGTTAATGAATAAAGATTTTCTTCATGTTTCCAACGATATTGGACATAATTTCCTGCTAGAAAGTCACTATGTATGGAAAATGAATCTAATTCTCGATTAACGCGAGACTGCAAGTTTAATTTCTTTATCATTGTTCTCAGTCTTATCCTGTTAAAGTCGGATCCTGAAAACTCAATTTAGAGAATTAAAAAAAGCTAAAAATATCAAGTAGGCAGGCAAGGCTGACAAGCCAGAAGTCAGACCATGTCATTCCTTTAAAACTCTGTCTGAAAAGTCTGACACAGGCATAACAAATTCCAGCAAGCTATAATAGTACATTATGCAACAAGCCTATAATGGTAGTAATTAAGACGCGAGTATGTTTATGAAACGAGCGCAAGCGAGTTTCATAATTTTCATACGAGCATCTTAATTACCATTATAGTCAAGTTTCATACGATTTTTTATGCTCGACCATATTTCTAACTTGAAATTATTCAGAAGTATTCATTTTATTTTTATCTGACTGAGGAGCGGAACTGATCTTCTGCAATATCTCGTAAATTGTGAGATGTGCGTAGACGCGAAAGTATTAATTTTTTCCGAGAAACAAATGTCCACATTGACCTTAATATAATCCAGAGAGTAAAATAAACATTAATCTTGATATAACATTGAAGTTAAATTAGACATTGAAAAACGAGATGACAAATTGAATTTATTTGAATATTATTTACAATTAACGCTAATTATTATAGTAACAGAACTGACTTTATTTCAAATATAGGTGATTTATTGTGCAATTGGTGAAATGGATTTGCGGGAATGTGTGTTGTGAAAGGCTGGAAGATGACGGTGAATTGATGTTAATTTGTGTGTTTTTTTTTTCGACTGAGTTTAATATTGTAGTTGAGTTTTCAATTTTATTTTGGATCGATTCTTCAACATAAACTTCTGGGACAGTATTGGATTTGCAGCCTCCGTGACGTTTCGCTAGTTGTCTTTCGATTGCATATCCGAGAATAATCGATACTTGCGCTTTCATATTGCTACAATGCTATTTTCTGATTTGTGGAAAACCTGAACTTTATTGAATAGGTGTACTTTAATGAGGTCCATTAAAGGGCTGCTACCAGGTGTATAATTACTACATTTCGGCATGGTCGAGCATAAAGAATCAAAGAATGTGTTATTCGTAAAGAAGGTGTAATCTATACTAATAATAAATCTGTAGCCGAAATTTTTCTGGTAATTTTCGATTTTCCAAAAATAATTGGTCCTAACATATATAATTAACCACCCTGAAACCGAAAATCGCTTTTTTGAAATTTTTGTTTGTATGTCTGTCTGTCTGTCTGTATGTTTGTTACCTTTTCACGCGATAATGGCTGAACGGATTTCGATGAAAATTGGAATATAAATTAAGTTTGTCGTAACTTAGATTATAGGCTATATGGCATTCAAAATAATTATTTAAAAGGGGGGTTATAAGGGGGCCTGAATTAAATAAATCGAAATATCTCGCTTATTATTGATTTTTATGAAAAATGTTACATAATAAAAATTTCTTTAAAAATAATTTCCGATAAGTTTTATTCTTTGAAAAATTTTGATAGGACTGATATTTAATGAGATAAATGAGTTTTAAAATTAAAATAACTGCCATCTAAGGCCGTGTAATGAATTAAAAAACAAATGACTTCGTCTATAAGGGGCCTTGGACAGCAACAATCGAAAGCTATGAAAGATAGCCTACAGATAATTTTTCTGTGTCTGTATGAAGTAATATCAGAAGCTTAATTAACCGATTTATATAATTAATTATTAATTCACCATTGGAAAGTGTAGTTTCTCCAGATGGACATAATGCTATAATGTTATCACAGTAACTCCTGAGTGAATCGAGGACAGGTAAGATTAAAATAGCTTCTTATGCACAGAAAACTTGATAGGCTATTCTGTACATTCGTTTCCTGTATTTCCTAAACTAATTTTTATGACCAAATGAGTGGTCTCTGGATCAAAATGATCGCATTTCAATTTTTTAATTAAATTTAAATTAAGTAACATAATAAACGGTTTATCCTTCTATCAAACACGAATGTTCCCTGGATCAAATGTCCTATTTTAATTATACAATTACTTTATATTTATTTCTAACGGGTGCAGCGGAGCGCACAGGTACGGCTAGTAATAAATAAAGTCTTTAAGACAGATCAAGTCGTATCACACTTTTTGTAGTTTACATTAGAACTTGCATTTGTGATTATTCACACCTGTATTTCTCTTTGTCATATTGCAGTTTCATCATTTACATAAGTGTTCTATATGGCCACATGTAGTACGCTATCATACTTCCATTAAAACATTCCACGTCACTTATATCTGCTAGTAACATTTTATGTGTGTATAGAGGCTGCATGATATACCATCCAGATATCGAATCCTAGAGCAGACTTTCTAAAACCATTTTACTAAGGAATAATTCTTAAGAGATGAAATGGGTGAAATTTCTATTTTCTACATTTTTTTTAAGCTAGAGGCTTAATTTTTTGCATACAGTAACCTATTGTTATGAATATTAAGCCTATCAATACCAATGGGGAAATACTTTGTGCTCACCTTGTCCAAAATTTGTATTTTAAATATGTAATTCATACATTAAAAATATGAAAATAATATATATTGTCAGTTATGGATCTTTCTATCTTACTGTGTTTCGAAATATGTATTATATGACTTTCTTGTGTCATTGTTTAATCATTTTCACCGATAGTTTTACTGAAATACGAAAATATGTTAACAAGAAATATTCCAAACTTGTGGAAGTAATTGTTCGAAAATATACAGTGATATTTCAATTTTTCTCTTTTATTATAGTTCATACTATTTTCTGATTACAAATGTTAAAAAAAAAAAAAAATGTTCAAAAAGAAACATTTTTGTACTAGATAAAGATTAATTTTTTCGTCCACAGAATTTATATTTTTTATTTTATTGGGTTATTTTACGACGCTGTATCAATATCTAGGTTATTTAGCACCTGAATGATATGAAGGTGATAATGCCTTGGAGTCCGCACCTGTGGAGTAACGGTTAGCGCGTCTGGCCGCGAAAGCAGGTGGCCCGGGTTCGATTCCCAGTCGGGGCCAAGTTACGTGGTTGAGGTTTTTCCGAGGTTTTCCCTCAACCCATTATGAGCAAATGCTGGGTAACTTTCGGTGCTGGACTCCGGACTCATTTCACCGACATTATCACGTTCATCTCATTCAGACGCTAAGTAACCTGAGATGTTGATAAAGCGTCGTAAAATAACCTACCAAAAAAAAATAAAAAAAAAATAATGCCGGTGAAACGAGTCCGGGGTCCAGCACCGAAAGTTACCCAGCATTTGCTCGTATTAGGTTGAGGGAAAACCCCGGAAAAAACCTCAACCAGGTAACTTGCCCCGACCGGGATTCGAACCCGGGCCACCTGGTTTCGCAGCCAGATGAGCTGACCGTTACTCCTCAGGTGTGGACCAGAATATATCTGTTAAGGTAACAATGGTACTAGGCCTAAACTTTGGCCTGTTCAGTATATGAGGACGGCTGTGAAGAAAGTCATGCATAACATTTTCCAGACTGTTATGTTAAGTAGGCCTAATTGTTCGAAAATTTACAATGACATTTCAGTTTTTCTATTTTATTATAGTACATTCTATTTGCTGATTATAAATGTTAATATAGCTGTTCAAAATTAAACATTTTTGTAGTGGTCGCAAAATACCTCTCCATTAGTACTGCATGTTATTAAAAACGCCTTGCTATTGCTAGAGTTAATGTCTCCACTGACACAAGACTGCTGTTTGCTCACTGCCTACTTCTGCTAGAGCTAGCACCAAGACGTAAGTAAAATGTGTACCATTGGGCGAGGGATCATATTTACAGTCAAAGGTTCCCAGCCTATTGAATTTACTTAGTGTACTGTTTTGAGTAGAGTACACCAAACCATAAAGTACATTTTTAACATCATTAAAACCAAAACGAACAGAGGGTTACCAGACATAAAATCCAGGATTATAATGTCCATACGTCAAAATGTCCATGGAATAATGTCCACATTGAAAATGTCCATGTTAAATCGTCCAGAGTCAAAATGTCCATAGTAGTATAATGTCCACTTCACCCTGATGTCTAGAGTCAAAATGTCCATAGTAGTATAATGTCCACTTCCCCTGATGTCCAGAGTCAAAATGTCCATAGTAGTATAATGTCCACTTCACTCTGATGTCCAGAGTCAAAATGTTCATAGTAGTATAATGTCCACTTCACTCTGATGTCCAGAGTCAAAATGTCCATAGTAGTATAATGTCCACTTCACTCTGATGTCGGGAGTCAAAATGTTCATAGTAGTATAATGTCCACTTCACTCTGATGTCCAGAGTCATAATGTCCATAGTAGTATAATGTCCACTTCACTCTGATGTCGGGAGTCAAAATGTCCATAGTAGTATAATGTCCACTTCACTCTGATGTCCAGAGTCAAAATGTCCATAGTAGTATAATGTCCACTTCACTCTGATGTCGGGAGTCAAAATGTCCATAGTAGTATAATGTCCACTTCACTCTGATGTCCAGAGTCAAAATGTCCATAGTAGTATAATGTCCACTTCACTCTGATGTCGGGAGTCAAAATGTCCATAGTAGTATAATGTCCACTTCACTCTGATGTCGGGAGTCAAAATGTCCATAGTAGTATAATGTCCACTTCACTCTGATGTCGGGAGTCAAAATGTCCATAGTAGTATAATGTCCACTTCACTCTGATGTCCAGAGTCAAAATGTCCATAGTAGTATAATGTCCACTTCACTCTGATGTCGGGAGTCAAAATGTCCATAGTAGTATAATGTCCACTTCACTCTGATGTCGGGAGTCAAAATGTTCATAGTAGTATAATGTCCACTTCACTCTGATATCCAGAGTCATAATGTCCATAGTAGTATAATGTCCACTTCACTCTGATGTCCAGAGTCAAAATGTCCATAGTAGTATAATGTCCACTTCACTCTGATGTCCAGAGTCATAATGTCCATAGTAGTATAATGTCCACTTCACTCTGATGTCCAGAGTCAAAATGTCCATAGTAGTATAATGTCCACTTCACTCTGATGTCCAGAGTCAAAATGTCCATAGTAGTATAATGTCCACTTCACTCTGATGTCCAGAGTCAAAATGTCCATAGTAGTATAATGTCCACTTCACTCTGATGTCCAGAGTCAAAATGTCCATAGTAGTATAATGTCCACTTCACTCTGATGTCCAGAGTCATAATGTCCATAGTAGTATAATGTCCACTTCACTCTGATGTCCAGAGTCAAAATGTCCATAGTAGTATAATGTCCACTTCACTCTGATGTCCAGAGTCATAATGTCCATAGTAGTATAATGTCCACTTCACTCTGATGTCCAGAGTCAAAATGTCCATAGTAGTATAATGTCCACTTCACTCTGATGTCCAGAGTCAAAATGTCCATAGTAGTATAATGTCCACTTCACTCTGATGTCCAGAGTCAAAATGTCCATAGTAGTATAATGTCCACTTCACTCTGATGTCCAGAGTCAAAATGTCCATAGTAGTATAATATCCACTTCACTCTGATGTCCAGAGTCATAATGTCCATAGTAGTATAATGTCCACTTCACTCTGATGTCCAGAGTCAAAATGTCCATAGTAGTATAATGTCCACTTCACTCTGATGTCCAGAGTCATAATGTCCATAGTAGTATAATGTCCACTTCACTCTGATGTCCAGAGTCAAAATGTCCATAGTAGTATAATGTCCACTTCACTCTGATGTCCAGAGTCATAATGTCCATAGCTCTATAATGTACGCTATATCCATTGTTCATGGTAGTTATAGTAACCTATGTAAAAATTTTCAAATGCAGAACTAATCAGAACTGAATTTTATAAAGACGGAACGAAATCCTCAGTTAGTGCCATCACAGAAGGGTAAGCGACTTCTTTCTTTTCGTGGATACCTGTACCAACATCATGACTTTAATAGAGATAGGACAAAAATATATTGGCGGTATAGGAACATGAACCTCCCAGCCTGAAAGGCATGCAGCACACAAACAACGCGGTAGAACACTGGCACAATCTTCTTCAACGCGTGATGGCTGTACATACATCCACTTGGCGATTTATGCAGTGCCTAAAGCGTGAAGAAAATGGAATTTGGACACAAATATTGCAAGCAAGGGTGAGGCATACACAAATTAAAGAGCTGGGAATGAAACGTATTTGACGAATCAAAGACAAATTCTCCAGATTGTGAGAAACTACAACAGGTACAAAGAAAAAGGAGAAATTCTCTTAAATCTTAAAAGTATTAGTTACCATCTTAAAAAGTGGGGCTGTGGTTCCCGATGATTAATAACTTATTTGTACGAGTTATGGAATAAAATTTATTGTGTTGTATTCAAGCAGATTTTCCTTTGAACTTGGATATTATGGACGTTTGACACTATGGACATTTTGACCTAACGGACGTTTTATCATATGGCCTTTCTGTCATATGGACATTTAGTACATGGACATTTTGACCTTATGGACGTTCTGTAGTAGGGTGAGTCCATGAAAAAGAAGAAATTTTGTCTGTGGAAAATTTTTTTTCTCTCTTTTTAAAACCATGATTAATGTGTTCTTAAAACATCAAAGAATTCAAATTTTGAAGATGAGTTGGTATTTTCAAGTTAATAAATTGGCAGTTTTGCCGTAAACGTGGCTGACATGAGCTGCTTTTTACATGGTTACAGTTGTGAATGTTTGAAGACACATTGCTAGTAAGTCCATATTATAATGATGTTTTTTTTCTCTTATAATGCAATATTTCAGAGTATGATAGGTGTAATTTCAGGTAATTTCAAGATTTCAATCAAATTAGGAATACTTAAAATTGTTTTTAAAAAATGTAGCAGATAATGTCCCGTACGTGACACAAATGAGGTTAAGTTTAATTTTTTCCAGTTTCAATTGCTTCCATTGTTTAACACTTTGTATGTTAACAGTATTACATGGAATCTTTGCTTTACCACAACTTTCAAATTATTTTAGCTTTTTATAATTTTATTATTAAAAATTATTTACTGTCCCGTACGTGACATCACGTATGGGACAAATGTGCTATTGCTGAAGGACACACCAGCAGACCAGTGTAGGTGTCTGATCCATGAGAATTTCATATTTAAACTTAAAGCTTTGAAATATAACTATACAAATGAATTTTGGAAGAGTATTCTATGTGATTACAATCTCGATTAATCATGCTGGCACAACCAATGCGAAAAATGTTCAATGGAAAATTAATTTTACTTCCAAGAGGCAAAAGAAATCATAGCTGAGATAATTTTGTGTTTGTGGCTGTAGATGGTGCGAGGGGAAAATCTGACAAGGACGCCATGAAATAAGAAGACATGGACAAAGAACTGCCAGCTGACACTGAGGTCGAAGCACATGGGATGCTGTTGGAGCACATGGATGTCGCTACGATAAAGGAAGAAATTGATGATGAAGGCTTCACACAGGAATTCGAAGTTGTTAAAGAAGAAGTGGACGAGGTTAAGCAAGAGCTGGAGTTGGTGGATGATGACCCAATCAAACTGGAGGCTCACAGGTGATCCACACTGGCTTTTGTTTGCTGACAGTTCTTTGTTGTTGTGAATGCAGCGTTCTGAAGTTTAGATATATTTTAAATTTGAATAGTCAGTCACAACGATTCCAGTCTTCTTCTGTCCTATTTATTGCTGATTTATTTAGTTATCTACACTAATAATAAAACTGTATTAAAATTAAATAATTCTGGTAATTTTCCCTTCTGCACACATAATTGAAGAGTCCACTGCAAGAATGATGGATGTCACTTTCTTGTCGAAAATGAACCAAGACTGTCAATGCATAGCTTAAGACATATAGAATGTACATACAGAGTTATATGGCATTAACACTGATAGTCATTGTCCAGTAATGATCGGAAAATCACAGTTAAGCTTTGAGCGCTAAGCATTTCAAACTTTCAATTGCTTCTCCTGCAAAATGTATTCCAAATGACATCCATCATTCTTGCAGTGGACTCTTCATTTGTTCAATGAAAGAGTAATGGAATGGAGAAAAATTCTCTCCGGCGCCGGGATTTGAACCCGGGTTTTCAGCTCTACGTGCTGACACTTTATCCACTAAGCCACACCGGATTCCACCCCGGCGTCGGAAGAATCGTCTCAGTTTTAAGTTCCAACTCTTGGGTTCCCTCTGGTGGCCGCCCTCTGCACTACGTCATATATATCTATGAACCTAGGACCGAAGTCCACACATGTGCTGAGGTGCACTCGTTATGAGTGACTAGTTGGCCGGGATCCGACGGAATAAGCGCCGTCTTAAATCATGATATGATATGATATGCGTAAATCACTTCGTGATTTAAGACGGCGCTTATTCCGTCGGATCCCGGCCAACTAGTCACTCATAACGAGTGCACCTCAGCACATGTGTGGACTTCGGTCCTAGGTTCATAGATATATATGACGTAGTGCAGAGGGCGGCCACCAGAGGGAACCCAAGAGTTGGAACTTAAAACTGAGACGATTCTTCCGACGCCGGGGTGGAATCCGGTGTGGCTTAGTGGATAAAGCGTCAGCATGTAGAGCTGAAAACCCGGGTTCAAATCCCGGCGCCGGAGAGAATTTTTCTCTGTTCCATTACTCTTTCATCGTATGATGACGCAGAATATCTGCATGGAAATATCATATGTACTTCGGTACATTAAAATAATATATACTCTTCATTTGTGTTAACATGTAGGCGTATAATGAACTACCCTGAGACCAAAAATGGCAATTTTGAAATGTGTATTTGTATATCTATGTTTGTATTCACTATCAAGTTTGTATATATAATGTAGTCTACTTCATATGAAAGAAAATTTACACAGTTGTAATCTTACATCAGATATCCATGCTTATCCTACCAGGAATATAATCAGAACATGAATACTCCTTATGTAATCAATTAATCTTCTTAATGTATCCAGCTGTTTGCTGACAACATAAAGTCCACTATAGTCCAATGCAGTCTATTCAGTTGTTGTTTTTCACGAGAAATGAGGGTATTTTGATCGGTGTTCATTATAGATGCCTGTTGCTAGTAGCCAGAGTTGGGGTGTAGTCCATATATACTGCAGGGCTGTGTCTTCTGCAACTGGTACTGATGATTTTAATTTACCCTTTCGTGGGTACTCCCCTTGTCGTGGTGAGGGGGCTTAAACTTGTTGTTTAAGCTAACAAGTAACAAAGAGGTACCCACATAAGCTGCATTAACACCAATGCAGTCCCACTATATTTTTCACTGCTTGTGATTCATGGAGTCACTCAGTGTAAAATTCTCCGGAGGTAAAATAGTCCCTCAATCGGATCTCCGGGTAGGACTGCACTGAGAGATCCCAAGAATCGAACTAAAGTACTTATTTGGAACACCAAAAGTCACTCCTTATGTAAGACTAAGTAAAACTGTAAAGAGCTGTAAGTATTCAAGTATCACACCCTCTTCTGCTACAACTGCAACTATTATTAGATTAAAAAAATAATTAGAAAATGTCTTACAAGCAAGCCATCTTATTCTTGTGACGAATATTTCGAGTGTAACAAAACTGATTTAGTGTTTTAGGTAAATGTTATATTTAAAGTAGGGTAAAGTTTAAAACTTAAACAATTTTAAAACATTATAAAGTGAGCTAATTGAGGGGGTCAGAAGCAAAGGGGTACAAGTGACATTTCTAAGAACACGAGTTCAGTGCATCCAGGGCAAACTGAAGGATCTAAAATTTTTGTGACAAAGGGATATATCTTTCAACCACATCACACACTAACATTGAAATAAAAAAAAAATTCACGGAATTTACGAAATCTTAAATACTTTCAAACACATTTTGTCACAAATAACTTAAGTGCACTTGTACCCCTTTGCTTCTGATCCCCTCAATTATTACATTTGATTTTGTATAGCACACTTAAGTATTTGTTACTTATTTCTATTGTTTAAGTATTACTGTAATATGTTCTTTAGGCTAGAGTATATTTCAGTTTTCTGAGTGTTGATGCAATTTTGTGTGTTTTGTTGTGGTAATTTATTTTTCTTTTGTGTATGATTGTCATTGTTCATTTGTTTACTATGTTTAAGTTGGCCTTTTTTTGTTGTTTTGTTTTGCTATGACGAAGTCTGTGACATCATCTATGTATATATGTTTTTTTGTTAATAAATATTATTATTATTATTATTATTATTATTATTATTATTATCATCATCATCGATAATTGGTGAACGCATGTAGATAGAATTGGTGATCTAATCAAAGGCTACTTTAAGTCCTACATGAACATTTTTTTGCTCACTAGCCTGTGCTGTACCACCTGAATACATTTCATAGCCTTCTGGATCTCTCTTTATTTTCTCTCCCCTCCCTCCCTGTCCCCACCCCTCTCTCTCTCTCTATATATATATATATATATATATATATATATGGTTACTAACTCCAAAACCCAGAAAAATAGGACTTTTTATTTTATCAGCAATTCAAAACCGGACACAGCAACTAGATTTGCCAACTGTAAAATTAATAATACAGTAGTAAAAAAAACAGCGGACATTTCAGTTTGATGTTAAAGAAACTCACAAGACACTTCGCTTTACATTTTACTACAATACGTTCAGATATGTATTTTGAACTACATACCATACTTACTGATTAACTATAGAGCATTGGGGTTAGGAAAATGCCATTAGGTATATAGGCGTCTTCTTGGTGGATATTCCCTTCTTTGTAATACGACTAAAATACGTTATTTACTGTAACTAAGCATTATTTCTTACAATGCTTATAAATATACTTATATGAGTAGCTTAATATCAAAGGCGGACATCTGACCATCAGACCGAAATTTACATATCTGTGGATTCTTATACAATTTATCATGCTCTTTTCAATTGTGGCATTTATGTCTTTCAAAAATCGACACATGTATGTGTTTTATAGCATTTTATTACGATGTCTATTTCAGAAGTGGACACCTACATGATAGGTTTGTTTCAAATGCGGACACCTGGCAAATAAACCAATAATAGAATAGTATTCTGATCAGATGATCAAGATATCTGTCATGGCGTATTGTTATTGTGGATTAGTGGACGCTGTAGTGTCTGTCCTTAAAAATATTGTCTTTTTTAAGATTAATTTACACTGGTTTTTTAATCTGACTGTGAAATGGAACAGAATATCACACCAGTGAAGTCTGGAAATGTTAGGAAGAGGAAATCTCAACCTCAACAATGGAAAAGAAACATTGAAAAGAGACAAAGGTAAGGAACATCTCTGTAATGCACAACCTCCTTTTTTTGTTTGTTGTGTAAAATATTAATCAATCGGAGAAAAGTTTGATATCACATATGCTTTAATAGCCTATAATGGAACATGTAAATATGTTTTCAGTAGGTGTTATGTAGACATTTTTATTTGTATTTTGAACTTGAAAAGCAGGGTATTTGGTTCTAAAGAATTCAGATTAGTCATGTCTACACATACAATCTTTTTCTGTAACCAGGTTTCTTATATTTTCTCTTGGTTTGTTTTTGTTTTAGGTAAAGTAGGCCTATGTATTATTCGAAGAATATCTTTCAATAATTGTATTATTAGTGCCGTAATGTTTTAGGTAATTTCTATAGCACTTTTCTTCTCTTTATTTTTTCTCTCTCTCCCTCACTAATATTTTGTGTTCCTGAGGGGAAAGTTGTAATAGGGGTTTGTTTTGTTTGTTCAGATATTCTGCCAAAGGTCTCCCTGTGCACCCAACTTGTGGCCATAGGGTTGGCTATCAATGCATGCTACTGACTACACGTGATATCAAGGATTATCATGAAGCCTTTTATTCCACTCCCGAGAAAAGTAAGCAGGGTACATTTATTTTGAAATATTGTCGAGCTGAGATACCCAACCCAAAGAGGAAAAAGAAAGATCCAGTTAAGAGCAAATCTGCAACATTCCAGTATTCTATTGTGAACCAGGCTGGAAACAATCTCAGGGTTTGTAGGAGTACATTTTTGAACATTCTGGCACCATTAACCAAACATGGAATCATAGGGGTCTTTAAAAGGTTTAAAAACGGGAAATCTCATGTTCCTGTAGAAACAAGAGGAGGAAACCATAAAGAAGCAAAGTTTGGTCTGAAAAGAGATGCGGTAAAGAATTTCATCTGCACTCTTAAAGCATCAGAATCTCATTACTCAAGGGAAAAAAGTTCGCGTGTGTATCTACCATCAGAACTGAACATACGTAAACTTTGGAAAATGTACTGTATGAAGGCAAGCCTGAAAACATTAAGGTTGCACAGGGTTTTTTTCAGGAAAGTGTTCTGCACGAATTTTAACATTGGTTTCTCTGCCCCAGCTGTAGATGAGTGTAGCACATGCATTGAGTTGGAAAGCAGGATTATGATGGAGAAAAATTAGGTTGAGAAAGCAGGATTGAAATTCAAATTGCAATTACACAAAAAAACAAGCACAATCCTTTTTTGAACATTTGCGTCAAAAGCCTCCAGGCTGTTTTGTTATGTCATTCGACAGTCAGAAGAACCTTGTTCTCCCGAAGATTAGTGACCAGATGGCTTACTACTCCAGACAGCTCTACTGTTACAATTTATCAGTAGTTAAAGGTTTGTCAACAGACTCCTTAAACCCTGACAATATCTCTATTTATTCATGGATTGAAGATGAGGCTAGAAAGTCGTCTAATGAAGTTGCTTCTGTTGTATTCAATGAAGTTAACTCTCTTGATCTCTCGAATTATGACACTCTTCGTCTTGTTGCTGGACAAAATAAAAACGTAAATGTCCTAACAATGTGTACAAAATGGCTGGGCATTTGCGCCCCCCAGAACATCTCACAACTTGAAATGATTTATCCTGTGACAGGCCACTCTTTCCTCCCTTCTGATCGAGTGTTTGGTTTGATTGAAAGAGAGCTGAGGAAAATTGAAACCATCACAACGAAAGAGGATTATTATGCAATATTTAAAAAATATGGAACATTAAAACTGATTGGAAGTGACTGGAAACCATCTGACTGGAAAGCAGTAGCTAAACAGTGTTTGAAGTCTGCAAGCCAGCTTCATTTCAAACTTTCCTCTTGCAGACGTGTAATTTTACGAAAGACGAGGAAGGGAAACGTGGTTGTCAGAGGTGAAATGGCATACAACATTGATGTGGGCAGCGAAAGACCAATTTGTAAAGGAAAGTGCACACCTGCGGAAATGAACCCCTTCGACATTCCTCTTGGAGTTTCAGTAAAGGCTGAAAAACTGAAAGATGTCGGCAAGTTACTCTCAAAACATTTTGGGGAAAACTGGAGAAGCATCCCATGTCTTGAGTACTATAACAATCTGCTCAGTTCAAACCTACATGGTCCAGATTCACAAGATACAGAATGTGAATGTTTTGATCTTCAAGAAGAGTTGGGTGACAAGCCAGTTCTGGTGGCTGTATAAAGGTGGACATTATTTCCGTTTCAGTGTTATAATCAAGTAATGTTAAAGTATATTGTAATTTTCAACGTTATAAGGTCAATTAGTTCTCATGAACATGTACATTTGTTTAAGAATAATGTGAAAATAATTTTGTAATAAGAAAGACACAATAGTTATTTTTGTAATTCAGTGTTCTTGTAATTAATAATCAATTCGTACTACAAAATGTCTATTAATTTGTTAAAAATAATTCCACTTTCCACTTTTGAATTATAATTTCCTTGATAGTTACTGACACTACACAGACTAGTTGTACAGTCCATTTTGATACCAGTAATTGATATTTGAATCAAAAACGGACACCTACATGGCAGTTTATATCAGAAGTGGACACCTGCAATTTTTCATTTCAAAAGCGGACATCTGTTTCTTTAGAACAAAATTTTACATAGTAATTGTTTAAAAATGATGTTGCCAGGTTCTAAAAAGCATATACGAACTCTCACACTACATTTATAAAAATGAATTGTGTTAAAATAATACAAACAACACTGTGAAACAAAAAACTGCCTCTATATCGAAACTATGGAAACGACAGATGTCCGTCTTTGATATTAAACTACTCATATATTTGTTTATGTTGCATTTCCAATAACTGAATAGATGGAATAGACTTAGTTCTGTTATTTTACATACATTAGAAAATAAGTAAATACCTACCAGTAACTTCTTTTAGACATATTACAAAGAAGGGGAATGTTCACTAAGCATGCCATTTTGTAAACTCGGAATGCTCTATGGTTCTTGAAACCCTACTTTGAAGAACTTCTTAGTGCTCTGATAATTAATCTTAGGTTGGCATTCTGCATGTTTCAGTGAATCACCACAGGTCTTGTCGAAGTTAATAACAGAAAAAGTTCAGTGTCGCTAATTCAACTTTCATGCAGTTTCTGGTTTTTGTCCACACTTACTCCATAATGCCAAGTATAATGCCCAATTTACCTACTTAATTTCCGAAGATCTTTTATTTTGAATCATCCAAATCACAGACATCATAAAGAAGCAAAACTATTTCACACACAACAACAAATACTACACCCAAACAGAAGGATTGCCAATGGGATCACCCATATCTAGCATACTAGCAGAGATATTTTTACACAACATAGAACAAACATACATACACAACAAATATGCAGACAACATAATATACTGGCACAGATATGTAGACGACATACTCATACTATACAAAGGAAACAAAAGAAAAATACACAAACTACACCAATACATAAACAAATTACACCCAAAACTTCAATACACACTAGAACTTGAAAACAACAACTCCATAAATTTCCTAGACATCACCATAACAAAAATTGACAACAAAAACACCTTCAAAATATACAGAAAACCAACCACCACCACCACACACATACACAACACATCTAACCACCCCACACAACACAAACATGCTGCATTCAGGACAATGGTACACAGATTACTCAACATACCCATGAGCCAACAACACTACAATGAAGAAGTGAACACAATCAAATACATAGCACAATAAAATGGTTACGACCCAAACATAATAGACAACATCATAAGGAAGACACACAAGAACACAAGAAATACATCACACTAACATACGAAAACAAAAGCACACATAAGATCGCATCTTCATTCAGAAAGCAGAAATACAACATAACATACAGAACAGAAAACACACTACAAAGACATCTCAACACACAAAAAACACAAACAAATAAATACAACCACACAGGCGTATACAAACTCACATGTAATAGTTGCAACAAGTTCTGCATTGGACAGACAGGCAGATCATTCCAAACAAGCTACAAAGAACACATTAAAGCAATAACCAGAGGACACAATACATCTACATACGCCGATCACATAACCAATGCTAACCACACATACAATAACATAAATACAGACATGGAAATCCTACACATACAACCCAAAAACCGAAAACTCAACACACTAGAACAATATGAAATGTACAGACACACTAAAACACACCCCGATCAAATTCTCAACACACAGATCAATTTCAGAACACACACACTATTTGACTCCACTTTTCAACACTTTTCAACAATCAAACGCACCCACACAATTTTTTATTTTATTTTAGTGGGTTATTTTACAACGCTTTATCAACATCTTAGGTTATTTAGCGTCTGAATGAGATGAAGGTGATAATGCCGGTGAAATGAATCCGGGGTCCAACACCGAAAGTTACGCAGCATTTACTCATATTGGGTTGAGGAAAAACCCCGGAAAAAACCTCAACCAGGTAACTTTCCCCGACCGGGAATCGAACCCGGGCCACCTGGTTTCGCAGCTAGATGCTCTAACTGTTACTCCACAAGTGTGGACGTGCACCCACACAACAGACGGCGAAGTACGAGATGACGCGAGATCTAGTAGGCCCTGAGGATGGTGTGATGAAGCACCGAAACAGTGTAAGCTGCACAGATTTACATAATTAACACGAGTAAGTCCACTAGTTAATCAATTACTTTTATTTTCCTTTAAAATCCACCAGCCTTAGCCTGTTTTAAGAGCCCTCACCACTAAGAGCTTTGGCTTGGCCAGGACGGGTCCTTGCTTTTAGTCTTACAAGGACTGTCCAAGTACAAAATAATAACGGTTTGATAGTTTGTCTGTGTTTTACAGTGCGGCATTCCCAGAACAGAAGTTCAACGAGTGTGGGGTGTGCAGGCGGATATTCAGGCACCCCTCGAGCCTGAGGAGCCACCTGCTGAGTCACGTGGACCCCGAGTCACAGGCGCACGAGTGCGCGATATGTGGGCGGCAGTACAAGCGGGCGTGCAACCTGCGGGCACACATACTGGTGCATGCCGGGCAGCAGCCATACCGGTGCGCGGTGTGCCGTGAGGCCTTCAGCACACAGTATCACCTGCAGAGGCACTCGCAGGGCCATGCACACGACGAGCTCACGACCGACGTGGTGTGTGCGGTGTGCCACAAGCGCTTCAAGAACATCATTGCTCTGACCATGCATGCTAGGATGCATAGCCGTGAACGGGTGGAGTGTAGCACGTGCGGCAAGGCGTTCGGACACATCAGCAACCTCAGAAGGCATGCCGTTGTCCATGACAAGAAGCCAGTGCACAGGTGTTCTGTGTGCAGCAAGACATTCAGGCACCACTCCTACCTCAAGACACACTCCATCACACACACCGAGTTCCACATGCGGACATGCTGGGCTAACTCGCCACACAGGCCAACTGCACAGAGTGCGTGCTAAGTTCTGTTGACTCTAAAAACAGCATTTTGTTCGTTGGAACGTCCATGAACTTGGCTCTATAGATTATTTTGCATTCTGTAGAAAACTGTCTTGTTGTGTTCCTCCATAAAATATACACCCAACACTGCGTTCTTTAAAATAAATACTTTGTAAGAAGTTGTATTGTTTTTGTGTATTTTCCAAAGGTACAACCTTAAAACTGATATCAAAGTTAAAAAGAAATTAACATTTTTGAACAAAAATTGGAAAATATACTGTTAGGAAAGTTGAAACAAAAAATAAAATTATTATAAGAAAGTACAGACCGATTATTTTGGTCCTGACAGCTCAGCGACGCGAAAGAGGGGAAATAATAGGAGGAGTAGGGAGAGCTCCACAGTAGAGATAGGGCGAGTGGTCGGTAAAGGCAAGCGAGTGAATAACCCAAACACCCCTTGGCATAACTAAATGGACTCGCCTGTCCCACGCGCACATCTCCAGCAACTGGCAGGACTAAATAATCGGTCTGTACAGGCAATTATTTACACCAACAAATGTTAAGATAAGATGGAGGATTTTATTTCATATTAAATTCAAGGGGTTAAGGGTGAAGCAAGTAAAGCGATAGGGTTGGAAGTAAATCCCGAAAAGACTAAGTATATGATTATGTTTCGTGACCAGAATATTGTACGAAACGGAACTATAAAAATTGGAAATTTATCTTTCGAAGAGGTGGAAAAATTCAAATATCTTGGAGCAACAGTAACAAATATAAATGACACTCGGGAGGAAATTAAACGCAGAATAAATATGGGAAATGCCTGTTATTATTCGGTTGAGAAGCTTTTGTCATCTAGTCTGCTGTCAAAAAATCTGAAAGTTAGAATTTATAAAACAGTTATATTACCGGTTGTTCTTTATGGTTGTGAAACTTGGACTCTCACTTTGAGAGAGGAACAGAGATTAAGGGTGTTTGAGAATAAGGTTCTTAGGAAAATATTTGGGGCTGAGAGGGATGAAGTTACAGGAGAATGGAGAAAGTTACACAACACAGAACTGCACGCATTGTATTCTTCACCTGACATAATTAGGAACATAAAATCCAGACGTTTGAGATGGGCAGGACATGTAGCACATATGGGCGAATCCAGAAATGCATATAGAGTGTTAGTTGGGAGGCCGGAGGGAAAAAGACCTTTGGGGAGGCCGAGACGTAGGTGGGAAGATAATATTAAAATGGATTTGAGGGAGGTGGGATATGATGGTAAAGACTGGATTAATCTTGCTCAGGATAGGGACCGATGGCGGGCTTATGTGAGGGCGGCAATGAACCTCCAGGTTCCTTAAAAGTAAGTAAGTAAGTAAGTAAGTGTGAAATTTCAACTTTTATAATTTTGAAGCAATCATTAAATTTTTATCATATACTCACACAGTTAACATGTGCTATAAAAACAAATTTCAACTTCTTAGATGAAATACGAAATACGAAAAGCCTGAAATCCCATAAGGGCAACGGCCTCCTACAGGAGTGTAGGGTGAGCTGAAGGTCTACTACACCTGGGGAGCCAGTCTAAGAGAGCTTACACTATACTTACAAACTAAACACATAAACAAATTATACCAACTAAACACGAAAAACTATACAGACTAAACACATAAATTATGCAAACTAAACACATAGATTATAATCTGAACACAACTGTCCACACTAAACACACGATAAAAAAGAAAAAAAAGTACACAAACTAAACACATACACAGTCTTAACTCACACACAAACTAAATACACAAAAACCTATACAAATTGCACAGCCTAAACACACAAACTATCCAAACTAAAACACACAAAACCATACAACTGAACACAAAAATTATATTAACTAAATACATGAACTATACCAACTATACACGGAATCAAACTATCCAAACTAAAACACACAAAACCATACAATTGAACACAAAAATTATATTAACTAAATACATGAACTATACCAACTATACACGGAATCAAACTATCCAAACTAAAACACACAAAACCATACAATTGAACACAAAAATTATATTAACTAAATACATGAACTATACCAACTATACACGGAATCAAACTATCCAAACTAAAACACACAAAACCATACAATTGAACACAAAAATTATACTAACTAAATACATGAACTATACCAACTATACACGAAATCAAACTATCCAAACTAAAACACACAAAACCATACAATTGAACACAAAAATTATACTAACTAAATACATGAACTATACCAACTACACACGGAATCAAACTATCCAAACTAAAACACACAAAACCATACAATTGAACACAAAAATTATATTAACTAAATACATGAACTATACCAACTATACACGGAATCAAACTATCCAAACTAAAACACACAAAACCATACAATTGAACACAAAAATTATACTAACTAAATACATGAACTATACCAACTACACACGGAATCAAACTATCCAAACTAAAACACACAAAACCATACAATTGAACACAAAAATTATATTAACTAAATACATGAACTATACCAACTATACACGGAATCAAACTATCCAAACTAAAACACACAAAACCATACAATTGAACACAAAAATTATACTAACTAAATACATGAACTATACCAACTATACACGGAATCAAACTATCCAAACTAAAACACACAAAACCATACAATTGAACACAAAAATTATACTAACTAAATACATGAACTATACCAACTACACACGGAATCAAACTATCCAAACTAAAACACACAAAACCATACAATTGAACACAAAAATTATATTAACTAAATACATGAACTATACCAACTATACACGGAATCAAACTATCCAAACTAAAACACACAAAACCATACAATTGAACACAAAAATTATACTAACTAAATACATGAACTATACCAACTATACACGGAATCAAACTATCCAAACTAAAACACACAAAACCATACAATTGAACACAAAAATTATACTAACTAAATACATGAACTATACCAACTATACACGGAATCAAACTATCCAAACTAAAACACACAAAACCATACAATTGAACACAAAAATTATACTAACTAAATACATGAACTATACCAACTATACACGGAATAAAACTATTCAAACTAAAACACACAAAACCATACAATTGAACACAAAAATTATATTAACTAAATACATGAACTATACCAACTATACACGGAATCAAACTATCCAAACTAAAACACACAAAACCATACAATTGAACACAAAAATTATACTAACTAAATACATGAACTATACCAACTATACACGGAATCAAACTATCCAAACTAAAACACACAAAACCATACAATTGAACACAAAAATTATACTAACTAAATACATGAACTATACCAACTATACACGGAATCAAACTATCCAAACTAAAACACACAAAACCATACAATTGAACACAAAAATTATACTAACTAAATACATGAACTATACCAACTATACACGGAATCAAACTATCCAAACTAAAACACACAAAACCATACAATTGAACACAAAAATTTTACTAACTAAATACATGAACTATATTAACTATACACGGAATCAAACTATCCAAACTAAAACACACAAACCATACAATTGAACACAAAAATTTTACTAACTAAATACATGAACTATACCAACTATACACGAAATCAAAGTATCCAAATTAAAACACACAAAACCATACAATTGAACACAAAAATTTTACTAACTAAATACATGAACTATACCAACCATGCACGGAATCAAACTATCCAAACTAAAACACACAAAACCATACAATTGAACACAAAAATTATACTAACTAAATACATGAACTATACCAACTATACACGGAATCAAACTATCCAAACTAAAACACACAAAACCATACAATTGAACACAAAAATTATACTAACTAAATACATGAACTATACCAACTATACACGGAATCAAACTATCCAAATTAAAACACCACAAAACCATACAATTGAACACAAAAATTTTACTAACTAAATACATGAACTATACTAACTATACACGGAATCAAACTATCCAAACTAAAACACACAAACCATACAATTGAACACAAAAATTTTACTAACTAAATACATGAACTATACCAACCATACACGGAATCAAACTATCCAAACTAAAACACACAAACCATACAATTGAACACAAAAATTTTACTAACTAAATACATGAACTATACCAACTATACACGGAATCAAACTATCCAAACTAAAACACACAAAACCATACAATTGAACACAAAAATTTTACTAACTAAATACATGAACTATACTAACTATACACGGAATCAAACTATCCAAACTAAAACACACAAACCATACAATTGAACACAAAAATTTTACTAACTAAATACATGAACTATACCAACTATACACGGAATCAAACTATCCAAATTAAAACACCACAAAACCATACAATTGAACACAAAAATTTTACTAACTAAATACATGAACTATACCAACCATGCACGGAATCAAACTATCCAAACTAAAACACACAAAACCATACAATTGAACACTAAAATTTTACTAACTAAACACATGAACTATACCAACTATACACGGAATCAAACTATCCAAACTAAAACACACAAAATAAGTTTTTATTTATTAGTAATTTTTGCTTTTTTGTATTATCTCATAAACAGGGCTTCCATTACGAAACTGCCCAGTCTAAACAACTATTTCAATTAAATTAAATTGAAACAAAAACACGTTAATCTAGATATTGAGGGGAATGTTTAAAATCAGTGTTAATTGCATTTTAGGTTTCACCCACTACCCCACCTCCACTTCCTCTTTGAAATTTTAAATGGCAATCTTAGGTATTTAAATTTGAAAGATCTCTAGGTCATCCGAAGAAGAGATGGACTGAAAATTCTAGTTTGAGACCGTTACAGGCCACTTGGCCTAATACTTGTCAGGAAGACGAAATTTGAAAGATTATTCAATTGTTTATACATATCATTCATTTGTATCACGTCTTTTGTTTTCTGTCGTCACCTGGCAACGTGGTTTGTTGTTGCTGTTGATTACAGCTGAAGAGAATAAACTTCAAAGACTACAGTTGATTACAGGTTATTTCAGGCAACACAAACTAATGTTAAGGAATATTATGGTTGTGTATTATAAACCTATTCTTGAAACATTTAAAACAGGACAGAGGATAATAAAAGTGGTAGTTTGAATTTACGTTATTTATGTACCGGTATGGTTTTGATACTATGGCAGTGCTATGTAGAGGAGTTCCGAAATAGGCTGTATTACTGTCTAGCAAGTAATGGAACACATTTTGAACATTTAATTTAGTAAATGTAATTATTTAAATTTGGGATATTACCCAAAATAAACTGTATTTTCATCCTCAAACCAAGTGGTAATAACAATCCAGGTAGCCAGGCTATGAAAAAAAAAAAACAAACAAGCAAAAACAAATTATATGAAACAAATTAACGGAATGTTGAAAATTGAATACTGTTTCGAATTTAAGTATCAAAATATAGGAGGTGGCATTTGAAATTCCAAAAGGGGAGCAGAACTGTGTGAGGGGATGAAACCTAAAATGCAATTAACATTAATTTCTTTTAAACTTCCCCTTCAATATCTAAATTGACGTGTTTTTTACTTAAATTAAATTAAATTGAAAAATAGTTATCAAAATTGGAAATTTTTAAAATGAACACCTTGTATAATGCTTCTCTCATTGTAATTTTAATTTTTTGAACTGAAATTTGGTCAGTAGTTACTGCAAAGTTAGACAATTAAGAATCGCTCTGGGTTTTGTTGTGAGATTAATATATTTATAGCAACAATTTTTTTAACTTACGAATTATTTCACAATTTTTTGTTTCATTTTGTGATTTTAACATGTGAAAAATTCACCAATACATGTAAGTCACACTAAAACACAGAGCAAATTCAATTATCCATACATTTATGACCATATCTTGAAAGTTTGAAGGTGGTGCAACATAATAAAATTCGTGACAAGGGCATTTTATACATTCGAAAATGTAACAAAAATAGAGAACGAGAAAACAGCTTGCAAACACAACATCATGCACTGACCTTCGAACAGCTCTGCAGTCGCATGGGCTTTAAAAATGGCCGCAGGAAAAAAAAAAACATAGGAGTATTTTTAAACATGCAAATGAAAAATATGGACTATAATTTTGACGAAAATGTCGAAATTTTAGTTCTAACCCCTTAAGAAACTCATGGATGGGAATGGTTCATTTAGATGCATGCTGTTGTGTTGGTCGACCTAACAGGAAGAGAATTTCCAGCAAGATGGCGCTTCTTCACACTGGTTCAATGACATTCGTACGACTTTAGACAACGTGTTCCCTGGCCGTTGGATTGGTAGGGGAGGACCGATCGCTTGGCCCCCGAGATCTCCGGATTCAACACCGCTCGATTTCTTTCTCTGGGACTACGTCAAAGATACAGCCATCCCAGTCAGAGACCTTCGTGATCTTCGGGAGCGCATCTTAGAGGCTATTGAGAGCATTCCAGAAGACATGCTCCAACGTGCTTGGCAAGAAATCGTTCATCGCCTCGATATCGTCACAGTGACAGCTGGAGCTCACGCAGAGATATGGTGATGTGCATATCGAAACTTGACGAGTTTTCCTTTCATATAAACGTTACTGTAGGTTTCTATCTTCAACCGTTTACCAGTCACATACAATTGAAATTAGGTACATTCGAGCTGTCCACCCTGTATTGTGCATACTTCTTCTTAGAACTGTTCATTCTCTAATTAAATTATATTGAAACCTTCTTCTGCTTCTACTACTGCCATCTTCGTTATTTCCGACTGGGACGTAGTGGCAGTATGTCATTACAGAGAAATGGATTCATTTGGAAAGTAATACCAGAGTTAAGTACTTTAGAATTATATAATAACTACATATTCCTGTCTTCATAATACCCACATTTAAATTTAACAAGGCGGAGCCTTCTCGTTAACTACTTCATAATCGCTTCCTCATTCCACGCGGCCTAGTCTAGAGACAACAATGCAATTGATAGTCGAAACGATTCACACATCAATATGACGTGAATGAGTTGTTTGAAATTTATTGTAATATAATGTCATTACAGAGAATTGTATCATCTCACAATAAAATTAATAAGTACATTTAAGTACTCTAGAATTATTAGACTACCTTAATTAACTATATACAGTATACAGTGAAATTTCCCTTAACGGACACTTCCCAATAGCGGACTCCTCTCAATAGCGGACATTTTAAAATCTCCTGCAAAATAACATTGGCCCTTATGATAAAATTCTTCCAAATAGCGGACATTCTCAATAACGGACATTTTAAAATCCCCTGCAAAATAACATTGGCCCTTATGATAAAATTCTTCCAAATAGCGGACATTCTCAATAACGGACATTTTTAAAATCCCCTGCAAAATAACATTGGCCCTTATGATACAATTCTTCCAAATAGCGGACATTCTCAATAACGGACATTTTAAAATCCCCTGCAAAATAACATTGGCCCTTATGATAAAATTCTTCCAAATAGCGGACATTCTCAATAACGGACATTTTCAAATCCCCTGCAAAATAACATTGGCCCTTATGATAAAATTCTTCCAAATAGCGGACATTCTCAATAACGGACATTTTCAAATCCCCTGCAAAATAACATTGGCCCTTATGATACAATTCTTCCAAATAGCGGACATTCTCAATAACGGACATTTTAAAATCCCCTGCAAAATAACATTGGCCCTTATGATAAAATTCTTCCAAATAGCGGACATTCTCAATAACGGACATTTTCAAATCCCCTGCAAAATAACATTGGCCCTTATGATAAAATTCTTCCAAATAGCGGACATTCTCAATAACGGACATTTTAAAATCCCCTGCAAAATAACATTGGCCCTTATGATAAAATTCTTCCAAATAGCGGACATTCTCAATAACGGACGCGAACACTGAAATGTATCTCCCAACAACGATTAAAACTTCCAAATAACGGACAGTGTGAAAGAAAAAAAGAAAAAGACGGTTGTAAATTAAACGGAATTCTTTGCAACAATCATTATCGTGCATTTGAACGTTCTTGTACTTTACTGAAGGTAAGCAGCACAGTTTTTAGTTGTGATACTGTACGAGAGCAGTCCGTACTTTCTTAGTCTGTCAAGTTGAGTGTTCGGAAGTACAGTCACATTAAAAATGTCACAAAAACGTAAACGTTTGTCACTAAAAGAGAAAGTGGATATTGTAAAGCATAGTGAGAAGGAGAAATTAAGTGTTCGTGAGCTGGCCACAAAGTCTAATGTGGGAAAAACTCAGGTTAGTGAAATTTTGAAAGACAAGGATGTTATTTTAAAGTCAACAATTCTAGATTTCTTTGTGTGAGGTAAAGTGGTACAGTGACTGATGTTTATTTCATTTACAAAACATTTACTGGTACGATTTCTCTCTGGATGAATACTCTAAACAATCTCGCTGTCTACTGTACTGTACTGTAAAATATAGTGTTGAATATGTATGAGAAATTTTAATGTACTGTATACATACTAACGATTTTCTAAATAGCGGACACTTCTCAATAACGGACATTTAATTTTTCCCCGGCGGTGTCCGCTATTGGGAAGTTTCACTGTATAACCCTGTCTGCCACATGTGCCACTATTGATTTTTCAATGAAAATGTCACCAGCTGTGAAGTGAAGTCAAACATCAAATTCAGAGAAACGCACCATCAGTGCATCGCAGCTTCCTCTGTGCGCCTACAGGCAGCCTGCCCGCACGCCACTGAAGCAGTCCACATTAAATTTAATCTCGTCCACAGCGCGCACTCTCACTGTTTAAGATTTCAAGAGGCGCGGCGTACAGGCTGCCCTCCTGGTTTATTCAGTAATGCTTCATCAACTGCTCTGTCCACGGCCAGATTAGACCTGCCTCTCCACACAATGTCCGGATGGACCGCTGGGAGGGCCAGTAGTGCCCATATTTATATACAGGGTGTTTCAAAGGCAACGCACAATTGCAATTAGAATTGGATTAGAAAACTTTGGACAAAACGCTCAGATACGGGACACCCTGTATTTAGAAAGAAATATTTTTATGAAAGCAAATATTTTTACGACTATTGTGCGAGTATTGTATTGTATTGTATTGTATTTATTAACATTCCATGGTATTCATACGTTGCTTCACAGCTATAATATGGATCAAGTCAAAAAACTTAATACTATTATAAAGTCTTAATTTATAGTCACAGTCTAGATGAAATATATACAGACGAGATTTACAATATAGTCTACTAGTACAACACAAAGTTTTAGTATCAATTTCATGAAGCGTTGTTGAATGTCATGAATTCACCTACAGAATAGAAGGCGTGAGAAATTAGGTACTTCTTTAATTTGGCCCTAAATTATCTTATGTTTTGAGTTTCATTTTTATATCCACAGGGAGGCTATTAAACATGTTTACTGCCATATAACGCACTCCTTTTTGATAGCACGATAGACTTGCCGATGGAGTATGAAAGTCATTTCTGTGACGCGTATTTATGCTATGAACTGTTGAATTAGTTACAAAGTTTTCCAGTCGATTAGCTACTTCATTCAAACCCCCATCAGCTACTTCATCGATTCATCCATTAGCTACTTCGTTCATTAATTCGCTCGTTATTTACTTCATCGATTTATCCATCAGTTTTTCATCCATTCATTCATCCATCAGCTACTTCAGTCATTCATTAGCTACTTCATCGATTCATCTGTCCATCAACTACTTCATCAATTCATCTACCCATCAGCTACTTCATCAATTCAGCTACCCATCAGCTACTTAATCAATTCATCTGCCCATCAACTACTTCACCGATTCATCTGCTCATCAGCTACTTCACCAATTCATCCGTCCATCATCTACTTCATCTGCCCATCAGCCACTTCATCGATTCATCTGCTTATCAAATACTTCATCATTTCATAAATTCATCCGTCCATCAGCTACTTCATCAATTCATCCGCTCATCAACTACTTCACCGATTCATCCGTCTATCAGCTACTTCGTCAATTCATCTCATCAGCTACTTCATCGATTCATCCATCCACCAGCTACTTCATCAATTTATACATCCATCAGCTACTTCATCAATTCATCTGCCAGTCAGCTACTTAATAGATTCATTCATTCATTAGTTATTTCATCCATTCATCCGTCCATCAGCTAATCCACTCACTCATCAGCTACATATCCTTCCCCGCCGTGTGGCATCAAACTCCTACGAGAAGTGTGGCTTGCGACATAAAATATGTCAAAGATAACGGAGACACCTTATCAATTTAATAATGCATTCTGCACATCGGACACCAGACGCTCGCACCTGCCGCCAAATCCGTCAAGGCGAGCCTCATTAACCTCAATGCAAAATGACGCACTTCCTGTGGCAGGGGTACTCAAAACCGAGCGAGGTCCGCACATCTCAAGAAAGATTGTCAAGGCTCACCGCATCTGGCACAGCGATTCTACCGAAATTAAGATTTATTTCATAGTTGGGTAATTTTTTGATTATTATAAGAAAGGAAGATATCAGATAGGAACTAAGTATTGGAAGTATCTGGACACAGCCAAGCAATATAAGAAGTGGAGCCACAGAAATGAAGCTGTTACTTTCGTAGCTGGGTTCACATTATTCGATCACAAGACATCAGACAGGAATTAAATATTGTTAATATCTGGACAGACGGAAGACTATGGCCGAGTGCACAAATCTCAGTAAAAAAAAAAAAAAAAAAAAAAAAAAACGTAGTGATCAGAGGTCACGGGAATGAGGTAAAAAGAAAACCGCGATCAAAATACGATTGCGGTGCATCGACAATGATCCCCGGTCACAGAAAACAATTCTATTGACCATCCTCTTCACCCGAGTGAACTCTTTCATTTCTACAAAGGAAAGCATCCACAGAAGAGCAAAGATAAAAACAGTACGTAATCAATTGTTACGCGCTTCGATTTTGTTAAGCCTTTCGCTCTGCTTGATTCTTTTGTTTGTAATGCTACAGAAAGATAAAATGAATTATGGAGAACAAAAAGAGAACTCGAAATTTTCAGATCATTTTTTAGAGTGGTTGGCACTTACGCCAATATTCTTGAAAATAAGAAGACAAACGGATGTTCTCTGAAAGGAAAACAAACTGCGAGTTTGAAGTTAGCCACAGAATTTAATATCACACCAGGTTAGCTGTTATATTTATTATGTTTCAAAATTCACATAACATAGGCCTACTACAGAACTTTTATCACATTCAATGAAGATGATGATGATGATGATGATGATGATAATAATAATAATAATAATAATAATAATAATAATAATAATAATAATAATAATAATAATAATAGGAACAGATGCATTATAGGGGCCAACCTCCTTTTTGGTCGAATGGTATGAATGTTACTATCGATATGTATTGTTGTTACAATCGATGTAAAATATATTGCCAACTTATAAATGAACAGTCAATTTTATATTGTTGATTTATATTTCAAAATGGAAATAACGGCAATAATAGTAAAATATCAGACTTCGATAAAAGAAAAAATGTCTGTAGCTATGAAATGCAAATCTATGAATGGTGAGTATGGCATCATAAATAGACCATTTTAATGCATTTAATTACGAGTCAAAATTTATTAAAAGCATTTTTGTTTGATTGTCACCTGATCAAAAATGAAATGATGTGCGGATAATGTAGGTAATGTTCAGATGACTTTAAAGAAATACAATGATAAAAGAGATGGTTTCATTGGTGCTGTAATAAAAAAAATGAACAAGGTATGTGGCCATAAAAAGTCAATAAGGCATACAACCTGGTTCGCGCTGAGCAAATTAACAATGGCAGAAATTATGTTGTTAACTTGTGATTTATTGCATGGATAAATACACAAATCATGAATGAATATTATTTGGCTAGCAATATAGTCACTGACCGGAAACAATAATTTATTGAAGAAGTATAGTCCGGCGTGACTCCGCCTCTTTGCTTACGTCTTAGAAAGTGAAGGCTCTATAAAGTCTAGGTTGGTAGTATCGTTCGCCATTTTTGTTCTTACGTTGCCGAGCTACCATACGAGGGATCTATTTGCCACACAGTTAAAAATTATCATGTCGTAGCTCCTATGATAATAAATCAAACGCAATGTAATTCAGCAAATAATTGAGCGACAAATAACGTCCTCGTGTGCTTTCTGCGAACGCCAACGAAAGAGCTAAAATGGCGGGCGATTATATTAAGTATTTATCGAGCCTTAAGAAATTAATCAGCGAATCACAAGACGCACACGTTTAAATGCAGACGACCTGCAACGCGATTGGCTGCCGGAAATCAGAAATTGTAACAGTTGAATACGAATACATTGCGTTACATAGCGACAAAATTTGAGGAACTGGTAAAATTGTTGAAATGGACGAATCAAAATTTTGTAGGAGGAAATACAATCGATGTCATTTTGTGGGTAGGAGAACAGTGGGTTTTTAGTGGATTCGAGAGGGGAAACTTTCTTGCCGGGACCCCCTCATTTATAGGTTTGAATTAAGTTACTTATTGTATTTAGTAAACTGCCCTTGTAAATTTTACGTTATATTATTGGCTAAGACCATACCGAACACAAGCCTGGCTCTTACGGTAGTGGCTAGAAACATTTTTGTTCTATAATTTTAATTTGTAGTCACTAGCTAGCTAGTTAAATAAATAAATAAATAAATAAATAAATAAATAAATAAATAAATAAATAAATAAATAAATAAATAAATAAATAAATAAATAAATAAAACAATAAATAAATAAAACAATAAATAAATAAAACAATAAATAAATAAAACAATAAATAAATAAATAAATAAATAAATAAATAAATAAATAAGCAAATAAATAAGCAAATAAATAACTAAATAAATAAATAAGCAAATAAATAAATAAATAAATAAGCAAATAAATAACTAAATAACTAAATGAATGAATAAATAAATAACTAAATAAATAAATAACTAAGTAAATAAATGAATAAGTAAATAAATAAATAAATAAATAAATAAATAAATAACTAAATAACTAAATAAATAAATAAGTAAATAAATAAATAAGTAAATAAATAAATAAATAAGCAAATAAATAACTAAATAAATAAATAGATGAATGAATGAATAAATAAATAATTAAATAAATAAATAATTTTCATTGTGTAATTATGTTACCACTGATACCGGGTGTTTGTCCACTTGCAGTGTAAATAAATACATAACTTACATATACCGAGATAATCGAACCAAAAACAACCTTTTAGAGCAACAACGGTATATGTAACTTCAGAAATAAAAAAGCATGGAAACGCGCAGCCATTATATTAGAAATTCATTTTGATAAATTCCACATAATCACTCCATCACGAGCGGTTAAATTTAATTACTACGTTTAACTTTTATCATTACTGACGCACCGGATACTGGAGTTCAACAGGGTGAGATGTGAACTTCAGCGCTAACATTTTGATCTTGAGTAGTGCACTCGTCCATTAGAGTGCGTAGCTGAAAACAGTAGCTAGGTAAGAGGAACTCAGCGGTCATACTAGGCCATATTTAGCCTGAATTGGATTTGTATTAATTAAGCGAAGAAATACGTAGATTGCATGCCTGCAGGAAATGGTGTAACTTTGCCTGTTTCTTTGCATTCCGAGTGAAAGAAGCATCACATGTCATGTTACGACCCGGAAAAATAAACCCAAACCATCTTCAGCAACGCGGGCTAGATATTTATTGGGAACATTTCCTTCTGGACAGAACTACGAACGCCAGAACAACAATAATTACAGAATAATTTCGAGGGAAAAATTGTTCCGGGGCCGGGCATCGAACCCGGGACCTTTGGTTAAACGTACCAACGCTCTACCAACTGAGCTACCCGGGAACTCTACAAGACACCGATCCAATTTTTCTCTCTATATCCACAGACCTCAAAGTGGGCTGACAACCGTCAAGCAACCAACATTCACTGCACACTAACACTTACTTACTGGCTTTTAAGGAACCCGGAGGTTCATTGCCGCCCTCACATAAGCCCGCCATTGGTCCCTATCCCGAGCAAGATTAATCCATTCTCTATCATCATATCCCACCTCCCTCAAATCCATTTTAATATTATCTTCCCCTCTACGTCTCGGCCTCCTTAAAGGTCTTTTTCCCTCCGGCCTCCCAAATAACACTCTATATGCATTTCTGGATTCGCCCATACGTGCTACATGCCCTGCCCATCTCAAACGTCTGGATTTAATGTTCTTCATTATGTCAGGTGAAGAATACAATGCGTGCAGTTCTGTGTTGTGTAACTTTCTCCATTCTCCTGTAAATTCATCCCTTTTAGCCCCAAATATTTTCCTAAGAACCTTATTCTCAAACACCCTTAACCTATGTTCCTCTCTCAAAGTGAGAGTCCAAGCTTCATAACCATATAGAACAACCGGTAATATAACTGTTTTATAAATTCTAACTTTCAGATTTTTTGACAGCAGACTAGATGACAAAAGCTTCTCAACCGAATAATAACAGGCATTTCCCATATTTATTCTGTGTTTAATTTCCTCCTAAGTGTCATTTATATTTGTTACTGTTGCTCCAAGATATTTTAATTTTTCCACCTCTTCGAAGGCTAAATCTCCAATTTTTATATTTCCATTTCGTACAATATTCTGGTCACGAGACATAATCATATACTTAGTCTTTTCGGGATTTACTTCCAACCCTATCTCTTTACTTGCTTCCAGTAAAATTTCCGTGTTTTCCCCAATCGTTTGTGGATTTTCTCCTAACATATTCACGTCATCCGCATAGACAAGAACCTGATGTAACCCGTTCAATTCCAAACCGTCTGTGTTATCCTGGACTTTCCTAATGGCATATTCTAGAGCAAAGTTAAAAAGTAGAGGTGACAATGCATCTCCCTGCTTCAGCCCGCAGTGAATTGGAAACGCATCTGACAGGAACTGACCTATACGAACTCTGCTGTACGTTTCACTAAGACACATTTTAATCAATCGAACTAGTTTCTTGGGAATACCAAATTCAATAACAATATCATATAAAACTTCTCTCTTAATCGAGTTATATGCCTTTTTGAAATCCATGAATAACTGATGCACTGTACCCTTATACTCCCATTTTTTCTCCAATATCTGTCGAATACAAAATATCTGGTCAATAGTTGATCTATTACGCCTAAAATCACACTGATGATCCCCAATAATTTCATCTACAATTGGAGTTAATCTTCTCAAAAGAATATTGGACAGAATTTTGTACGTCAACAGAAGTAACTCAGGTATAACTCCCTGTAAAGTTGATTTGAATAATTTCGAGGGAAAAATTGTTCCGGGGCCGGGCATCGAATCTGAGATCTTTGGTTAAACGTACCAACGCTCTGAATAATTACAGATATTGGCAGTGCGCATGTGTATTCAGGCAAGCGGTTTGCTCAACGGGACAGCGGGCCACATCAAGCAATCTGAGAATTCCGCTCGTTTAAATAGAACACAAGCGACAATATTTCCAAGCATGCCAGACGTCGGGGTTGGACGGCCTAAGAAATAGCGGGTGTCAAGCAGATTTATTTCCTATTATGTACTTTAAAACGGAGGCCACGAGTTGGAAGCACTCGACGGAAATGTAAACATGCCACCGATTACCACGCGCGGAGCCGGTGTTTGGATTCCTGGGCGGCGTGACGTACGCACTGGAGGAAGGTAACACTCCGCTATCTGAATTGCAAGAGTCAGAGTGGCCGCTGGACGCAGAGCCCTCTGAGCATCCACCCACGCCCTCCCACGCGCGTGCCCGAGATTCGAGCCTGTACAGCCTCCGGGAGTCAGTCAGAATCGGTGAGGTGCGCGGGCAAGACCATGGAGGTGTAGGATGTCCGCGCGAGGACGCCGCGACGCCACGCAGCGCAGGGGTGAGTCCACTACACTGCGAGTTGCGACTCGGGTTCATGTTAAAAACCGCGAATTATGTACAGTACAGATTCAGCTGTGAATTTGTTTACTAGTAAAAACTATGAATTAGAGTACAAGTCAAGAAGTGAATTCCGTTTTCCAGCTACAAATGCGAATTATTTACAAATTCAGATGTTAAGTCTGTTTCCTAGCAACGAGAGAATTATTACAATGCAGATTCAGATGTGAATTATGTTTTCCAAAACTGCGAATTACAATACAGATTCAGCTGTGAATTATGTTCGCCAAAAACTGCGAATTACAATACAGATTCTGATGTGAATTATGTTCTCCAAAAACTGCGAATTACAATACAGATTCAGGTGTAAATTATGTTTTTAAAAACTGCGAATTACAATACAGATTCAGGTGTAAATTTTGTTTTCAAAAACTGCGAATTACAATACAGATTCAGGTGTAAATTATGTTTTTAAAAACTGCGAATTACAATACAGATTCAGGTGTAAATTATGTTTTTAAAAACTGTAAATTATGTTTTCCAAAAATTACAATACAGATTCAGGTGTAAATTTTGTTTTCAAAAACTGCGAATTACAATACAGATTCAGGTGTAAATTTTGTTTTCAAAAACTGCGAATTACAATACAGATTCAGGTGTAAATTATGTTTTCAAAAACTGCGAATTACAATATAGATTCAGTTGTAAATTATGTTTTCCAGAACTGCGAATTACAATACAGATTCAGGTGTAAATTATGTTTTTAAAAACTGCGAATTACAATACAGATTCAGGTGTGAATTATGTTTTCCAAAACTGCGAATTACAATACAGATTGAGGTGTGAATTATGTTCTCCAAAAACTGCCAATTACAATACAGATTCAGGTGGAAATTATGTTTTCAAAAACTGCGAATTACAATACAGATTCAGGTGTGAATTATGTTTTCCAAAACTGCGAATTACAATACAGATTCAGGTGTGAATTATGTTCTCCAAAAACTGCGAATTACAATACAGATTCAGGTGTAAATTATGTTTTCCAGCTAAAAGTGCGAATTACAATACAGGTTCAGGTGTGAATTATGTTCTCCAAAAACTGCCAATTACAATACAGATTCAGGTGTGAATTATGTTTTCAAAAACTGCCAATTACAATACAGATTCAGGTGTGAATTATGTTCTCCAAAAACTGCGAATTACAATACAGATTCAGGTGGAAATTATGTTTTCAAAAACTGCGAATTACAATACAGATTCAGGTGTGAATTATGTTTTCCAAAACTGCGAATTACAATACAGATTCAGGTGTAAATTATGTTTTCCAGCTAAAAGTGCGAATTACAATACAGGTTCAGGTGTGAATTATGTTCTCCAAAACTGCGAATTACAATACAGATTCAGGTGTGAATTATGTTTTCCAAAACTGCGAATTACAATACAGATTCAGGTGTAAATTATGTTTTCCAAAACTGCGAATTACAATACAGATTCAGGTGTAAATTATGTTTTCCAAAACTGCGAATTACAATACAGATTCAGGTGTAAATTATGTTTTCAAAAACTGCGAATTACAATACAGATTCAGGTGTAAATTATGTTCTCAAAAACTGCGAATTACAATACAGATTCAGGTGTGAATTATGTTCTCCAAAACTGCGAATTACAATACAGATTCAGGTGTAAATTATGTTTTCCAAAACTGCGAATTACAATACAGATTCAGGTGTAAATTATGTTTTCCAAAACTGCGAATTACAATACAGATTCAGGTGTAAATTATGTTTTCAAAAACTGCGAATTACAATACAGATTCAGGTGTAAATTATGTTGTCAAAAACTGCGAATTACAATACAGATTCAGGTGTGAATTATGTTTTCCAAAACTGCGAATTACAATACAGATTCAGGTGTAAATTATGTTTTCCAAAACTGCGAATTACAATACAGATTCAGGTGTAAATTATGTTTTCCAAAACTGCGAATTACAATACAGATTCAGGTGTAAATTATGTTTTCCAAAAACTGCGAATTACAATACAGATTCAGGTGTAAATTATGTTGTCAAAAACTGCGAATTACAATACAGATTCAGGTGTGAATTATGTGCGAATTACAATACAGATTCAGGTGTGAATTATGTTCTCCAAAACTGCGAATTACAATACAGATTCAGGTGTGAATTATCTTTTCCAGCTAAAACTGCGAATTACAATACAGATTCAGGTGTGAATTATGTTTTCCAGCTAAAACTGCGAATCATAACACAAATTCAGGTGTGAATTGTTTTTTAGCTGCAACTCCGAAATACAATAGGGACTGAAGTTTGAACCCTATTTACTAAGAACAACTGCAAATTACAACGCTGAATCAAGTGTGAATTATTCTTTCCAGCTATAACCGCGAATTTCGATACATATTAAATTGTGAATTGTTTTCTAGCAACAACTGCGAGTTACAATGCAGCTGTGAATTATGTCTTCGAGATACAACTGCGAAATTCGGTATAGATTCAGTTAGCCTACAAGTTATGTTACCTGCCGAGAATTGCGAATTACAATACAGATGTGAATTATGTTCTTCACATATAACTGCTAATTTCGATAGAGTTTCAGATTAAATTATGTTTTCCAGGAACAATAATGGGAATTGCAATGTAGACTTAGGTGTGAATTGTATTTAGTATCAACAACTGTGGATTACAATACGGTTCCTGGTGTGAAATATGATTCGTATAAACAATTTTGAATTAAAATCAGCGGCGTCTCTAGTAGACGTGTACAGATCGTTGCTATGCTTCGTAACCTGGTCGGTCCGTCCGTTAACCTGAAGAATTTGGCTACCGATAGCGTCATTTTTTTACACCTTATATGAAAGTGGAGAACTTCAACTTGTGTACCACAACTGTCATCACCAATGAGATGATAATTGTCAAGAGAGTGTGACATGACGATGTGGAGAAACATTTCAATATGAACTTTCATTTATTTATTTTAATCGTTTATTTTTTTACTTTGTTATTTAAAGACATTATATCAACTTCTCGGTTACTTAGCGTCGATGGAATTGGTGATGGCGAGATGAGGCCGAGGATTCGCCATAGATTACCTGACATTTGCCTTATGGCTGGAGAAAACCTCGGAAAAACCCAAGTAGGTAAACAGCCCAAGCGGGAATCGAACCCACACCCGAGCGTAACTCCGGATCAGAAAACAAAACCCGCTACCGCCTGAGCTACGCCGGTAACAATCGCTTACTTTACAACAACGCTGCAAGGTTATCTGGCATTTCGAGATGAGACTGATTATCTAACAACTGCCTTACAGTTGGAGAAAACCCGTCCATGTGGTCAGCCCTAACGGACTGGAGTGTAGCCTTTCATCAGCAGATCAGCTTTCTACCCCAGAAATACACCCTGGCCGATTTTCCGAAAGAGGACAAAATCTTTAAATCTACAAATTTCTTCACGTAGTAGACCTCTTGGATGGTTGTGAAACTTGGACTCTCACTTTGAGAGAGGAACAGAGATTAAGGGTGTTTGAGAATAAGGTGCTTAGGAAAATATTTGGGGCGAAGAGGGATGAAGTTACAGGAGAATGGAGAAAGTTACACAACACAGAACTGCACGCATTGTATTCTTCACCTGACATAATTAGGAACATTAGATCCAGACATTTGAGATGGGCAGGGCATGTAGCACGTATGGGCGAATCCAGAAATGCATATAGAGTGTTAGTTGGGAGGCCGGAGGGAAAAAGACCTTTGGGGAGGCCGAGACGTAGATGGGAAGATAATATTGAAATGGATTTGAGGGAGGTGGGATATGATGATAGAGAATGGATTAATCTTGCTCAGGATAGGGACCAATTGCGGGCTTATGTGAGGGCGGCAATGAACCTCCGGGTTCCTTAAAAGCCAGTAAGTAAGTACGTAAGTAGACCTCTTGCAAGAGTAATCATGCAATAAAGACAGTGGAGAACTTCAAGCGACCAGTGATTATATTTAAAATTATTTTTTTTAAAGAAAGGATATAGAGATGGTGATGGAAGTCCTCTTTGGTCGGCTCAGTCAAACTTAGGCCTACTGTTTTCTATTCACGTTAATCGCATTCATTTTCGCGGAAAAGGATATGTTGAAGATACTTGCCCAAAGCCAGAATACGGCTGTAGCCGCTAGTATCAAGATCAGTCCTGATCTGCCGCGTCAGCCGTCAAGATTTTGATTCATTGATTTTCCAATGAATCCGCTCACAAGCCTATACACACAACCGCCACCGTGCGTGAGCTTCAAGCTGCAGTACCACAACCACTATCGCCACCACCAGTCGTCGTTGTCATCATTATATTGCAGTCGTCATCATCATTATTTCTTCTTCATCACCATCAGTATTTTCTACTTAATCACCATCAGCATTTTCTTATTCATTACCGTCAGCATTTTCATCATCATCATCATCATCATCATCATCAGCATTTTCTATTTAATCATCATCAGCATTTTCTTCTTCATCACCGTGAGCATTTTATTCTTCCTCACCGACAGAATTTTCTTCTTCATCACCATCAGCATTTTCTACTTAATCACCATCAGCATTTTCTTCTTAATTACCATCAGCATTTTCTTCTTCATCACCGACATAATTTTCTTCTTCATCACCATCAGCATTTTCTTCTTCATCACCGACAGAATTTTCTTCTTCATCACCATCAGCATTTTCTTCTTCATCACCGACAAAATTTTCTTCTTCATCACCATCAGCATTTTCTTCTTCATCACCGACAGAATTTTCTTCTTCATCACCATCAGCATTTTCTACTTAATTATCATCAGCATTTTCTTCTTCATCACCGTCAGCATTTTCTTCTTCATCACCATCAGCATTTTCTACTTAATCACCATCAGCACTTTCTACTTGATCACCATTAGCATTTTCTTCTTAATCACCATCAGCATTTTCTTCTTCGTCACCGTCAGCATTGTTTTCTTCATCACCATCAGCATTTTCTTCTTAATCACCATCAGCATTTTCTTCTTAATCACCATCAGCATTGTTTTCTTCATCAGCATTTTCTACTTAATCACCATCAGCATTTTCCTCTTCATTACCAATTTCTTCCTCATGATTATCAGTTTCTTCATTTATCATAATTTTCTTTTTCACCAACATCTTTTCTCCATCACCACCGTCACTTTCTTCATCGCTATCATTTTCTTTATCATTATTATCGTAATTTTCATCACCATCACTTTCTTCATCACCGTCACTTTTTTATCACTCACTTTCTTAATCATTTCCGACATCATTTTCTTTATTACCGTCATCATAATTTTTTCTTCATCACAATCATTTTCTTCATCACGGTTTTCTTCTTCATCAGGATTTTCTTCTTCATTATCATTTTCTTCTTTATTATCGATATATTTTTGTTCATCATTTTCTTCATTACAAATATTTACTTCTTCATCAACGTCGTCGTTTTCTTCTTCATCGTCATAATTTTTTTATCACAATAATTTATTTCCTTCATAAACGTAATTCACTTCTTCATGAACAAAATATACATCATCAACATAATTCTATTTTTCTTCATGATTTCTTTCTTCAACATCGTTTTTATTTTTTTCATAATTTCAGTCATGCTCATTTTACTCTCCAACTCACAACTGCCACTTGTTACAGTTGTTCCGTAGCCAAGTTTCCTCGAAGCCCGTAACATCTGGATTTCATCGCCGTCCCACACAGACAGGCATGGAGAGGCAAGGGTCGGGAAACGAGCCGGGACAGATAGCACGCTGAGTTAAACCGCCCGCCATCCGTCCAATGATAAGTTCTAGTGAGCTAGCAGAAGACTGGGGTGAAATGCATGTTGGAAAGATTTGTAAACATGTTGAATAAGAAACAAACTATTTCGTGGGCTAGGCAAGGCTAGAAAATTTTGTCTACAGGTTTCTTATACAGGGATAGTAAGTTCTTTTGTGTGTCGTGATCTGTCACATGGAGCTCCCGAAGGAGTGGTATTGAAGTTGTGAGTTCTGAGGACATTCAGTGGATCTGGGTTACTTAATCCTTCATCTTAATGGTCGAGAATCGATAGAACGGAGAAAAATTCTCTCCCGCACCGGGACTCGAACCCGGGTTTCCAGCTTTACGTGCTGGCGCTTTATCCACTAAGTCATACTTTATATCTCCAACAGAAGATAAGGATCTTAATGCATAACTGGCAGAGCTCAATCTAGCAGTAATACATTCTGTGTGTGTTTTCCAGTTCAAGTGATTATTCAACTCCAAACCAAGAAACTTTGTGCTTACAGAATCTTTGACATCAGTTCCATTTTATGTAATATTGTAGGAAAACTGAGCACTACTATTGCACTAAATTTGACTACACTGATTTTATCAACATTAAGTGATAGTTTATTTGCATGGAACCATTCATTCATATTCATATTCATTCATTAATATTCATTCATTCATATTCATATTCATTCATTCATATTCATATTCATATTCATTCATTCATTCATTCATATTCATATTCATATTCATATTCATATTCATATTCATATTCATGTTCATATTCATATTCATATTCATATTCATTCATATTCATTCATATTCATATTCATTCATTCATTCATATTCATTCATTCATTCATTCATATTCATTCATTCATATTCATTCATTCATATTCATTCATTCATATTCATATTCATTCATTCATATTCATATTCATTCATATTCATATTCATTCATTCATTCATATTCATATTCATATTCATTCATTCATTCATTCATATTCATATTCATATTCATATTCATGTTCATATTCATATTCATCATATTCATATTCATATTCATGTTCATATTCATATTCATTCATTCATATTCATATTCATTCATTCATATTCATATTCATTCATTCATATTCATATTCATTCATTCATTATTCATTCATTCATTCATTCATTCATTCATATTCATTCATTCATTCATTCATTCATTCATATTCATTTCATTCATTCATATTCATTCATTCATATTCATTCATTCATATTCATTCATTCATATTCATTCATTCATATTCATTCATTCATATTCATTCATTCATATTCATTCATATTCATTCATATTCATTCATTCATTCATATTCATTCATTCATATTCATTCATTCATATTCATTCATTCATATTCATTCATTCATTCATATTCATATTCATTAATTCATTCATATTCATATTCATTAATTCATTCATATTCATATTCATATTCATATTCATATTCATTCATTCATATTCATTGATACATTCATTCATTCATTCATTCGATTCAGCACTGTATTAGAAATATTTATAAAGTGATCGTATTGTTTGATTGAAATAATCACACTTGTATCACAGTCTAGTATATACAGTCACGAAGCTCAATACGTAGTAAATATGCATCCATAGATAGTTGCTAAGCACTAGGATCGCTAATATCGCCTCATTATAGACAATGCGAAATAGTACCGGCGCAGTCTATTGTTCCTAGCACCCTCACAACTCAAGATTCGTGACTGTATATACTAGACTGTGCTTGTATCATCTGCAAAAAAAATCACATGGAATAAATTATTTAATATGAGATAAATTATTTAATATGGGATAAATTATTTAATATGGGATAAATTATTTAATATGGGGTTAATTAAATCAAATTAAAATTTAAAATATTTAATGTGCACAACGATGCCGTATTAGAGAAAGGTTATTAGTATTTTATTTTACAAATTGCTATAACTTTCAGTACCTAGCATTTAACACAACCTTTTGAATCACCCTGTATTTATTGTTTTGTGATTTTTAATATAAAAAAAATTACTAATGGTGGGCACTGACTGTTTGTCATTCATTCACATGAAGTCAGTTGTATAGACCAATTTACCGACAGAGTCGTTGCCCAGGGTGCGTCATAGGAGGCTGGTCTACGCTACACCCGCGACGAAATGGGATGATGATGATAATGATAATGATGATGATGATGAGGAATTTTTTGGTTGGCCAAATGGGAACCGGAACTCCCGAAGAAAACCCCTGTGTTACCTGAATCAAGGGTTTGCCCAACAAAGTTATAAATTGGGGGTACACTTGAGATCGAACTCGGGTCCACAGGATTATAAATGCAGCGCTATAGTCACTAGACCGCTGTGGCGGCTCATTATTTAATCAAATATAGGCTAAGTCACGCGCTTTAAGTTCATCATTAAATAATACTAGTGGCTTGTGCAGCAAATGCTGCTGCAAACTAAGTCCATAAAAAGTTCAAATAAAAATTTTTCAGATTTATTTCCAGTGAAGAATACTTGTCTTTTTGATAGTTATTTGCTTCCATAATAATGAAACATACTCCCTCTGAATGGATTTTTTTTAGGCCAAATACTTTTTCTTGAACCTATCCAACTTCAGTTTTTGAGTTTCAACGCGAAAACGCAAGTATCAATGTCAGGACGATAGCAGTAGCTATTTCAGGTCATTGTGGATTGTAGGCAAAAGTTAAAAAAATGTCAGGTTTGCTAAGCTTTCGAACAATAGCATTTTCATATAGCTGCTGCATGTAGAACTTGAAATGTAGAGCGTAAAATCATTTTATCCTACTAAGAGATCTTGCTGAAATGATCTGGAGACTAAACATTTTCTAGGCCTCTTATTTTATCAGTAAGTAATATCTTTTTATATATTTTCCTTAGGAACTGTAATTTTTGCGCTCTCTCGATCCAATACTGAAGACAATGACACATATCAATATCTACACTACACCGCCATTAAGTATATGAAAAAAACCCAACCCTCTGGGTTAATAAGTACAAAATATTTGATTTTTAATAACAATATTATTATCTTACTTAAGTTTTGTAGTTATAGGCCTATGTAGCAGCACTCAGTAAATTATAGAAATGAATATCTAAATTAAAATATTCTCTACATTTACTTACATAACCACAAAACGTTTCACTTTCATGTCATCAATATTATGTACAATTAATGAAAAATAGATACATCATGATATTAACTACAATAATATTTAATTTCTAATGGTAATAATGTCATCGAACCACCTCAAGTTTCGTAGATTTAAATATCCGATACAGAGCTGTACTCAGAAAATTATAGGCCTACACTGCAGAATAAGTTTTTAATAACAAATTGAATTGAGCTCTAAATTTGTCGGCAATCCTGCAGGTCATGGCCTTCGTGTAATAGCCTATTGTTTATTGTAGTGTGTGTTTTGTTCTGAAATTCAATCAAGTCGGCCGTGATTCAATAAAAGTAGTTCTGAAAACTGACAACAGATGGATTTTGGAAAATAGGAAAATTATGTAGGAAAATTGACATTTCACTGAAAACTACCATTTTTCCGAAAACTTTGGATGCCAGACATGAAAATGAGGGGTCACTCATTAAAATCCGTTCAGTCGTTTTCCCGTAATTTCCATTACCAGTTCAAATTATATATATATATATATATATATATATATATATATATATATAGATTACTGCTTTCTAAGATATAAGAGCATCATTTGGCACTATTTCTGATATCAACTGGTGTACAGCCTTGGATGCACACGAGAGCCATTGCCAGATATCGGCTGGATATCGCCTCGCCGCCACACAAAGCCCAGCTGTGATAACGCTAGATCGAATTTGGCAGCGGAACCAAGCCCCTGCTAGATTGGACCGCTCCACCGCGCAGCTTACACGTCGGTTGGGTTGCATAGCAACTTGCAAGTCTAAGTCTGCGTCGTATAATATTTGAAGGCCGAGACTAATCTCAAAGGATCTGCGTTCGAGTCCCCATATATCCTAGGAAATCTAAGCCCTTCGCTTACTTGAAACTCTCATTTCACCCTTCATGCCTTGTCGAAGACCGAAGTTTAAAAGACGTGAGTGATCATTCCTTGGGACGGGGTGCACCTTCCGAAAAAATAATTTTACTGTACTTCAACATTTTTTCCCTCTCAATCTGTAGGTTCCTTGGAAATAAAGATTGGCATGCTTAATATATTATCAGTACATCACTAAGCAATGCCTGGTGGGGTGATGGGTGAAATTTATATTTTCTATATTTTTCAAGCTACGTTCTGATTTTTTGTACACATAATCACGGTGTAATAGACAATGATGTGGTGAAGTTTAATTTCTCTCTGTCTGTCTGTATATCTATCTATCCATCGCTTTGCTACCTGTATCTATAGTTTGGAAATGCATACAAAAAAATTAGATTAATATTTAATAAGAATAATTTATAGAGCAAGTGGACAGCTTCAAATACTTGCAGTGTACTATGAGCTGCAGCCAGGAAGTCAAAAGGAGGATAGCAATGGCAAAGGAAGTTTTTAATAAAAAAGGAGCATCTTCTGCGGATCTCTAGAAAAAGAACTAAGGAAGAGACTAGTGAAGTGCTTTGTATGGAATGTGGCAATAGGGAAGAAGAAGATATCAGATGATAGACGACATTAAGATATGTGGATCATATGCGGAGATTAAGAGGAAGGCAGAAAATTGGAGATATTGGAGAATGGTTGGTTTGCAGAGTGAAAGACGTGCCTATGCTATGGGCAGAACACTTTTGTATGTATGTATGTATGTATGTATGTATGTATGTATGTATGTATGTAGTCCACACCTGTGGAGTAACGGTTAGTGCGTCTGTCCGCGAAACCCGGTCGGGGCAAGTTGGCTGGTTGAGGTTTTCTCCGAGGTTTTCCCTCAACCCAATACGAGCAAATGCTGGGTAACTTTCGGTGCTGGACCGCGGACTCATTTCACCGGCATTATCACCTTCATCTCATTCAGACGCTAAATAACCTAAGCTGGTGATAAAGCGTCGTAAAATAACCTACTAAAATAAAAAATAAAAAATGTATGTATGTATGTAAGAATAATTTCTATAGTATTTGTCCATTATTTACAGAAAATTAACATTTGAAGAGTCCACTGCAAGAATGATGGATGTCATTTGGAATACATTTTGCAGGAGAAGCAATTGAAAGTCTGAAATGCTTGGCGGTCAAAGCTTAACTGTGATTTTCCGATCATTACTGGACAATGACTATCAGTGTTAATGCCATATAACTCTCTATGCAAATTCTATCAGTCTTACTAATAAACCGTGTATAGTTTTTATACGAGACTTATGCAGCGTTGAGACAGAAAACGTTACTAATAAACCGTGAATAAGCTATGGATGTATAAACAATCTATAACTATACAATGGGAATTGCTTTGCAGTAGTTATATATACGAAACCCCTTGTTTAAGCGTTGTATATAGGGAAAAAATGGCCGCCCCTCTAACAGCTGTTCGTGTCGACTGTCATTTTATGATGATGGATGCCTTGTAACCACAGAAGAACACACCAAAGAGCATAGAATAAGTAGAATATTATTGCTGTAGCTTGTACTCTTTGACCAAAATATGGTGTGGTAATCGATTAGAGCCAGTTGTACTATCGATTCTTAACACGGCACACTACCGGATGCAATAGAGAACCTCAGATATTCTATTACCTTTCGTAATGAAGTAATGACGAAAGTATGACGTAGCTGTGTTAACAGTTATACTGTTATGCACGACGTATGTAGTGATTATTAGTAAGGAATTTACACACGACTTATAAACGAGCTACTCATTGTATAAGTATAAGACAGTTAAATGTCTGTATATAGAGTTTTTATTAGTAAGACCGTATATGTCTTAAGCTATGCTTTGACAGTCTTGGTTCATTTTCGACAAGAAAGTGACATCCACCATTCTTGCAGTGGACTCTTCATTTGTCTTGTAGGTTTTCGAGTTGGTTCCGGAGGGAATTCCTGCAACAAACCAAGTAAAGTTAATTTCAATAGCTCAATTACGCGTTATCTTGTGAACCTGTGCTCTGGGTCTCCGATCATGCGCAGTGGCTTGTATCTGGGACTTTGCATATTCCAACGGCCCAATCTTTCAGTAACTGTACATCACTCCCTAATAAAGTGACTCGCAGGGATTGGCTCTACAGAAAACCACTCTAGGAGAAATCGTTACACTTACTGTAGAACCTTGCCGAAAATTACGTTTACGATCAGGAATGTTAAAATAGTGTTTTCTATAAAAAAAATGGTAATTTATTGTCATTATTTATTTATTGTCATGCATAACATTCCTCTCCTTCCTTCGCACAAGGAGAAACTAAACTGCTGTTAACAGAGCTACTACTGTGCTCACAGAGCGCCTGACTGTGCTAACAAACTGCAAGGCGCGCGTGTCGGAGAAGTTGCCGAGCGAGAAAGGAAAATTGCGCTTTGACTTCTGTGTGATCGTTAAGCGCTATTACAGACGTGGACAAATTATTAGCAAAATTGAACATTTTTATTATATATTTTTACAAAATATCATTCTTCAATTTAGACTACAGTTGACATTTTTGTGTATTTCCAAATTATTAGCAAAATTGAAGATTAGTGTTGCATATTTTTCAAAATTTAACTCCTCAATTTGGACTACAATTGATATTTTTGCATATTTACAAATTATTAGCAAAACTGAAGATTTTTATTGTATATTTTTACAAAATTTGACTCTTCAACGCAGTTGACATTTTTGCTAATTTACAAATTACTAGCAAAATTGAAGATTTTTATTATATATTTTTACAAAACTTGACTCCTCAATTTAAACTACAGTTGACATTTTTGCATATTTCTCTCTACTGTAATGATGGAAATATCCAAAATTGTCAACTGTAGTCTAAATTGAAAAGTCAAATTTTGTAAACAAAATATCATAAAAATCGTCAATTTTGTTAATAATTTGTCCACGTCTGTACTATTGACTCTTACAAGCCGAGACCCTGTCAGAAGTGATTCTTGTGGCAACGTGCCAGTCGCAGTTCATAAATTAGGGATCTAAAAACGGCTGAAAAATGACCAACAATATGCCCCTAAATTTATATAAATACGCCCTAAAATAAAACAAAAAACATAAAAATTAATAAATTGAAGAGAGAGGATTGTATATGGACACATAAGACCGCATGACTGACGAAAGAAATCAAAGTTACTCTTTTGTTTCAGTTTTCTTGAATTAAAAATTAATACAAATCCACAAACAAAATAGGAATGAATAATTTTTAAGAAGTTCGTTAGTTTCTCATCTCAACAATTGAAAATGGTCCATCATAAAAATTTAAGTAATAGAAACATTAATGTATTATGTAACGTGGGGTAAATGTTGACGCAATACAGTTACATTCAAAAGGAAATAATAATAGAAACGTTCAATAAAGTTATATTTTATCCTATTGCAATTTAAGATCATTTTAAAGTAAGATTTTTTTACATATCTCCACTGGTCGGAGGTTACAATATTCAAACCCTTTTCTTTTCTCTCTGTCTTCTCTTTTCCAACCACCTTATTCCTCACCCTCGATACTTACTTACTCACTTACTTACTAGCTTTTAAGGAACCCGGAGGTTCATTGCCGCCCCCACATAAGCCCGCCATAGGTCCCTATCCTGAGCAAGATTAATCCAGACTCTATCATCATATCCCACCTCCCTAAAATCCATTTTAATATTATCTTCCCATCTACGTCTCGGCCTCCCCAAAGGTCTTTTTCTCTCCGGCCTCCCAACTAACACTTTATATGCATTTCTGGATTCGCCCATACGTGCTACATGCCCTCCCCATCTTAAACGTCTGGATTTTATGTTCCTAATTATGTCACGTGAAGAATACAATGCGTGCAGTTCTGTGTTGTGTACTTTCTCCATTCTCCTGTAACTTCATCCCTCTTAGCCCCAAATATTTTCCTAAGAACCTTATTCTCAAACACCCTTAACCTATGTTCCTCTCTCAAAGTGAGAGTCCAAGTTTCACAACCATACAGAACAACCGGTAATATAACTGTTTTATAAATTGTAACTTTCAGATTTTTTGACAGCAGACTGGATGACAAAAGCTTCTCAACCGAATAATAACAGGCATTTCCCATATTTACTCTGTGTTTAATTTCCCTAGTATCATTTATATTTGTTACTGTTGCTCCAAGAAATTTGAATTTCTCCACCTCTTCAAAAGATAAATTTCCAATTTTTATATTTCCATTTCGTACAATATTCTCGTCACGAGACATAATCATATATTTTATCTTTTCGGGATTTACTTCCAAACCGATCGCTTTACTTGCAGTCGCGGACAGCCGATGAGGGGTGGTCCTCCAACTTGGGGGTTGGGCGAAGGGCTAACAACCCATCGCCGTAAAAACAGCTTGTTACGAAACCTTCAAATAAGCCTCGTAATGGGACTGATTCTGTAGCACGACCACAGCAAAGGAATACTTTCTGAAGTCGAAAATGCGATAGAAAATCTGAAAAATTATAAATCTCCAGGTATCGATCAGATTCCAGCAGAATTAATACAAGAGGGTGGAAGCGCATTATCTAACGAAATTTACGAGCTTGTACTTGCTATTTTGGAAAAGGATATTGTACCAGAACAATAATAATAATAATAATAATAATAATAATGATAATAGTAATAATAATAATTAACAATGTGTACACATCTTCCAGTGCCCAATACTATAGTTTTTGAAAATTAATTTTAAACATTCTCTCTAATCTTCTCTGTTAATCCACTGTTCCTCCTCAAATCTTCCTTCCTTCATTGCTGTTTTAATTCCACATCCATATGGTATTAGGTCTCTCTCTATCCAACCTCTCGAGCGGCAACCATTCCAACACTTTTTTTGGAGATCGTTCTTCTCCCTTTTACATGATCGTACCATTGCAATTGCGTATGCACATAATTCAGTATTGAATTATTTTCTCCCATTTTAGATTTTATAACATAATTTGATATTTAATAGAAAAGCAAGTTTCGTGGTCCCTGGTCGTGAAAGGAAGCATTTACAGGATGATTTGTGTTGAAAATATTCATGTCAGACTTTCAGAATTGCATAGCGGAGGCACTTGACAAGATCACGGTCGCCTGCGGTTGATCCCCGCGCATGATTTATCTGACACAAGAGCTGCACCTGGTGCAGATAGCGCCTTATCTGAGAGCGGGGATAACACCTGTCACGAGTTGTGCATACAAGGCAAAAGGAAAACATATTCCTCACCTTCTACATCTGTTATCTCCTATTGTTTCAAATTTTATCCATGTCTTGCATGTTGTTTCCCTTCTGTCCGTTGAGGTCTTTATTTCCTTTTATTTTATTCCATCTGTTGTTCTCTTCTGTTTGTTTGCACTGTTGTCCTCTTCTGTTTGTTGCTAGTTCTCTTCTGTTTTTTTCCACTGTTGTTCTCTTCTGTTTCTTTGCACTGTTGTCCTCTTCTGTTTGTTGCTAGTTCTCTTCTGTTTGTTTCCACTGTTGTCCTCTTCTGTTTGTTTCCACTGTTGTTCTCTTCTGCTTTATTCGCTTGTTGTTCACCTGTTTTATATTTGTTGTCCCTTCGTTATTTCTCTCATATTGTTGATCATATTATTGATTTACTTCTTATTCTTGCTGCTCTCCTTAATCCTTATATTTCATACCCTACTATTCCCTCACCCGCTCCCCTGTTTCTCACCACAGTGTGCTGGTTGCTGTCTTTCTGTGCTGACAGCAATTGGCATGTCAACACAGGCCAGTAGTTCTTTCTCTCCATTTCCGTGTCCTTTCCGCACATCTCTTTCACTCTCTATATTCTTTCTTTTTAGTCTCTTCCACTTTTTTATTACTGTAGCACATCAGCTTAAGTTTACTTTGCCATCTTTGTCCAACCAAAATGCTGGGAAGCGAACCCAGGAGACTCGGCAACAAGGTGCCTGCTGTCTTGTGGCGCTCCTTTCCATCCCGCGAGGATCGCACGCCGCAGCAGTCTGTGCAACAAACCAATTCCTTCCAGTAGGAAAATGAGTGCTCGATTCCAACACACGACCCAGACTTGTAACTTTATACACAGTTTTAATGGAGAAGTTGAAACCATCTAATCTAACACTTCAAAATCTGATATACCAGAGCTCTGTATTTCCTAGCTGTTGTTATATTCAGTGCTTCTAAAGCAGCTATTACTGCTACAACAATCAATCTGTTAGCTAAAAGTAAAATAATAATAATAATAATAATAATAACTGATTGCTAGAAAATTATACACCATCTGATGAAGCTTATTAGGTACGGCACAGTGTGGATTATTTGGTAATGAAGCTGCTGACCATCTTACACAAGAAGTCAAAATCAGGAAGTGGAGAAATCGGTTGAAGGTAAATCCCGACACATGAAATATAAACTAAGGATGAACGACATAGAGCAGCACGTTGAAAGTGGAGTGAGCAGTGCTCTGTTTTAAGAAGACAGTGTGGAAGAGTTGACAGGAACATTGAAACGATTACAGAATAAGAAAAAGTAGCAATATTAGAGAGACAGCGTGAGAAAGTGTCAGTATGAGAGATACAGCATGAGGAAGTGGCAGTATGAGAGATACAACATGAAAAAGTGGCAGTATGAGAGAGATAGCATGAAAAAGTGGCAGTATGAGAGAGACAAATGAAAAAGTGGCAGTATGAGAGAGATAGCATGAAAAAGTGGCAGTATGAGAGAGATAGCATGAAAAAGTGTCACTATGAGAGAGACAAATGAACAAGTGTCACTATGAGAGAGATAGCATGAAAAAGTGGCAGTATGAGAGAGATAGCATGAAAAAGTGGCAGTATGAGAGAGATAGCATGAAAAAGTGGCAGTATGAGAGAGATAGCATGAAAAAGTGGCAGTATGAGAGAGATAGCATGAAAAAGTGGCAGTATGAGAGAGATAGCATGAAAAAGTGGCAGTATGAGAGAGATAGCATGAAAAAGTGGCAGTATGAGAGAGATAGCATGAAAAAGTGGCAGTATGAGAGAGATAGCATGAAAAAGTGTCAGTATCAGAGAGATAGCATGAAAAAGTGGCAGTATGAGAGAGATAGCATGAAAAAGTGTCAGTATCAGAGAGATAGCATGAAAAAGTGGCAGTATGAGAGAGAGAGCATGAAAAAGTGGCAGTATGAGAGAGACAACATGAAAAAGTGTCAGTATGAGAGAGATAGCATGAAAAAGTGGCAGTATGAGAGAGATAGCATGAAAAAGTGGTAGTATGAGAGAGATAGCATGAAAAAGTGGCAGTATGAGAGAGATAGCATGAAAAAGTGTCACTATGAGAGAGACAAATGAAAAAGTGTCACTATGAGAGAGACAAATGAAAAAGTGGCAGTATGAGAGAGATAGCATGAAAAAGTGGCAGTATGAGAGAGATAGCATGAAAAAGTGTCAGTATGAGACAACATGAAAAAGTGTCAGTATGAGAGAGATAGCATTAGAAAGTGTCAATATGAGAGAACTAGCATGAGAAGTAAGGGGATTACTACTGGGAGTAACAAGTAACAAAGTAGGCCTATGCACAGATGGGGTCGTGGTCTCGAACCCAGCCCCTGTCGGCCCCGCGCCGAGTCCGCGCCGCTCTGCTGATCAATACGCCCGCTCGCCCGGGTTGAGCAGCAGTGCGCATGCGCGAATTCAAATTCAAACGACATTCCTTGTCAGTCACGCTGGATGAATGAAGGCGGTTAAGAGGCAAGGAAGATGTGAAGGCTGAAGTAGGGAAAACAAAACAATATTAACTGAAGAAAGCGTGCTCAGATTTGACTTTGCGTTTTGGAGGTTGGATGTACCTTCGTGTTCAGGTGAAAACTGACCCACTGGCCATTTTTAAAGGTGCCCATGCTTACTTTGGGAATACAATGACAGATTCTAGTTTTGTTGTTGTGATTTGTATATTTCATGACCAATTATTAAAGTCCAATGTAAAATTCGTATCCGGAAAGAAAGAGAGAGTGAAATAAAAGACAGCGTGCGTCTAACAAGAGCTGTCGTGGTGATCAAAATGAAGCGAGGTTACTATAGTGACCACCAATGGTAACTTTTATGGATGTTGAATTACAGCTCAAAATTTAAGTGATTGCAGTAAATGTTCATTTTCCCAGAACGTATAAACTGTATTATTATTATTATTTTTATTATTTTTATTATTATTATTATTATTATTATTATTATTATTATTATTATTATTATTATTATTATTGAATATGTACGAAATGGAACTATAAAAATTGGAGATTTATCCTTCGAAGAGGTGGAAAAATCAAATATCTTGGAGCAACAGTAACAAATCTAAATGACACTCGGGAGGAAATTAAACACAGAATAAATATGGGAAATGCCTGTTATTATTCGGTTGAGAAGCTTTTATCATCCAGTCTGCTGTCAAAAAGTCTGAAAGTTAGAATTTATAAAACAGTTATATTACCGGTTGTTCTTTATGGTTGTGAAACTTGGACTCTCACTTTGAGAGAGGAACAGAGATTAAGGGTGTTTGAGAATAAGGTGCTTAGGAAAATATTTGGGGCTAAGAGGGATGAAGTTACAGGAGAATGGAGAAAGTTACACAACGCAGAACTGCACGCATTGTATTCTTCACCTGACATAATTAGGAACATTAAATCCTGACGTTTGAGATGGGCAGGGCATATAGCACGTATGGGTGAATCCAGAAATGCATATAGAGTGTTAGTTGGGAGGCCGGAGGGAAAAAGACCTTTGGGGAGGCCGAGACGTAGATGGGAAGATAATATTAAAATGGATTTGAGGGAGGTGGGATATGATGGTAGAGACTGGATTAATCTTGCTCAGGATAGGGACCAATGGCGGGCTTATGTGAGGGCGGCAATGAACCTACGGGTTCCTTAAAAGCCAGTAAGTAAGTATTATTATTATTATTATTATTATTATTATTATTATTATTATTATTATTAAAGAAACTCAAGAGACTGATTTACTGAATTCCGTTTTATCTAAACGAATGTATCAAATCCCATTGTTTAAATTCTTTCAGAAGAATTTGATAAACCATAACCTCATTTCTGAAACTACACTCCGATTATCTTTTTTTTATTTTTAATTCTTTGTTAATTCTCTAGCATCTCTTAATGCTATCTGGCTGAGCTCATAGATGGGGTTACTTGTCAACAATGTAACGTTGAAACGTAAGACTTCCCTAGCCACGAAAACTGCCATTTCGCATAATGCTGATGATATCATGTACACTTCTGATTGAAATATAGGAAGTGCTTACATCACAATTTAAAGTTACTTAAATTCAATTAAAAATGGCAACTAAATTGGAAAATAAAGATAAATGCAACAAAGAGTTGTAATAATCTTCACCAATACGATTTCTTCACCAGACTTTAAGCATAGAATCTATTGAAAACTATACTAGCAAATAACAATGCTTCAATAAATCCATTGTAAACCATCAAAATTATATTTACTCCATAAGGATTCACTTTCACCTAAGATATCAGAAATTCATCAATAGCCAATCCAGCCACATCAAACTGAATTCATTGTGGAATTAAACATTAAATAATAAGAATGAATATAATAAAATAACAACATCAAAGATTCAAAAGCTACACCGCTACACCCCAATGAAACTGATGCTGAGCTGAGTTGAAAGATTTATTGCCCAGCTACAGTCCTGATATACATGGTGTGTAAAAAATTGCGTCCGATTTTGAATGAAAGTAGTATTATTTATTTATATATTTGTTGCAACACCATGGATATCTGAAACGAACCATAACCATAACCATGACACAGTAATTCTACTCAAAATAATAACAATAACACTAATCCTTGTACAGGAGTATGCTTGCATAAATAGATATTGGACGTTATTTTATACACACCCGGTATTAGATTTTATACTTTGAAGGTGCCAATCAGACATACTCACATTCACATTCATAAAATTTCCAGACCCTAGACACACAGGGAACTTTTCTTCTTCAAGGAGAATTCTCTGACAGCGAGCCCAGGAATCGAACCCGGGACCTCCAGTCAGAATAATGACTGCCAGACCACAGAGGTAGTCTCGGATTATCTTGCATATTATATTTTAAATATCTGATGTTGCTACATCTTTTTGTCGGCCTGGGTGGCGCAATCGGTAGATTGCTGGCCTTCTGTGCCCGAGGTTGCGGGTTCGATCCCGGCCCAGGTCGATGGCATTTAAATATGCTTAAATGCGACAGCCTTATGTCAGTAGATTCACTGCCATGTAAAACAACTCCTGCGAGACAAAATTCCGGCACACCGGCGACGCTGATATATTACAACTTCGGCAGTTGCGAGCGTCGTTAAATAAAACATTTTTTTTTTTTTCACTTCTTCTTGTAGTTGTTTAGTCAACTGTCCGAAGACAGGTTTGAATCTCATAAGTAACACCAATAAGGTATCACTCATGAGGCAAATAGGCCAGGAGATAATGAGGTAGGATGGCCACCTTTTTCTTAATGACAATTTTTGAGCAAACTACTATTTCATGCAAGGCACCATGCATTGATGTAGTGAGGCATTCTTGTATAATCTTTTGGACTATCGTGCGTGTTTTGTTACTTACCGTTAGTGTTGCCATGGCACGGAACTTCAAATCCCCACACGATTCCCTGTAACTGTAGCAACAAAGAAAAACCAATACAGCTATGAAATTTTAACGCACGAAGTAAAATGATGCATAATATATTATGCTCCTTCACAGCTTCGTTTCGATTACTCCGGCATTGGTTTACTTTCCACGCCTCTTCTGTATCACTACATCCCAACGCATCAGTACAAACTTATCTACAATCATTTCTGCCATAAATTCTACGATTAATACAAACCTGACAGAAAATTACAACTTATGCAGAAAGACAAAACACAATAATGAAGTTGTATACATAACTACTTACTGACTTACTTACTTACTGGCTTTTAAGAAATCCGGAGGTTCATTGCCGCCCTCACATAAGTCCGCCCTTGATCCCTATCCTGAGCAAGATTAATCCATTCTCTATCATCATATCCCACCTCCCTCAAATCCATTTTAATATTATCTTCCCATCTACGTCTCGGCCTCCCTAAAGGTCTTTTTCCCTCTGGCCTCCCAACTAACACTCTATATGCATTTCTGGATTCCCCGTACGTGCTACATGCCCTGCCCATCTCAAACGTCTGGATTTTATGTTCCTAATTATGTCAGGTGAAGAATACAATGCGTGCAGTTCTGTGTTGTGTAACTTTCTCCAGTCTCCTGTAACTTCATCCCTCTTAGCCCCAAATATTTTCCTAAGCACCTCATTCTCAAACACCCTTAACCTGTGTTCCTCTCTCAAAGTGAGAGTCCAAGTTTCACAACCATAAAGAACAACCGGTAATGTGACTGTTTTATAAATTCTAACTTTAAGATTTTTCGACAGCAGACTGGATGATAAAAGCTTCTCAACCGAATAATAACAGGCATTTCCCATATTTTTTCTGTGTTTAATTTCCTCCCGAGTGTCATTTATATTTCTTACTGTTGCTTCAAGATATTTGAACTTCCCCACCTCTTCAAAAGATAAATTTCCAATTTTTATATTTCCATTTCGTACAATATTCTCATCACGAGACATAATCATACGAGTATATGTATACATAACAACAGTATTAGAATAGCAACAAAATCCAAAGGCCCCTTAAAATATAAATTCAAAAGAAACAAAATCAATCTTTATCTAAAATCAATATAACATTAAAAAACTTATTAATTATTTAAATTAACGATTGTCCAAGAAATTATATGCAATACATGCATAACAGAGTCTCGGAAACATTCCTTCGATTCTGTTTTTTTATTGGGTTTTTTTACGACGCTGTATCAACATCTAGGTTATTTAGCTTCTGAATGAAATGAAGGTGACAATGCCGGTGAAATGAGTCCGGGGTCCGAAAGTTACCCAGCATTTACTCATATTGGGTTGAGGGAAAACCCCGGAAAAAACCTCAACCAGGTAACTTTTCCCGACCGGGATTCAAACCCGGGCCACCTGGTTTCGCGGCCAGACGCGCTGACCGTTACTCCACACGTGTGGACTCGATTCTGTTATAATGCACTTCCGACACTTGTATCGCGGTATAGGCCTACTATTAATTATTGTTGTTTCACAGTATTACACAAAAAATAGTGTTTATTTCAACATTCCCTTCTATCCCAAACTTTTCTTATGCGGTAAGATTTACACGTATGTCACTGTGCTCATAAAGGCAGAGATGTTTTCCCACTGGCTGCATTGCATTGTTTGGCATATTTACGGATAATACTGCATATGTATCATAAAATGCCATTCAGTTAATATCTCGGAAACGCACAAATACAGGATAATTGCGTATCAATAAACCAACACAGTCGATAATTAGGTATGCCTTAATTTTTTGGGGAAATGGTAGCAAAATTGGAAGTGTCTTGATTTTTCAAAAGAAAGCCATTAGAATTCTATGTCAATAAAACTATCTTGAACATTGTCGACATCTTTTCAAACAATCACAGATATTAACTGTCATAAATATATACAGGATGTTTCAAAAATACGGGGCATAATTTCAGGTATGTATTTCCCACACGTAGACAATCAAAATAGTTCATTACAACATGTGTCCGGAAATGCTTCATTTCCGAGTTATGGCCTTCACAACATTGAAATTCACCGGAACGTTTTTCTTTCCGCAGGTCGTTGTCATTACAGAAGATGTTCAAAATGTCCACCTCCTGCTTGAATACAGACCTCACATCGATGTCTCATTGACCTGCGAACACGATCCCAAACTCCAGGAGTATTGCGTATGTCCTCAGAACATGCCACAATTCGATTCCGAAGGGATTCCAAATCAGGCACCGGAGACGAATAAACCAATTATTTTAAATGGCCCCACAAGTAGAAATCGAGAGGGTTCAGATCTCGTGAGCGTGGAGGCCAAGCAATTGGGCCACCTCTACCTATCCATCGATCAGGAAACCTTCGATCCAAGTACCAAGTACAACACTGAATGTAACCTTCGCCTCGGAATGAACTGTAAGAGTGCCCTCTTAATGTCTCCTTTGACGGCAACGACCTGCGGAAAGAAAAACGTTCCGGTGAATTTCAATGTTGTGAAGGCCATAACTCGGAAATAAAGCATTTCCGGACACATGTTGTAATGAACTATTTTGATTGTATACATGTGGGAAATACATACCTGAAATTATGCCCCGTATTTTTGAAACACCCTGTATATACGACCTAGTCCTTTACACTCAACAAAATATAGACAATTACACATTAATAGCCAATATACATGATCATGAAATTAGAAACAGTGAACAAATTAATATTCCATACTGTAGATTACATAAAACTAGTACAAATTTTTCTGTCATGAGGATGAAATTATATAATAAGCTTCCCAGTCAATATTATAAGTTACCAACCAATAGTTTCAAAGCTAGATTTTATAATTGGCTTTTAAGTAATCCTTTCTACTCTGTAGATGAGTTTCTTAACAAAAATTCATACGAAATTGTTTTTTAATAAATAAAGTTATTTGCATTTAGTTACAATTATTACATAAGAGTGAAGTGTTTCATTAATTTTAGAGTTTCAAAATGTTTTGTGTTTTCATTCTAATTAAACTTTACTGTTTTCAATTATTTTTAAATGTATGTTTTTTTTTTTCCTCCCTTCTGTATTGTGACGAAGCCTATCACTGTATGTTTAATGGCTTAATAAATTGAATTGAATATATATTAAACTGTAGCTTAAGATGGATTAATATGCAGTGTTTAATGTAGGCTACATGTGGTTCTTCTAAATTCGTACCTTGACTACAACACTTGAAGTGACGTTTTGTTCAGCGTTTTGCTTCATGTCTGATTCTATTCATTAAGCTTCATAGCCTACAGTCTTACTTCTCCACATAGATTCATTTTGTTTCCGAATGAAATTACTTTAATTGTATTGTATTGTATTGTATTGTATTGTATTTATTAACATTCCGTGGTATTCATACATGCTTACAGTTAGAATATGGAACAAGTAAAAAAACTTAATACTATTATAAAATCTTAATTTATAGTCACAGTCTAGATGAAATATATACAGAAGAGATTTACAATATAGTCTACTAGTACAACACAAAGTTTTAGTATCAATTTCATGAAGTGTTATTGAATGTCATGAATTCACCTACAGAATAGAAGGCGTGAAATTTAGGTACTTCTTTAATTTGGCCCTAAATAATTTTATGTTTTGAGTTTCATTTTTTATATCGATAGGGAGGCTATTAAAAATTTTTACTGCCATATAACGCACTCCTTTTTGATAGCACGATAGACTTGCCGATGGAGTATGAAAGTCATTTTTTCACGTGTATTTACGCTATGAACTGTTGAATTAGTTACGAAGTTTTCACGATTACATACGAGGAAGATTATTAATGAAAAGATATACTGACAAGCCATGGGCATTATTTGTAGTTTTTTGAAAATAACCCTACACGATTCCCTAGATTTGGCACCTACTATTATTCTAATTACTCTTTTTTGTAATAGAAATATACTGTTACTATCTGTGGAATTTCCCCAGAATATTATTCCAAAACTCATTACCGAGTGGAAGTATGCAAAGTATATTGTTTTTAAGGTATTGATATTTACTATCTTTTGCATAGATCTAATAGCAAAACAAGCTGAATTTAGTTTGGGGGTAATTTCTTTAATATGATTTTTCCAATTTAACACATTATCGATTTTTAAGCCAAGAAGTTTGGTTGTTGTTGTTTCTAATAGGGATCTATTGTTAATTATTGCGCTAGAAATTTGCGAGGTTGACTTTGGACAGGATTTAAATTGAATTATGTTAGTTTTGTTACATTATTAACTTATTGACTGAGAACCAGTCATATATTTTGAAGAGAATTTCCTCTGTTGAAGATTGGAATGTGTTGGAGTTATTGGCTGTAATTACTATACTTGTGTCATCTGTAAATAATATGGGATGACCTACATCTTTTATTAGGGGGGCAAGATCATTTATAAACACTAGAAAAAGTAGGGGACCTAATATTGATCCTTGAGGAATTCCATTATTAATAGTTCCCCCCATGTCGATGCAGATTTCATAGTTGTATTGATTTGAACTTTCTGTTTCTTATCTATGAGATATGAGTGAAACCATTGGTGTAGTGAAACACTGAAATACTGCAACCAGGCTAGATTTACAGATAACGGAATGATTTCTGTGTTGTTCTGTGTTGTCTCACGCGGTGACAGCGCAACAAGTCTGTTGGCAGCGTTCTGCACATCCACTGCCTGTTGAGCCGCTGCCAGCCTCGTGGAAACAACTTCCGGTCTGAAGAAATGCTCTCCAAGGCCGTGGCCACATTCCAGCGTGGAGCTGTGTCATCGGCTGCACGGTTCAACTTCTGAATTATGAACCTGACAGCCCAGCACACATTTAAAAACCTTTCTACTTTCCCAACAGAGATAGCATTGTGATGCTGCTGATTTGATGGTTTTCGCGAAATATTAGTTTCTGAAATAAATCTAAAAAGAAAAACCTTTAAAATTATAAATTAATTTCTACCTTACAATGAAGTAGACAACAGCCATTCTGGCTTCAATGAATAGACAAAAGCTTCCTTATTGAGCACAAAAAAGGTTGAAACGCTTCCATAATTATGGCCAAACACAGGGTGATTCAGACGACCCGTAACAGTAATTTATTTAGGAAATTAGTGCATTAAAATTTTCGAGACAAAAATATTTATAAGTGAACCACATGTGAACTTTCACTTGAGCTTGATTTCATCAATCAGCTCTAACAGGAAGTTGGGTCAGTGGCGTATCACTTTAAAATTTCAAATGGGAGTCAGGGTCAAATAGGGTACCATTTGATAGAGTTCTTCAAAACAAACAACTTTCACAGGAAACGTTTTAATCAATTCCTATTCTTTCAATGAGAAAACGTACAAAAAGACAATGCCATCAATATTGAGAAATGTCACAAGACAAAAATGTAAACAAGAAAATTAATGTTGATATGTTACTGAAAGACTGGATGAAATCAAGCCCAAGTGAAAGTTCACATGTGCCTTAGTTATAACTATTTTTGTCTCGAAAAGTTTAATGCACTAGTTTCCGAAAGAAATGAGTTATAGGTGGTTCGAATCACCAATTGTCTTTTCGTACGTTTTCTCATTGAAAGAGTAGGAATTAATAAAAACGTTTCCTATGAAAGTTGTTTGTTTTGAAGAGCTCTATCAAATGGTACCTTATTTGACCCCGACTCCCATTTGAAATTTTAAAGCGATACGCCACTGACCTTACTTCCAGTTAGGGCTGAGTGAGGAAATCAAGCTCAAGTGAAAGCTCACATGTGGTTTAGTTATAAATAGACTTCGTTGAATTGCCACACGCAGCATGCAATCAGGTTGCCGATGTACGGTAGTATAGAGGAGGTGAGCGACCGCCCGGTCTCGTAATATAAGCAGTTCATGTTGAGAGATGTGACCGGTCCAAATAGATGGAGCAGCTACAGCTAATGTATACCTATGTAAGCACTTGTTTTTGCATTACTGTGGTTGGAATAGTCAAAGCTTAACATTTGTTCAGTGCAGACAAGAATTCAATCAAACATACTACAATGAGAGTGTTGCTGTTCCAAACAATTGCCCCTGGAATACCCTTACCCCCGCAGCCAGTCTTGACCCGTTGGAAAACGTGGTTGGATGCTGTTAATTATTATGCAAAATATTACGGCAAAATAATGGAGGTAATTGATGCATTGGATAGCACAGACAGTTCCGCTGTTGCAGCTGTAAAATCATTGCTTCTGAACAGCTATTGAAAGATATTCTGTTCATTGATTCTAATTTTAAAATCGTGTCCAAAAGCATCACCCTGTTAGAATCGTCTAAACTACAACTCTCAGAAGTCCTTAATATAGTGTATAAAGTATCACAAACCGTTATCCAAAATAACAATTCACTAATTTCAGAAAAAGTGAAATGTAAGTTGAGAAACATTATTGCTAAAAATTTTGACTATTCACAACTTCGTATTATAAATGATGTACTATCATGTCACGACGAGACGTCTGAAGTTGGTGTACTAAAAAGTAGTGACTTTCCGTTCTTCAAATATGCACCTATTACATTGTGTGATGTTGAACGTACATTTTCCCAATATAAAAACTGTTTGAGTGACCATCGGAGGAGGTTCACTTTGCAGTCGCTCAAAATGTACGTAACTCTTCACTGCAATGCACATATTCAAGGATGATGTGAGTATCTTACATTAAATTTTAAGAGTTAATTTATCTCACTATAAAATAATTGTGTATTTACATGTTTAGACATTTCCTACTTCAATGATCATTCATTATATTTCTTGAATGCAGGATACAGGTTTTATTGTAACCGCAGTATACTGCTCAGTGTTTACATCAGAGGCATACTCCATCCGTTGCACGTCCGCTTCTCATACAGTCTATACCGCGTGCGTAGTAAACCTAACGATTCTAGTGGCAATTCCACGAAGTCTAGTTATAAATATTTTTGTGTCGAAAATTTTAATGCACTAGGTTTCGAAATAAATGACTGTTACGAGTGGTCTGAATCACCCTGTATATGGCAGTCTGCTTTCAGGCTATTTCTCCTAATTTTTCAAACACCATAGCAACCATATTCCCTTAAGAATAAGATTAAGAATTATTCGTTATTGCATACAACACTATTGGAGCAAGAGTTATAGAAATCGGCTGATGTCTCTAGCCCACAGAATACAGCGAAGAAGAGTTCTACTAATGTTTTCGCCTGAATAAAGTTGCGGTCACGGATTTGGTAACAAAGATACAAGATAGCTTTTTAAATTTGTTACTCTACGACGCTTTATCAACTGCTATGATTATCTAGCGTCTGAATGAGATGATAGTAACGCTAGCGAAATGAGTCCAGGATCTAAGGCCGAAAGTTACCGGGCATTAGTTCTTAATGGATTGAGGGAAAACTTCGGAAAAACCTCAACTAGGTAACATGTCTGAACCCACTCGTTTCACGGCCAGGCAAGCTAACCGTTACTTCGCAGTGGTGGATTACAAGACAGCTTATCAGGTATTATGAAAAAGAGTTACCGTTTCAGGCAATACACTTTACTAAGAAAGACGAAGAGTTTGTATTAATTTTTTATCCTAGGATTAATATTAATGTTATCGTGATTAACACTAAATATTACGATTTCTATTACTTTTAATAATTAGCCTACATGGCTTGTAAATAAAGTAGTGGCAACACTGCTGACAATGGAGCATGGAGATTCGCATGCGATACGAGGCAACTGGCGATCATAGTTGGAGTTATTGTTGACGTATTGAATGATAAAACCGGTTGCTATGACAACAGATGTTGTTATTGTGCGTGGTTAAATGTGGATCACTATTTCTAACTACCCTAAAACATGTTTTCTAAACTTGAGTGCTGTAAATTTTCTCACGTGGAGGTTTTTCTTCAGGATGTGCCACACAGTTTGATGACTGAGTCCAACCTCGATGGATAATTCTCGTACAGTCCAACGATGGTCAACAGCAAGGAGACCTAGCACGAACTCCACTTGTTTGTCACAAATGGACGGGCGACCTGTTCATTCATTCATTCATTTATTTTATTCCATAGATCTTACATGAGCAATGAAGCTTTAAGATGTGGAACATGTCAACATTTTACAATATTACAATTACAATTTTTACAAATTTTTATAGTTCTACAGTTTAGTAATTTTCTACAATTTTTACAATTTTGTACAATTTTTTTACATTTTTTTTTACATTTTGGCGAGATGTAGTGAGATGAGATGAGGTCCGAGGATTCGCCAAAATATTACCCGGCATTTGCCTTTTCGGTGGGGGAAACCTCGGAAAAACCCAACCAGGTAATCAGATCAAAGGGGGTAATCAAATCAAAGGGGTTGATGCCAAGGACTCGCCATAGACCTGTGCGAGCCAAATGTGCCGTCTCATTCCAACCCGTACGATATGCAGAGACCCATCTTGAAATTGTCCGATATGGTAGTGCAACTTTGCAACAAGCTTCAAGTAATCCTTGATGATTTTGGCGTACATTTCTACCACGGGCTACCTCGATTTTTATCCACGATCGCTGCTCAAGTTTAATAAACATGCTTTACAGGAGTTAAAATAGTACTCTACATTTAATTACGCACAATAACATCTGTTGTCATAGCAACCGGTTTTATCATTCAATACATCGACAATATCTCCAGTTGTCTCGTATCCACTGCCTGCTGGATCGCATCCTATAGCTGCGTAAACTGCCTGCTCAATCAAAGTTATTTTACGATGAAAGAGTAATGGAACAGAGAAAAATTCTCTCCGGCACCGGGACTTGAACCGGGTTTTCAGCTCTACGTGCTGATGCTTTATCCACTAAGCCACACCGGATACCCATCCCGGTGTCGGACAGAATCGTCTCAGTTTAAGTTCCAACTCTTGGGTTCCCTCTAGTGGCCGCCCTCTGCACTACGTCATAGAAGTCTATGAACGTAGGACTGAAGTCCACACATGTGCTGAGGTGCACTCGTTATGAGTGGCTAGTTGGCCGGGATCCGACGGAATAAGCGCCGTCTTAAATCACGAAGTGATTTACGCATATCATATATATTATTTTAATGTACCGAAGGACATATCACAAAGTGATTTACGCATATCATATATATTATTTTAATGTACGGAAGTACATATCACAAAGTGATTTACGCATATCATATATATTATTTTAATGTACCGAAGTAGATATCTAGAAGTGATTTACGCATATCATATATATTATTTTAATGTATCGAAGTACTTATCACAAAGTGATTTACGCATATCATATATATTATTTTAATGTACCGAAGGACATATCACAAAGTGATTTACGCATATCATATTTATTATTTTAATGTACCGAAGTACATATCACAAAGTGATTTACGCATATCATATATATTATTTTAATGTACCGAAGGACATATCACAAAGTGATTTACGCATATCATATATATTATTTTAATGTACGGAAGTACATATCACAAAGTGATTTACGCATATCATATATATTATTTTAATGTACGGAAGTACATATCACAAAGTGATTTACGCATATCATATATATTATTTTAATGTACCGAAGGACATATCACAAAGTGATTTACGCATATCATATATATTATTTTAATGTACCGAAGGACATATCACAAAGTGATTTACGCATATCATATATATTATTTTAATGTACCGAAGGACATATCACAAAGTGATTTACGCATATCATATATATTATTTTAATGTACGGAAGTACATATCACAAAGTGATTTACGCATATCATATATATTATTTTAATGTACCGAAGGACATATCACAAAGTGATTTACGCATATCATATATATTATTTTAATGTACGAAGTACATATCACAAAGTGATTTACGCATATCATATATATTATTTTAATGTACGGAAGTACATATCACAAAGTGATTTACGCATATCATATATATTATTTTAATGTACCGAAGGACATATCACAAAGTGATTTACGCATATCATATATATTATTTTAATGTACCGAAGGACATATCACAAAGTGATTTACGCATATCATATATATTATTTTAATGTACGAAGTACATATCACAAAGTGATTTACGCATATCATATATATTATTTTAATGTACCGAAGGACATATCACAAAGTGATTTACGCATATCATATATATTATTTTAATGTACGGAAGTACATATCACAAAGTGATTTACGCATATCATATATATTATTTTAATGTACCGAAGGACATATCACAAAGTGATTTACGCATATCATATATATTATTTTAATGTACGAAGTACATATCACAAAGTGATTTACGCATATCATATATATTATTTTAATGTACCGAAGGACATATCACAAAGTGATTTACGCATATCATATATATTATTTTAATGTACCGAAGGACATATCACAAAGTGATTTACGCATATCATATATATTATTTTAATGTACGGAAGTACATATCACAAAGTGATTTACGCATATCATATATATTATTTTAATGTACCGAAGTACATATCACAAAGTGATTTACGCATATCATATATATTATTTTAATGTACCGAAGGACATATCACAAAGTGATTTACGCATATCATATATATTATTTTAATGTACCGAAGGACATATCACAAAGTGATTTACGCATATCATATATATTATTTTAATGTACGGAAGTACATATCACAAAGTGATTTACGCATATCATATATATTATTTTAATGTACCGAAGTACATATCACAAAGTGATTTACGCATATCATATATATTATTTTAATGTACCGAAGGACATATCACAAAGTGATTTACGCATATCATATATATTATTTTAATGTACGGAAGTACATATCACAAAGTGATTTACGCATATCATATATATTATTTTAATGTACGGAAGTACATATCACAAAGTGATTTACGCATATCATATATATTATTTTAATGTACCGAAGGACATATCACAAAGTGATTTACGCATATCATATTTATTATTTTAATGTACCGAAGTACATATCACAAAGTGATTTACGCATATCATATATATTATTTTAATGTACCGAAGGACATATCACAAAGTGATTTACGCATATCATATATATTATTTTAATGTACCGAAGGACATATCACAAAGTGATTTACGCATATCATATATATTATTTTAATGTACGGAAGTACATATCACAAAGTGATTTACGCATATCATATATATTATTTTAATGTACCGAAGGACATATCACAAAGTGATTTACGCATATCATATATATTATTTTAATGTACGGAAGTACATATCACAAAGTGATTTACGCATATCATATATATTATTTTAATGTACGGAAGTACATATCACAAAGTGATTTACGCATATCATATATATTATTTTAATGTACCGAAGGACATATCACAAAGTGATTTACGCATATCATATATATTATTTTAATGTACGGAAGTACATATCACAAAGTGATTTACGCATATCATATATATTATTTTAATGTACGGAAGTACATATCACAAAGTGATTTACGCATATCATATATATTATTTTAATGTACCGAAGGACATATCACAAAGTGATTTACGCATATCATATTTATTATTTTAATGTACGGAAGTACATATCACAAAGTGATTTACGCATATCATATATATTATTTTAATGTACCGAAGGACATATCACAAAGTGATTTACGCATATCATATATATTATTTTAATGTACGGAAGTACATATCACAAAGTGATTTACGCATATCATATATATTATTTTAATGTACGGAAGTACATATCACAAAGTGATTTACGCATATCATATATATTATTTTAATGTACCGAAGGACATATCACAAAGTGATTTACGCATATCATATATATTATTTTAATGTACGGAAGTACATATCACAAAGTGATTTACGCATATCATATATATTATTTTAATGTACCGAAGGACATATCACAAAGTGATTTACGCATATCATATATATTATTTTAATGTACGGAAGTACATATCACAAAGTGATTTACGCATATCATATATATTATTTTAATGTACGGAAGTACATATCACAAAGTGATTTACGCATATCATATATATTATTTTAATGTACGAAGGACATATCACAAAGTGATTTACGCATATCATATATATTATTTTAATGTACGGAAGTACATATCACAAAGTGATTTACGCATATCATATATATTATTTTAATGTACGGAAGTACATATCACAAAGTGATTTACGCATATCATATATATTATTTTAATGTACCGAAGGACATATCACAAAGTGATTTACGCATATCATATATATTATTTTAATGTACGGAAGTACATATCACAAAGTGATTTACGCATATCATATATATTATTTTAATGTACCGAAGTACATATCACAAAGTGATTTACGCATATCATATATATTATTTTAATATTTTAATGTACGGAAGTACATATCACAAAGTGATTTACGCATATCATATATATTATTTTAATGTACGGAAGTACATATCACAAAGTGATTTACGCATATCATATATATTATTTTAATGTACGGAAGTACATATCACAAAGTGATTTACGCATATCATATATATTATTTTAATGTACGGAAGGACATATCACAAAGTGATTTACGCATATCATATATATTATTTTAATGTACGGAAGTACATATCACAAAGTGATTTACGCATATCATATATATTATTTTAATGTACGGAAGTACATATCACAAAGTGATTTACGCATATCATATATATTATTTTAAGTACGGAAGTACATATCACAAAGTGATTTACGCATATCATATATATTATATTATTTTAATGTACGCATATCGAAGGACATATCACAAAGTGATTTACGCATATCATATTTATTATTTTAATGTACCGAAGTACATATCACAAAGTGATTTACGCATATCATATATATTATTTTAATGTACCGAAGGACATATCACAAAGTGATTTACGCATATCATATATATTATTTTAATGTACGGAAGTACATATCACAAAGTGATTTACGCATATCATATATATTATTTTAATGTACGGAAGTACATATCACAAAGTGATTTACGCATATCATATATATTATTTTAATGTACCGAAGGACATATCACAAAGTGATTTACGCATATCATATATATTATTTTAATGTACGGAAGTACATATCACAAAGTGATTTACGCATATCATATATATTATTTTAATGTACGGAAGTACATATCACAAAGTGATTTACGCATATCATATATATTATTTTAATGTACGGAAGTACATATCACAAAGTGATTTACGCATATCATATATATTATTTTAATGTACCGAAGGACATATCACAAAGTGATTTACGCATATCATATATATTATTTTAATGTACGGAAGTACATATCACAAAGTGATTTACGCATATCATATATATTATTTTAATGTACCGAAGGACATATCACAAAGTGATTTACGCATATCATATATATTATTTTAATGTACGGAAGTACATATCACAAAGTGATTTACGCATATCATATATATTATTTTAATGTACGGAAGTACATATCACAAAGTGATTTACGCATATCATATATATTATTTTAATGTACCGAAGGACATATCACAAAGTGATTTACGCATATCATATATATTATTTTAATGTACGGAAGTACATATCACAAAGTGATTTACGCATATCATATATATTATTTTAATGTACCGAAGTACATATCACAAAGTGATTTACGCATATCATATATATTATTTTAATGTACCGAAGGACATATCACAAAGTGATTTACGCATATCATATATATTATTTTAATGTACCGAAGTACATATCTCGAAGTGATTTACGCATATCATATATATTATTTTGCCGCTAGGTGGTAGTCAGTACCCAGCAGTATTAACATTATCAGTTATGCAAAGTCATTACCTGCCACCTAGCGGATACTCGCGCATAACCGTTGATTGGGCAGGCAGTGTAAACACCACAGGGTGTGATCCAGCAGGCAGTGCTCATGCAAATGCACATGACCTATCCACGGCAGTGTTACCACTACTTTATTTACAACCCGTGTATATTATATGGACTATAATTGGCCAACGACTGTTGATTAATGCGTAAATATAAATAAATAACAATAAACTACTAAGTTTGATTTTAAGAAATTATTACACCTTCTGTTATCTACGCAGCTAAGACACTCTTGCTTGGCCTTACGAGGGCTGGACAGGGACTGGTTCGTACACTTAGGCACGATTTGGCCCATTGTGCGTCCTATACAGGGTGCAAATGAATTAACCTTGCAGCTTGAAAGGAACGATAGGGTACACGTAAATGAATAGAAAACCTCATTACGTTTTGTGATTAAATGCATGGTTAGTTAGAAAATTGAGTTGGAAGTTTCAGCAATCCGGCAACTCGCCGCTAACACACTCTACTCGTGATATAGATGTAGCAGGTCAACGAAAACGGTGTGCCTCGGTAGGTGAGCTGCCAAGACGTTGCCACTTGCTCGCATCGTGCAGTGGCGTGAAATGAGAGGTTTTTAAATTAAATTTAAATGAAAACAGTCCACGCTATTGAAATATGCCAGAGGGATAAATTATTCTCTATTAGTTTTCCTATCGATATGGACAAAAATCATAATCCTACTCGCAATAGTTACCGAATAAGAGATTGTTGAACATTTGGGGGGGGGGAAACATTTTTTTTCTGAAAAAAAAAAACTATGAACTTTCCACAAATATGATCTATTTGTTCTAAAAATCTGCAAGACTAGTTCACTTCCACCCGGTATATGCGATGATTATGCAAGTCCGACAATTGACCTGAGTGGCATCGTGAACCTGACACTGACAGGTGGGCCATCCGCACACGAGTAGTTGAACTACCACTGGTGCAGATGCTTAAGAGAACTTAGGTCATTGTTAAGAAGTGAGCTCATTTAACACGGCTAGACTTTGACAGCGAGCCTCATGTTAACGTGCTTTGCTGCCTAGAGAGCGTCAGGCTGGAGGAAGGCGGGACTCGTGGCACACCCGATAGCCCGCAGAAAACCCACCGCCAAAATAAATAGGAGTTCCTAAGCCGAGCTGAAGCAGACACAGATCGCATTTCCGTAATCCCACACAGTGACGGACGAGATCTGCTACTGCGTGCGCGTCATACTGAGGGGTGGAACAGGGAATTGGAAAAAGCTCTTAAAAGATGTATGAGTATTGTTCTTTGTCTGGGTTAGGCCAGGCGTGGAGGTTGGGCTGCTGTACTGACGTTCCCAAGATCTTATACCGACCGAACATTTCCACAGATAATGTCACCAGGATTCTCACCTTGTTGAACTAGCCAAAGGGACGAGAACTTGTGTGATATTTGAATAAGACTATTACACGAATAATAAATAAACAAATAATTAAAATAAGTAAATGCATAAGCAAACAAATAATAAGTAATAAACACGCATATCTAAATAAATAAGTACAGAGATAAATAGATAATGAATAAATAAGTAAAGAGATAAATAGATAATGAATAAATAAGTAAAGATAAATAGATAATGAATAAATAAGTAAAGAGATAAATAGATAATGAATAAATAAGTAAAGCGATAAATAGATAATGAATAAATAAGTAAAGAGATAAATAGATAATGAATAAATAAATAGATAATAAATAAATAAGTAAATAGATAAATAGATAATAAATAAATAAATAAACAAATAAAAAGCTAAATAGATAATAAACAAATAAGTAAAAAGATAAATAGATAATAAATAAATAAATAGATAAATAAATAATGAATAAATAAGTAAATAGGTAAATAGATAATAAATAAATAAATAAATAAATAAATAAATAAATAAATAAAGAGATAAATAGATAATAAATAAATAAGTAAATAGGTAAATAGATAATAAATAAAGAGATAAATAGATAAATAAATAAAAAAATAAATAAATAGTACAGAGATAAATAAATAAATAAACAAATAAAAAGATAAATAGATAATAAACAGATAAGTAAAGAGATAAGTAGATAATGAATAAATAAGTAAAGAGATAAATAGATAATGAATAAATAAGTAAAGAGATAAATAGATAATGAATAAATAAATAGATAATAAATAAAGAGATAAATAGATAATAAACAGATAAGTAAAGAGATAAGTAGATAATGAATAAATAAGTAAAGAGATAAATAGATAATGAATAAATAAGTAAAGAGATAAATAGATAATGAATAAATAAGTAAAGGGATAAATAGATAATGAATAAATAAATAGATAATAAATAAATAAATAAAGAGATAAATAGATAATAAATAAATAATAAACAAATAAAAAGATAAATAGATAATAAACAAATAAATAAAGAGATAAATAAATAATGAATAAATAAGTAAAGAGATAAATAGATAATAAATAAATAATAAACAAATAAAAAGATAAATAGATAATAAACAAATAAATAAAGAGATAAATAAATAATGAATAAATAAGTAAAGAGATAAATAGATAATAAATAAATAAATAAGTAAAGAGATAAATAGATAATGAATAAGTAAATAAATAAATAGATAATAAATAAAGAGATAAATAGATAAATAAATAAAGACATAAGTAAATAAAGATATAAATATTTAAATAAATAACTAAAACCGTAAATAGATGAATAAATAATAAGTAAGTAAAACCATAAATAGTTAAATAAATAAGTAGAGAGATAAATAGATAAATAATAAATATATATAGAGAGATAAATAGGTAAACAAATAATGAAAATATCACCATTAAATCAGATATTCTACTTGCCAATTTATTTCATGCAAGGCCTTGCAATATGAAATTCATGAGTAAACATTTGACAATAGCTGTAGAAATATGATAAGTGAAACAGCAAAATTAAACAAATATTTTAAATTATATCGACAAGATAAGAACTCTTGTGTTATTTTAATAAGAATATTTCGTCAATATATTCATTCATAGTATTTTTCCAAGGACAGGTATTTCACTGCAAACCCAGCATTCTCCAATATTTCCTATTTTCTGCCTTCCTCTAGTCTCCTTAATCTTAGCACTATTTATCATGTGATATCTTATGTCCGTACTTTAGTTCGCCATTCCTTCCAAATATCCTCCGTGGAAAGACTGATCGTGCCATGTTTGCATTTTTTCTTGAGAAAGATAAATGCGGTAGCTTCCCGTTCCAGGCCTGACCGGAACTCGAACCCGGATCGTCTGCGTGACGGATTGAAGTTCTGACCACTAAGCCATCGCAGGACCCTTAGTTAAACTTAATTATTGTGACAAGTAAAGCGTGCTACAGGGCTATTTTAACACTTGGACACATTCATAACAGACATAATGTATCTACCACACGAAACCCCTGAAGTTATATTATTCTTATTGTTATTCATTAATTGATACGTTTTTGGCTCTATCTCAGAAACAGATGAACAGACTTTTTTTGGTAGATGGATAGTGTTCATTGTAATCTAAAATTACGTGTCTGAAGATAGGAAATGCAATTTTAAATTAAAAGTGAAGGTGGGTTAGGATGAAGGGACGAAACAGAAAGTTCAATAAGAAGTGGTTGTGAGCTCCCTCCCCGGAAACTAAATCGAAGTGTTTTTCCTCGAAAATTTGTCCTATGCACATCTGAAATTATTCAAGGCCGAAAGTTTTGAAATGAACACATGGTATTTTGTGCGAGATCGTGCGTATTTGCTTGTTTTCCGCACAGAACCAATACGCGGTAAGTGTGAAATACCACATTCAGTATTCCCAACGTAACACACACAACAATTTCCCTCTTCTTACCGCTTAAGCGCGACATTCATTTTACTGCTTTAGGCTTTTAACATATTATTTTTAGAGACGTTTAACATAGTAATAATTATAAATTGGAAACTTACCACTGCAATTTCACCTAAATTGCAATGTTAATTATTGTTTTTAAATATTTGCAAAAATTAAGTAAAGTCTACTACTCCACGAAACTTATTGCATTCCTGATACAAGTAACATTAAGGAAGCCGTGAAAAAATCAACAAGATTCCAGATGCCGATGTTATTACTGCAATATGGTTATATAAATAATATTGTTATAATATTAAAATGAAAAATAAATCATTACATAACCTTACCGTTTGTTTTAAGTTCGCATTTATAGACTGGGGGAAAAAAAGACAGACGTATATCACGGCCTGCTGGAGTATAGTAAACATAGAAAACATTTTATAGCAACAATGTTGAAGAAGGATATTTTGGTTTTCCGAAGTTGCCGTCATTAAACAGAAACCAACATGGAGATTTCATTGCAACTAATTAGAAATTCCTCTTTCAGGTATGTAATAAACGATCTTCGCACAAAATAATGTACGATACACGAGCGGTATGTTTGTTTTCATGTTCTCGGAAATTAAAAAAGCTCAACTACGTTTCGCTTTTTCAATCTTTTCCTCGACCATGAAAACGTCACCATACCGCTCTTGTAACGTGTATTACTATTTCACAGGATGCAAACTGACGTTGGGGGGGGGGGTAAGAAAGGTTCGGGGGTGTTCCTAAAGGCACAATATGCCATATCCTAGATCATATATGTAAAAGATAGCTCATCCCTATTTTAAAATCGGCAGCACTTTGAAGAGAACAACCGCCAGGATCGTCACCTGTCCGCCGTAACCGAAAACGAGATGGTAGTACAGTCGCTAATGCGATTCAAATGAGAATTATGACGTGACTCCTTATGTCACAACTAGATGGCAGCATAGTAAACCTGAAAAAAGTTGTTACCGTCAAAGCCTATAAGGCCGAGCTATCTGGTTATATATGAGCTAGGGCAATATGCATCTTCATTATTCTGTCAGTCGTTATGGACTCTAGTTATACTAGCAAAATCGCCCGAGGCATTTGGGAAGCAGGGCATTCTGTCGAAGCCATATGCCTTGCAGTCCTGAGGTCAAAAACGACAGTCAAAATGTGGTTAAAGCGTTAAAAATAGCGTTTTTTAATTATCTTAGCATATTTCTTTACATACTGTTGGCAGCACTTACTGATTTCTGCGCCATCTATTCGTCCAAGTAATAACCAATGAAGCCGCAATTAACAATCTCTATCCAATAACATGGGTCACATCTATATGCAATTTGAACTGGTAATGAAAATTACGGGAAAACGGCTGAACGGATTTTAATAAATGACCCCTCTTTTTGAAGCTTGGAACCCAAAGTTTTTCAGAAAAATAGTAGTTTTCAGTGAAATGTCAATTTTCCTACATCATTTTTCTATTTTCCAAAATCCATCTTTCGTCAGTTATGGAGAACTAATTAATTGCATTTCAGAATAAAACAAAACACTCACTACAATAAACAATAGACTATTACACGAAGGCCATGACCTACAGGATTGCTGACATACTTAGAGTTCAGATGGGTCAGATTCTTTCACATCATAATGCCAATATGTCGATCTTTATTTGTGTAATTTTTTGATAACGTATAAAAATAATTTACAGATCTGACTCTCTTGTCTGTAGTTTTCCGAGTACAGCTGTGTATTGGATATTAAGAACTACAAAACTTAAGAATGTTTGGTGACATTATTACCATTAAAAATGAAATATTATTATAGTTAATGCAACACATAATGGTATACTGATGATATGAAAGTGAAATCTTTTGGGGCCTTAAGTATGTAGACGCAGAGAAAGAAGATTTTATATTAGATCTTCATTCTATAACATACTGAGTAACGGGTATATATATATATATATATATATATATATATATATATATATATATATATATATATAAGAGAAGAGGGGAGAGGGCATGAGGGCAGAGGGCTTGAGGGCATAGGGCATTAGGGCATGAGGGCTTGAGGGCATGAGGGCTTGAGGGCATGAGGGTATGAGGACTTGAGGGCTTGAGGGCATGAGGGCTTGAGAGCAGAGGGCTCGAGGGCATGGGGGCACGAGGGCTCGAGGGCATGGGGGCACGAGGGCTCGAGGGCATGAGGACACGAGGGCTTGAGGGCATGAGGGCTTGAGGGCATGAGGGCAGAGGGTAAAGGGCATGAGGGCAGAGGGCTGTAAAACCGACTGATCGTTCTGACATTGTTACTTGCGTTTTCGCATTGGAACTCAAGAACTGAAGATGTATAGGTTAAATAAAAAGTATTTAGCATGAAGAAAACCATTCAGAGGGGTAGGCCTATGTTTCATTATTATGGAAGCAAATAACTTCCAAAATGTTTGGTATTCTTCATTGGAAATGAATTTGAAAAAATTTAATTTGAACTTCTAATGAACTCAGTTAGCAGCATTTGCTGCACAGCCGCTAGTATCTTTGAATGACAGTAACTTATACCACAAGGTCAGTGTATTGTGATAGTTGCCGTGAACCGTGAAAAAGGTGATTCATGACAGCCTAATCTAAAAATCTTTGATGCCTTATATCTGGGGAGAGAATGCAGTCCGACACGCCGATTTTGTTTCCTGTATTTGTGTTCATTTTATCGACAAATCTACGAGTTTCTCGCCTTATTTCAGGATATCGATATATATATACACACAACATATTCAGATTGTACGACATAGGATACATTTATTAGAAGACCTCTTGGTTCCTGAACCCTTTTCACAATTCCTCCCCATCAACTCAATCCTCCTCATATACTCTGTCACTGAATTTCGCACTCCAGGCACTGCACGACATTCTATTCTTCATTTTTATTTCTCTCTCTCTGGATATTCTTTCAAAAATTCCATACCACTTCATTCGTTTCTGTTTATTCCTTAAGATTTCTACTTTCACTTCATCTTTTGTTACGTGCGAATTGTGAGGCTGTGGAATAGAGAGGACGCTCCCTATTCTAGTAACTGTGAACGATCCATTCACAGTGGTATTAGGAAACCATAAAAAAGTGACAGGAGATTCGCTGTATCCCTAAATGCGTGGAACATCTATGCTGTTGATCGTTGTTTTTGTGGGCATGGTTGGAGTTATAAGGATGTTTGGGATTTTAAATAAAATTTTAATATTTCTTTTCATTTCTGCCTTCATATCCCCCGCATTTAAATGTAATAAGGAGGAGCCTTCTCGTTAACCGCTTCATAATCGCTTCCTCATTCCATGAGGCCTAGTCTGGAGGCAACAATGCAATTGATAGTCGAAACGATTCACACATCAATATAACGCCAATGAGTTGTTTGAAATTGTAATAAATAATAATAATAATATTATTATTATTATTATTACAGATAATTGGATTCATTTGCAAATAAATATCCCGGTACTTTAGAAGCAGAATATGTTAGGTACATTACCTATTTTTCTCTTCATACTCCCACATTTAAATTTAACAAGGCTTGGCCTTCTCGTTAACTAGTTCATAATCGCTTCCTCATTCCATGAGGCCTAGTCTGCAGACAACAATGCAATTGATAGTCGAAACGATTCACACATCATTATGACGTGAATGAGTTGTTTGAAATTGTAATGAATAATAATAATAATAATAATAATAATAGTTATAGTAATAAAAAAAAATAATAATGATAATAATAATAATAATAATCCGTGGCGCTACAGCCCATGAAGGACCAAGACCTACCAGACGGCTGCTGGCCTCACGCCCACATGCCAAAGCAGAGGTGGACGATCATCCAACCAGAATGCAGGTATCGTGTGGTTAGCACGATGATCCCTCCAGCCGTTATAGCTGGCTTTCACAACCGGATTTCGCTACCTATCGTAGCTCCCCAAGAGCATCACGATGCTGGGTGGGCACCGGTCCCATACACTGGCCGAAATTTCATGAGAAAATTTCTTCCCCCATGAGGACTCGAACCAGCGCGCATTCCGTAACGCGAGTCCTAGTCGGGATGCCTTAGACCGCGACGCCACGGCGCGGGACCCTTCATATAAAGTAACTAATAATAATGTGTTAAAATTTAATTTTTGTTGTTCCTGAAAAATCTTTCTTTTGTGGGATAAACCCTTTTACCTAAACGCCATCCATCGATTTATGCATCGTGCAGTAAAATAGCATGACGGTGAACGAAATTAACCTGCACAATTAATTTAAAAACTCTTTCCTCAACAGTATCCGAACCCTGAACTTTGTAGTCTGCGAGCTAACACGCTGGCATAGAGCTATCGAAATGCTTACGAAGAATAATCACAATAGGGGTTGTCGTATGTTTGTTTAATAATGACTCTCAGCCAATAATTTGGTCTTATTTTCAGACTAATTTCGCCCTTTTTACGTTAGTTGTCAAATACCTTCCTTTAATACTATTCAAATAATACCGGGTTAAAAACCGTTCTCGTTCAGCCATGGTGTAGGCAATTGAGGAGCAAGCCTGCCGATCCGGAGTTGCGCTAGGGCGTGAATTCCATTCCCGCTCGAACTGATTACCTGGTTGAGATTTTTCCATCCGTAAGGTGAATGTCATGTAATCTATGGCGAATCCTTGGCCTCATCTCGTCAAATACAATCTCGCTACCCCCAATCCCATCGACGCTATATAACCAAGTAGTTGATACTTACTTACTTACTGGCCTTTAAGGAACTTGGAGGTTCATTGCCGCCCTCACATAAACCCGCCATTGGTCCCTATCCTGAGCAACATTAATCCAGTCTCTATCATCATATCCCACCTCCCTCAAATCTATTTTAATATTATCTTCCCATCTACGTCTCGGCCTCCAGAAAGGTCTTTTTCCCTCCGGCCTCCCAACTAACACTCTATATGCATTTCTGGATTCGCCCATACGTGCTACATGTCCTGCCCATCTCAAACGTCTGGATTTAATGTTCCTAATTATGTCAGGTGAAGAATACAATGCGTGCAGTTCTGTGTTGTGTAACTTTCTCCATTCTCCTGTAACTTCATCCCTCTTAGCCCCAGATATTTTCCTAAGAACCTTATTCTTAAAAACCCTTAATCTCTGTTCCTCTCTCAAAGTGAGAGTCCAAGTTTCACAACCATAAAGAACAACCGGTAATATAACTGTTTTATAAATTCAAACTTTCAGATTTTTGGACAGCAGACTGGATGATAAAAGCTTCTCAACCGAATAGTAACAGGCATTTCCCATATTTATTCTGTGTTTAATTTCCTTCCGAGTAGTTGATACAGCGTCGTTAAATAACAAGTAAAAAAAAAAGGAAAACCGTTGTTAAATTGTCGTGATGTGAACCGTTCTCTGTAAGGATCTTCAAGAATGTGGCCATTTTTTACGGGACTGTATCTCGTATGAGGAGGTAGGAAGATAATGAATTAATTTTCGGCATTACTGAGAGAAGTCTGGGTCTGGACAACCCTGGCTGATTTGTGAACAATGCCGCAGCAGCTGACTCTGACAGCTGGCATCGGCCTACACCGCATAAATCCGCACTTTTCGTTGTCTGTCAGTCGCACGTCATACCGCGGGTAACGGGACAGGAGGCGGCAACCCCACCATACCATCGCCATGACCATCATACCACCATCACCACCATCAGCACTAGCGCCATCATTCCCATGTTACCGTCATCATCATTGCCCTGACAGGCTCCGGATAAGCTGCTTCTGTTCTCTCCGCTCGCGATACTTGCTCGTCCTCGACAACGAAACATCCTGCGGTTGAAATGCGATAACATTACAATGAGTGTCAGGATTCGTGCTGGGTGACGTGCTAGGATTCGATACATAGCAATCACTATTACTGCAGAATTAAAAGCTACGAAGTTTCAGTGCTTAAAACATCCTTGGCCTACATGAATTACTTTGTAACCTAATCGCTATGGAAACAGACTAAAGAAGACAGACGGTGTGTTGAAACAAATGAATTATAAACTATGTCAGTTGTAATCTATACTAATAATAAATCTGTAGCCGAAACTTTTCTGGTAATTTTCGGTTTTCCAAAAATAATTGGTCCTAACATATATAATTATTCTTCATGAGAACGGAAATAGTAATATGCGTTACAAGAGCGGTATGTTGACGTTTTCATGTTCGAGGAAAAGATTGAAAAAGCGAAACGTAGTTGAGATTTTATAATTTTCGAGAATTGAAAGAAAACATACCGCTCGTGTATCGTACATTATTTTGTGCGAAGATCGTTTATTACATACCTGAAAGACGAATTTCTAATTAGTTGCAATGAAATCTCCATCTTGGTTTCTGTTTAATGAAGGCAAATTTGCAAAACAAAAAATCTATCTTCAACAACATTGGTGCTTTAAAATGTTTACTGTGTTTATTATACTCCAGCAGGCCGTGATATACGTCTGTCTTTTTTTCCCCCCAGTCTATAAATGCGAACTTAAAACAAACGTAAGGTTATGTAATGATTTAGAGTTTACTTAATTTTTGCAAATATTTAAAAACAATAATTAAGGGTGCAATTTAGGTGAAATTGCAGTGGTAAGTTTCCAATTTATAATTATTACTATATTGAACATCTCTAAAAATAATATGTTAAAAGCCTAAAGCAGTAAAATCAATATGTCACTTAAGCGGTAAGAAGAGGGAAATTGTTATGTGTGTTAGGTTGGGAATACTGAATGTGGAATTTTAGACTTTCCGCGGATTGGTTTTGTGCGGAAACCAAGCAAATACGCACGATCTCGCACAAACACTTTTTTTGACATTTTTGTTTGTATGTCTGTCTGTCTGGATGTTTGTTACCTTTTCACACGATAATGGCCGAACGGATTTCGATGAAAATTGAAATATAAATTAAGTTCGTTGTAATTTAGATTTTAGGCTACATGGCATTCAAAATACTTTATTTAAAGGACCTGAATTAAATAAATCTAAATATCTCGCTTATTATTGCTTTTTGTGAAAAATGTTACATAGCAAAAGTTTCTTTAAAAATGATTTCCGATAAGTTTTATTCTATGCAAAATTTTGATAGGACTGATATTTAAGGATATACAAGACTTTTAAAATAACAATATAATACATTTTCACCGTCGCCTAAGATTGTAGCGTTGTTGTCCTGCAGTAACTCCTATGTGCAAAATATAAAATTTTTGAGTAGAAAGAAAAACACATTTATTCATTCCATGGCAATGGTACATAGGAGATCGTGAATTCTTACATTTTCGAAAGAAAGGAATATAATTACATACCACTATATATGCTGTATCACTATTTAAGTTATTTGAAGGGTTCAGAACCATAGTGGGCCAAGCGCCATTTACTGAATACGTAGAAAACAAGGGTTAAAATTAAGTTATTAGCATAATTCAATGGAAACATATAGCAAGTAAAATAAAGTATACACATTAAAACTAAAAGATATGTCAATCTTCATGAAACTATGGTTGCATGTAATAACAATTAAGAAACATGTTAAAGGAATTGTCATTGCACCAAATGAGTGATCTCTGGACCAAAATGATCATATTTTAATTTTTTAAATACAATTTCATTTAAGTAACGTATTAAACGATTTATCCTTCTAACAAACATGAATGTTCCCTGGATCAAACGTCCTATTTTAATTATGTAATTACTTTATATTTATTTCTAACGGGTGCAACGGAGCGCACGGGTACGGCTAGTATGAAATATTTTGAAACATGTTAAACGTATGCGGAGGCATGTGTTATACAGGGTGTTTCCGAGGTGGTGTTACAAACTTTCAGGGATGATGGCGAAGGGCACATGTATCAATTTGAGATAAGGAACCATGGTCCGGAAATGACTGAGTCGAAAGTTATAAGCAAAAATATTTTTGTGGAAATGGAATTGTAATTTGGCACCACGTGCCCTCCTTCCCTTAACATTTGGAACAGTCGTGGAAAGAAGGTATGGTCCGAAAGTCTCCTACGTGGGTACTCCGGGCGATACAATCTGTGAGCTTGTCTACTGTTCCCATTGGCTCATCCGTATTCGAAAATCAGGTCTGCTTATTCCGCTCTCGTGTACTCCTTCAGTTCACTAGGACTGATCGACTGGACACTGCAACTTGTACACATACACTGCTGTCTACAGAGTGCATATCAGGACCGACCATGTCCGTTACACATTACGCTATCTGCATTGCTTTAGTGTAGTTTCCTGTCCCCATCCCTCAGACGCGCACTGAATGGAATACTGTAAGTAGACAACGTAAACAACGTCAGATGAATACAGTATGTGTAAGATGTACAGATAAATATACACAACTATTTTTTCTTGTAACTTTCGACTCGGTCATGTCTGGACAAGGGTTCCTTATCTGAAATTGATACATGGCTCTTCGCCATCATCCCTGAAAGTTTGTAACACAACTTCGGAAACACCCTGTATGTAGAGCTCGGACACGGATACCCTGCTTCACTGTTAACTGAACACGAACCATTCTGCTCTCTAGTAACAAGTGGTGGAGGTGTAGTATCTGTACGGTTGCTAAAAACATGCTGATCATAAGTATAGTCGGGTGAAAAATATCCATATATATAATTTGAACTGGTAATGAAAATTACGGGAAAGCGGCTGAACGGATTTTAATAAATGACCCCTCATTTTGAAGCTTGGAACCCAAAGTTTTTCGGAAAAATAGTAGTTTTCAGTGAAATGTCAATTTTCCTACATCATTTTCCTTTTTTCCAAAATCCATCTTACGTCAGTTTTGAGAATTAATTAATTGCATTTTAGAATAAAACAAAACACACACTACAATAAACAATATACTATTACACGAAGGCCATGACCTACAGGATTGCTGACATACTTAGAGTTCAGATGGGTCAGATTCTTTCACATCATAATGCCAATATGTCGATCTTCATTTGTGTAAATTTTTGATAACGTATAAAAATAATTTACAAGTCTGATTCTCTGGTCTGTAGTTTTCGGAGTACAGATGTGTATTAGACATTAAGAACTACAAAACTTAAGAATGTTTGGTGACATTATTACCATTAAAAATGAAATATTATTATAGTTAATGCAACACATAATGGTATACTGATGATATGAAAGTGAAATCTTTTGGGGCCTTAAGTAAGTAGACGCATAGAAAGAAGATTTTATACTAGATCTTCATTTCTATAATATACTGAGTAACGGTCCACACCTGTGGAGTAACGGTCAGTGCGTCTGGCTGCGAAACCAGGTGGCCCGGGTTCGAATCCCGGTCGGGGCAAGTTACCTGGTTGAGGATTTTTCCGGGGTTTTCCCTCAACCCAATACGAGCAAATGCTGGGTAACTTTCGGTGCTGGACCCCGGACTCATTTCACCGGCATTATCACCTTCATATCATTCAGACGCTAAATAACCTAGATGTTGATACAGCGTCGTAAAATAACCCAATAAAATAAAAATAAATACTGAGTAACGGCTATATGTATATATATATATATATATATATATATTATTACTGAAAACTATAAAACTTACGTAACAGCGTGGTGTGGTCAATCGACGGATGTTGCGTCAACATTTGTTGAGACTATAAATTAGGAATGCCTGTAACATCGACATCAACGTGAAGTTTCGATTTTATGTACGAGAACGTATAATCTCATAAACTTCTTTCCATCTGACTGTAGATAATTATTTGAAGAGAAGTAATATAATGATAACGAGATACTAAGGTTATTGTTATGAACTTAACACTACTTGTATTAAACTTGTAGGATATGTGGAAATCAAACCACAGTATAGAGAGCATATCTCTATCCTGTGATCAAACAGTGGTTTTCTTCCTGCTCACAAGGAAGTAATGCCGTTGTTTAAAACTTCTGTCGTACGTAATTTTGACGTATAATGGATAAACAATTGATCCTCACTACTTTTCCCGCCAAGAGAGCACCTCCTTCTTCTAGCTATGCCTCCGTCTTTCAGTTGCTGACTATAGTAGTCGTGACAGCAGGTTGCAACTTACACGCTTGGCCAACTTATTATGAGATATAATTATTTGGAAGTGTACGTCACATTTACGTATCAATAGTATTAATAGAAAAATTCTTGTTAGTGCAGCTTATTATTCCCTTAAGTGTGTTTTATCTAACAAAGTAACACTGGATGAAAACTTACGTGGTGATCGACACTACACTGCAGATCATAGATGAAAGTTCAGATGATGATGCTGATGATGACGCTGAAGGCAATGTAGAGATTGAATATGAAACTTGTGACAATGACAAGGATCTAAGATACAGTAGGAGAGATTGAGAATCACGTAGAAAGCAAGCGAATGGAGAAAGAAGGCGAAAAACAAGAAGACAGGAAGAAAAGAAAAGGAGAAGAGAAGAGAAGAGAAGAGAAGAGAAGAGAAGAGAAGAGAAGAGAAGAGAAGAGAAGAGAAGAGAAGAGAAGAGGATATGAGGGTAGAGGGCATGAGGGAACGAGGGCACCAGGGCACGAGGGCATGAGGGCACGAGAGCACGGGGGCACGAGGAAACGAGGGCACGAGGACACGAGGGAACGAGAGCACGGGGGCACGAGGGCACGGGGGCACGGGGGCACGAGGGCACGGGGGCACCAGGGCACGAGGACATGAGGGCACGAGGGCATGAGGGCACCAGGGCACGAGGGCATGAGGGCACGAGGGCACGAGGGCACCAGGGCATGAGAGCACGAGGGCAGATGAGAGAGGGGAGAGGAGAGGATATTTTCATAACTCTAATCTATAATCCACAATGACCTGAAATAGCTATTGCTTCACTCCCACATGTAAAACCGACTGATCGTTCTGACATTGTTACTTGCGTTTTCGCATTGGAACTCAAGAACTGAAGATGTATAGGTTAAATAAAAAGTATTTAGCATGAAGAAAACCATTCAGAGGGGTAGGCCTATGTTTCATTATTATGGAAGCAAATAACTTCCAAAATGTCTGGTATTCTTCATTGCAAATAAATTTGAAAACAATTTATTTGAACTTCTAATGAACTTACTTAGTAGAATTTGCTGCACAAGCCACTAGTAGTATCTAAATCTACAAAATAACACTACTAGTAGGCTGTACTGTACTGTCTATTGTAATTGGGGCTTTGCCCTGTTATATAAATAAGTAAATAAGTAAATAAATAAATAAATAAGTAAATAAATAAGTAAGTAAGTAAGTAAATAAGTAAGTAAATAAATAAGTAAATAAATAAGTAAGTAAATAAATAAGTAAATAAGTAAGTAAATAAATAAGTAAATAAATAAGTAAATAAGTAAGTAAATAAATAAGTAAGTAAATAAATAAGTAAATAAATAAGTAAGTAAATAAATAAGTAAATAAATAAGTAAATAAGTAAGTAAATAAATAAGTAAATAAATAAGTAAATAAATAAGTAAATAAGTAAGTAAATAAATAAGTAAACAAATAAGTAAATAAGTAAGTAAATAAGTAAGTAAATAAGTAAGTAAATAAGTAAGTAAATAAATAAAGTAAATAAGTAAGTAAATAAGTATGTAAATAAATAAGTAAGTAAATAACTAAGTTAATAAGTAAGTAAATAAGTAAGTAAATAAATAAGTAAGTAAATAAGTAAGTAAGTAAGTAAGCAAATAAATAAGTAAGTAAATAAGTAAGTAAATAAATAAGTAAATAAGTAAGTAAATATAAAAGTAAATAAATAAGTAAATAAATAAGTAAATAAATAAGTAAGTAAATAAAAAGTAAGTAAATAAGTAAATAAATAAATAAGTAAATAAATAAGTAAGTAAATAAATAAGTAAATAAATAAGTAAGTAAATAAATAAGTAAATAAATAAGTAAATAAATAAGTAAATAAATAAGTAAGTAAGTAAATAAATAAGTAAATAAATAAGTAAATAAATAAGTAAATAAGTAAGTAAATAAATAAGTAAACAAATAAGTAAATAAGTAAGTAAATAAGTAAGTAAATAAATAAGTAAGTAAATAAGTAAATAAGTAAGTAAATAAATAAGTAAATAAGTAAGTAAATAAGTATGTAAATAAATAAGTAAGTAAATAAATAAATAAGTAAGTAAATAAGTAAGCAAATAAATAAGTAAATAAGTAAGTAAATAAGTAAGCAAATAAATAAGTAAATAAGTAAGTAAATAAAAAAGTAAATAAGTAAAAAAGTAAGTAAATAAAAAAGTAAATAAATAAGTAAATAAATAAGTAAACAAGTAAGCAAATAAGTAAATAAATAAGTAAATAAATAAATAAGTAAATAATTAAGTAAATAGGTAAGTAAATAAATAAGTAAATAAATAAGTAAATAAGTAAATAAATAAGTAAATAAATAAGTATGTAAATAAGTTAATAAGTAAATAAATAAATAAGTAATTAAATAAATAAATAAATATAATTTTATACGAGAAAGTTAGATTATAAATTTGCACAGTATAGACACAAGTTGCGACGTTATACATGTTTGTATTTACTTGTAAAAGGAGTACATGAAATACAGAAATTACAAATTGAAATACAAGCGAAAATCAATAAGTTTCCTACACTATTTAGACAAAAAGTGGCTTCATCTGAAAATAATGTCTTACAAATTTCGGATTTTGGTTTGTCAACGCCATTAAAGTTTAATAAAATCCACTTCTTCGGTCCAAACCATCTTCACTTATTTCCTGTAAAGTTGTATTTTGTGGGGGTCCCATTTGATAGATTTCATTAAATTGCAAACAGATGCCTGACCAATCTGTAATCACTTGCTAGTTGCCTTGTTGTCGTGTGTGGATTTTCGGGGACAGACAGTACCATATTAAGGGCATTTTCATCATTCTGATCAGATTTTGGCTTTCCGGATTTTCTCCCGTTCTTCACGCTTCCCGTTTCTTCAAACTTCTTTACAATTTTTGACGCTGTAGATTCTGTTTTGTCTCTGTTTGGATGCACCTGATTAAACATATATTAAGACTTCTATTCTTTCCATTTCCGTGAGATTTTACATGATACGCCATATTCTACATTACGAATGCCTAGTTTTGTTTTTCAAACTATGTACTCAAGGTTTCTGTAATCCCTAAAACAATTTCATTCTCTATTTAATAGTACATTATGCAACGAGCCTATAATGGTAGTAATTAAGACGGAAGCATGTTTATGAAACGAGCGCAAGCGAGTTTCATAATTTTCATACGAGCGTCTTAATTACCATTATAGTGAAGTTTCATACGACTTTTTATGCTCGACCATATTGATATTTTCCGGCAGTTGGTGAAATGAATTTGCGGGAATGTGCTTTGTGAAAGGCTGGAAGATGACAGTGAATTGATGTTAATTTATGTGTTTTTTTTCTTCGAGAGTTTAATATTGTCTAATCCCGCGCTAGTTGTCTTTCGATTGCATATCCGAGAATAATCGATACTTGCGCTTTCATATTGCTACAATGATATTTTCTGATTGGTGGAACACCTGAACTTTAATGAATAGGTGTACTTTAGCGAGGTGCATTAAAGGTCTGCTACCAGGTGTATAATTACTACATTTCGGCATGGTCGAGCATAAAGTAATTTACCTTCTCTGCAGAGGTTAACATTAAAAGCAAATGAACAATGCAATAACGAATACATTAACCTATTCACACACAGAATTGATAGAACAGTTTAAAAAATGTAAAAATAAGTATATGCTGTTCATGTAAGAAAAATGTATTTTGGCACATCCTGTATACACAAGGATATAAATTTTCTAAATTATTTGCAAAATATTAAGCGATATGTTTCTAATAAATATAGTATTTAACACTTTTAAGAAACATTCACCTTATAAAGTTATTAGCAATATTCCATACTTCTGTGGCCGGGAGGAAAAAGGTCTTAAGTCAATTTTTTGTGAAAATGAGATTATTAGCCTATATATTCTGAAAGCAGAAACAATTCTCTACAATCTAGTAAAACGGTTAAAGTCAAATAAGACTCCTGACTGGATTTATAGAAATGATTAGCCTAAAAAAATGAAATGATTAGCCTAAAAAATGTCCCGTTAAGGGCAAAGGCCTCCTCCTATAGAGGGAGAGCTCTATTTGTCTCACGCGGTGAGCTACCCCGCGTAAGAGTGGAATTGTTCACTTGGTTCACATTCTGCACAGTTTGGTATTGTTCGCTTGTTTCTGTCGCACTAGTTTTAGTCGCTGTTCACTTGTCTTCTTATGTTTCTCCAGTCTTCCCTATGTCTTGCTCTGCTTGACCAATGGCTTCCTACTCGTTCACTGAAGAGGTCGGCCCATCTTCGTCTTGGTCTTCCGGGTGATCTCTTGCCAATGCGGGGATCCCATAGTGTGAATTTCTGCGTCCATCTTTCGTCTCTATGTCGTGCAACGTGGCCTCCCCACTTCCATTTGGTGTTGGTGGCTTGCAGTGCTGGATCTTTAATTGCTGACATCTTTTGTAGCACTTCGTTTGGAACTCTGTCCCTCAGTGATAAGCCTAGTATCTTTCTCAGCATCTTTCTTTGGCATATTTGGAGACTGTTACGAAGTTTGGCAGTAAGAGACCACGTCTGGCACCCATATAACAGTACAGGATTTATAGAGCGTTACCAAATGTCCTAAGTACATTTTGAATCGAGCACACACAGAATAAAGGACTTAAGTATATTTAATACTTTATTTCTTACAAACCATCACATGTTTACTTTCCATGCTTCCCTACTAAAAAGGTCTAACTTGTATTTTAGCTATTTTATCACATACTGACGCCCTTTCCATTTAAAACTTTAAGCACCAGGTAAACAGTCCTATAATTATTTAAGACCCATTTTGCATTCCTAATAATTTACATTTCTCATTTATTTTGACATGAAAAAGGTCTTATGTTTAATAGTCCCTTCTATTCAGTCTGGCGTCTAGTCTTAAAAGGGCTTAAGTGCGGCTATTTTTGGAAATAATCAACAAAATTGTTAAATGAGCAACATTATGTATTTCAGAAGAAATGTAAACAAATAATATCCAGGAAAAACCTCTTCATTAAAAAAGCTCTATAGTTGACACCAATTTCAATCTTTCTACTGCATTGTTGAAAAGCATAAAATTTTTACTTAAGACCTTTCTCCTCCCGGCCACAGACTTATTGTTCACCCTATATGTATTGCACTGATTTTCCTCGTAACATCTCTTTTCTGTTGCTCACATCGCTTATGCCATATTTTAAATAGAGAAACGTGTTTTAATCTTTGGGAATGCAGTATTTTGGATTGAGGATATTATTGAAGATGTAAAATTTTTTAGCTTTTTCAGTGCGATATATCTTGTCTAGGAAAGCTGCACAAAGTCAATAAAACGGCAGATTGAATTATATGTCCGGAACTGCAGGGAGAGCACCGAACAATAAAAGTAGAATTGATACTGAAAGCTCTACAAAACATGGCAGAAACAGCTGGCTGCTATGGCAACGAAACGTGCTGAGACGGGAGTCTTCTGGAAGCAGCTGGTATCAGATTTACAAGTGTGGGTTCGTAACTACAGAGAACGGGTTAAAACTGAATCCTAGCGAACAAACAGTCGCGGCAGGCTGTGAAGACCGGACTGGAGGGTCCTGACAGTGCAGCCCGATACTTACTTACTTACTGGCTTTTAAGGAACCCGGAGGTTCATTGCCGCCCTCACATAAGCGCGCCATTGGTCCCTATCCTGAGCAAAATTAATCCAGTCTCTACCATCATATCCCACCTCCCTCAAATCCATTTTACTATTATCTTCCCATCTACGTCTTGGCCTCCCCAAAGGTCTTTTGCCCTCCGGCCTCCCAACTAACACTCTATATGCATTTCTGGATTCGCCCATACGTGCTACATGTCCTGCCCATCTCAAACGTCTGGATTTTATGTTCAGGTGAAGAATACAATGCGTGTGCAGCGCTGCGTTGTGTAACTTTTTCCATTCTCCTGTAACTTCATCCCTCTTAGCCCCAAATATTTTCCTGAAAATCTTATTCTCAAACACCCTTAACATATGTTCCTCTCTCAAAGTGAGAGTCCAAGTTTCACAACCATACAGAACAATCGGTAATATAACTGTTTTATAAATTCTAACTTTCAGATTTTTTGACAGCAGACTAGATGACAAAAGCTTCTCAACCGAATAATAACAGGCATTTCCCATATTTACTCTGCGTTTAATTTCCTCCCGAGTATCATTTATATTTGTTACTGTTGCTCCAAGATATTTGAATTTTTCCACCTCTTCAAAAGATAAATCTCCAATTTTTATAGTTCTATTTCGTACAATATTCTGGTCACGAGACATAATCATATACTTAGTCTTTTCGGGATTTACTTCCAACCCTATCGCTTTACTTGCTTCAATTAGAATTTCCGCGTTTTCCCTAATCATTTGTGTATTTTCTCCTAGCATATTCACGTCATCCGCATAGATGTAACCCGTTCAATTCCAAACCCTCTCTGTTATCCTGGACTTTCCTAATGGCATATTCTAGAGCGAAGTTAAAAAGTAAAGGTGATAGTGCATCTCCCTGCTTTAGCCCGCAGTGAATTGGAAAAAGCATCAGATAGAAACTGGCCTATACAGACTCTGCTGTACGTTTCACTGAGACACATTTTAATTAATCGAACTAGTTTCTTGGGAATACCAAATTCAATAAGAATATTATATAAAACTTCTCTCTTAACCGAGTCATACTCGATACTCGAAGAAAAACATTTTTCGTGAAATCAAATTGCAAGCGATACAAACTGCAGAAAGAAGATTTAACGCGAACAGGTGACACGACAAATGTCACTTTTGCTGAAAGCGCATAACTGTAATCTATTTCCGCAGCATCACAATAAAAAGGAAAAGGTTCTCCGGTGTGGTGAAGGTGTGCTTGTTCGAGTCCCACCTGGCCCTCCAATCAACCGGCTATTTCTGTTCCCGCCAACGTAATCAAGACCGGCAGTCGGCAGGTGAGTGGGCAGCGGTTCGGAACTGGGAGCTTGCCAGGACGAAGCCACGCGCGCCGTGTCAGTGCGGCAACTTCTCCGACGTATCTGCTGACGGGTGGCCTACTGCAGGCGCTGGTATCAGAAAAGGGATTTTCGTATTTTCAGTCTTATGACACTGAAATTTTTATCACACATTACAGGCCAGACGGGTTTGCATCATATGATTTTTCATTCTGATATCTCGATTAATTTTACGATATTTTATTGTATTAATTAATTGCTCAATTTTCATAATTGGAATTATTTTTCAAACAAACAAATTAATTGTTCAAAATACTGTTTTATAAATGCAAAAAAGCACAGTCATGTTCCTTATTCATGAATTAGCAATAGAACATATAATTTTCGGACACATCTGGGGATAAATTAATAAATTCGGGGACATTCCGGAGACGAATTTTGTTCGGAGACAAAAAACAAAATTCGGGGACTGTTCCCGAGAAACGGGGACGTCTGGCAACCTTAGTCTATAGCCTAAATTTGATATTCGTTTTCAATATTTTAAGACAATTGATTACATTTTTTGCTTGGTTATTTAAAGACACTGTATCAACTACGAGGTTGGTGATATAAAGGTGATATTTGGCGAGATGAGGCTTAGGATTCGCTATAGATTACCCGACATTTGCCTTACGGTTGGGGAAAATCTCGGAAAAAAACTCAACCAGGTAATCAGCCGAAGTGGAAATCGAACCCGCGCCCGAACGCAACTCCGGATCGGCAGGCAAGCACCTTAGCCGACTGAGCTACGTTGGTGGCTATTACATTTTTAAGAATGGATTTTAGAGGGGCTATTATAGAAATATGGAGACGTATTTTTCAAATTCAACAAAGTAACAAATTTCTATTAAAGAGAAAAGTTACCTAATAACCTGAATAATGAGTGTACCAAGTATCATGCAAGTAACATTAGTAGTTCGAAGATATATAACTTTTTGTATGAGAATTAGGCAAAGAATGAACTTACGGGATATTGCAATCAACGCTTAGTGTAGTTTAAAACGCTGTGCTCCAAAACTTTGAAAACAACGTTACCAAACCTAACAAGCTGTAAATGCATGCTAAATTTTATGTAATGAGCCTATAGTTTTCACATAACAAAGTGTATTTAAAAAATATATATACACAGCGGGCTAAAAAAGGCACAAAATTTAAATTTTTTATTTTATTTTTATTTTAAACATTTCATTCCAAAGACTGTACAATACAGCATAGGAAAATGTCATGATTTACAAGTAAGCAATAAGTTCATAAGTTACATACAACGAAATAATTACATTATATAATATCATATGGACAATTCTCCCTAAAAGTTATACAGCTCTAGAGAGTTAAAATACTCATCAATATTATATAATGACAAGTCTATTAATTTATTTTTAATTTCTTTCTTAAAAAGCCTCAAGCTTAAATGTCTAATATTGCCGGGTAAAACATTATATAACTTGTTACAAATCTCTACAAAGCTGCTATTAGTAGTAATGTAGTTACATTGTCATTTTCTTAAATCATTTTTATGCCTTGTAGAATAGCTATGTACTGAGCTATTTGTAGTAAAATTATTAATATTTGTTTGTACATACATTAAACAACTTGAAATATACAAAGACGGTACAGTTAAAATTTCAAGTCTCCGAAATAAAGGTTTACAATGTGTACGGTTATCAACATTACAAATTGTTCTTACTGTCCTCTTTTGTAGTTTCAATAACTTTATTATTTTAGGGTCATTACCCCAAACTATTATTCCATACGTCAGATGGCTATGGATATAAGCATAGTATACGGATTTTAGCACTTCAACACTAACATGTGTTTTTAATTTCCTTAACATAAAAATACCTTTGTTGAGTTTCTTAGATAGTATGTCAATATGACAGTCCCATTTAAGTGTAGATTGTATATGCACTCCTAAAAATTTGACGGATTCTTTACAATTGATTCTATTGGTTATATTCTAGTAGCTAATGATTTCACTTGAAAGTTTATTTCACAGGCAAATTTCACAGTCCTTGTAGACCGGGAAAATACTGTAATATTTAATTTTTTACCATTTATTAAACATTATTTTTTTATTTTCTGTAAGGCAGTGCAAAATCGATCGTTTATGCCGAACTAAACATTATGGTATTACGATTTCAGCAGGCCAAGCCGTTTGTTGTGCTATCGTAATTTGTTTTTTTCCATTTTGAGTTCTCATTTTGTGAATAATGGGTCGCTTAACGAACGAAGACAAGATTTTCATTAAACATTTGCACCAATATGATAATTTATCTGCCCGTCAAATTGTAAAGAACTAAGCTCAGCGAGAATGGTCTGTTTCAAGTGTACAACGATTGATTAGCAAGGTACGGTCATGATATCCCTCCTGAGAGATTATTGCGTGAAAGATCGCATTTCTCAGATTCTCTGATGGTTTCCGCTGGAGTTTCAAACGAGATCTTAATCCTATGGACTATTTTGTATGGAGTCAATTACAAAAATCAGTTTACTACAAAACAAGAATTCGTAATATTGAACATTTAAGACAACGCCTTCTTGAATGTTGGGACCGGCTTGATCAAAGACAGATATCCAGTGCTATTGGACAATGGAGAAGACGCCTACAAATGGTTGTGCGGGCAAATGGCGGTCACATAGAGCATAATTTTTTATTTTGATTATTTGAAAGATCATTAATTATTATTAATTTGACCAACATTCAGTTTCTGCATTTTGAAGTAATAAATTATCTTCAAAAACCACATTTTCGCATCATTGTGTATTGACCTCCATAGATAGATAGATAGATAGATAAGATAGATAAAACTTTATTGTCGATGGCATTATGTATGCATAGACATGGTCAAATATATACAATTACAATTTAATGTAAAATAAGTCAAATATATATATATATATATATATATATATATATATATATATATATATATATAAACATTATTCATTTCAACGGCCTCAAGACTGTAGGGACACAATTTTATTAATTTCGTTTTTATATAATTCTTAAATTTCAGAGAATTTTTGTATATTTGATGTCATCTGGCAAACTGTTGTATATTTTAATACCAAAGACCATATATGTTCTATAGTGTTTGTAAGGTGGTGAACTGGAATAGTTAAACTATTTTTGTTACGAGTGTCGTAGGTATGGAAATCACAATTTTGATGAAAATCAGACAGATTTTTATAAATTAGTAGTAAAACATTAAAAATGTATAAACCATAAACAGTAAGAATATTATATTGTAAAAAATGTTCCTACAAGAGGTCCTACTGTCAACACCCGCTATGCATCTGACAATACGCTTTTGAGCAATAAATATATCATTCAGCATGGTTCCATTCCCCAAAAACAAATACCATATGAAAGCCTTGACTCGACGTGTGCGAAATAATAAGACATTAATACATCGTGATTTATTATCGTCCTCAAAATTCTGATTTGATAACAAATGCTATTGAGCTTAGAAATTAAACTTGTGCAATGGGGTCTCCAAGACAAACAATCATCAAATGTAACGCCCAAGAATTTAGTAGTTTCCCATTTACATAAGTATTGATCTTGAATAGAAATATTGATGTCCTTCAAATTTCGCTATAAACTTTTAATTAAGCTTCAAAAAAACATAATAAAAAGTCTTTCTCATCTTTAAAGTCTACTCTTTCCAACAGTGTATTCATTATAAATTAATGTTATGTATTTCCGAAAATAGGGTATTTTCTAATTTTGTGCCTTTTTTGGCACACTGTGTATATACATTTCTTTAAATGTGTTGGTTTTCCACCGTATTCAACTATACTTTCCCCTTGGAAACTCTGTTCACCAGAGCTTTAAAAATAACATCACAGAAGCTAAAAAGGTCATAAAGCGCATTAAATTTTTGTACAGTAATATACTTTTCACATATCAAACTGTATTTCAAAGGAAAAAATTGGTTTTGAAAATTCATTCGTTTATCACTATATTAAAAACTTCCGTTTCCCTTAACTTACTATTATGACAAGTGTTGTATTGCTTGTTTCCACGTATTCACATTTTTTATGTTCTAGTGATATTCAACTTATTTTATATTTTTGTTTTCATATTTTCCGATAATGGTATATCTCTAATGTGATAAGTTGAGCTATATATAATCATAATTTTCTTTACTGTGTGTACTTAAAAATATTGTATTCATTGTATGCTTTGTACTGCACTATTTTATTACTATTATTATTATTATTATTATTATTATTATTTATTATCTATTCTTATTTATTATTATTATTTGAATAATTGTCTTATTTTTTACTTTGTATGTATTATTTATTTTATTATTATTTTATTATGAATAATTTCTTCTTTTTATGTTATTTTATGTCTCATTTATTTTGACTTGTTGTTACATTTTATTATTAGGCTATTTTATTTTATTATTCTTATTATTATTATTATTATTATCTTATTCATTTAAAATTTCTTACTTGTAAATTTGTTGTTTTTGTAACGCAGTTTTATTATTAGAGAAGGCTATTATTATTAGGTTAAATTATTATTATTATTATTATTATTATTATTATTATCTTATTCAGTTTTGTGTGTAAAATTGCAGTGTACTTTGTAAATTTGCAGTGTTTTTGTAACGCAGTTTTACTCCTGGTTGAGTGTTAGAAAGGCCGTATGGTCTTAATCTGCCAGGTTAAATTATTATTATTATTATTATTATTATTATTATTATTATTATTATTATTATCTTATTCAGTTTTGTGTGTAAAATTGTAGTGTACTTTGTAAATTTGCAGTGTTTTTGTAACGCAGTTTTACTCCTGGTTGAGTGTTAGAGAAGGCCGTATGGCCTTAAACTCCAGGTTAGGTTAAATTATTATTATTATTATTATTATTATTATTATTATTATTATTATTATCTTATTCAGTTTTGTGTGTAAAATTGTAGTGTCCTTTGTAAATTTGCAGTGTTTTTTGTAACGCAGTTTTACTCCTGGTTGAGTGTTAGAGAAGGCCGTATGGCCTTAAATCTGCCAGGTTAAATTATTATTATTATTATTATTATTATTATTATTATTATTATTATTATTATTATCTTATTCAGTTTTGTGTGTAAAATTGTAGTGTACTTTGTAAATTTGTAGTGTTTTTGTAACGCAGTTTTACTCCTGGTTGAGTGTTAGAGAAGGCCGTATGGCCTTAAATCTACTAGGTTAAATTATTATTATTATTATTATTATTATTATTATTATTATTATCTTATTCAGTTTTGTGTGTAAAATTGTAGTGTACTTTGTAAATTTGTAGTGTTTTTGTAACGCAGTTTTACTCCTGGTTGAGTGTTAGAGAAGGCCGTATGGTCTTAACTCTGCTAGGTTAAAATTATTATTATTATTATTATTATTATTATTATTATTATTATTATCTTATTCAGTTTTGTGTGTAAAATTGCAGTGTACTTTGTAAATTTGTAGTGTTTTTGTAACGCAGTTTTACTCCTGGTTGAGTGTTAGAGAAGGCTGTATGGCCTTAAATCTGCCAGGTTAAATTATTATTATTATTATTATTATTATTATTATTATTATTATTATCTTATTCAGTTTTGTGTGTAAAATTGTAGTGTACTTTGTAAATTTGTAGTGTTTTTTGTAACGCAGTTTTACTCCTGGTTGAGTGTTAGAGAAGGCTGTATGGCCTTAAATCTGCCAGGTTAAATTATTATTATTAATTATTATTATTATTATTATTATTATTATTATTATTATTATTATCTCATTCAGTTTTGTGTGTAAAATTGTAGTGTACTTTGTAAATTTGTAGTGTTTTTTGTAACGCAGTTTTACTCCTGGTTGAGTGTTAGAGAAGGCTGTATGGCCTTAAATCTGCCAGGTTAAATTATTATTATTATTATTATTATTATTATTATTATTATTATTATTATCTTATTCAGTTTTGTGTGTAAAATTGTAGTGTTCTTTGTAAATTTGCAGTGTTTTTGTAACGCAGTTTTACTCCTGGTTGAGTGTTAGAGAAGGCCGTATGGCCTTAACTCTACCAGGTTAAATTATTATTATTATTATTATTATTATTATTATTATTATTATTATTATTATTATTATCTTATTCAGTTTTGTGTGTAAAATTGTAGTGTTCTTTGTAAATTTGCAGTGTTTTTGTAACGCAGTTTTACTCTGGTTGAGTGTTAGAGAAGGCCGTATGGTCTTAAATCTGCTAGGTTAAATTATTATTATTATTATTTATTATTATTATTATCTTATTCAGTTTTGTGTGTAAAACTGTAGTGTTCTTTGTAAATTTGCAGTGTTTTTGTAACGCAGTTTTACTCCTGGTTGAGTGTTAGAGAAGGCCGTATGGCCTTAACTCTGCTAGGTTAAATTATTATTATTATTATTATTATTATTATTATTATTATCTTATTCAGTTTTGTGTGTAAAATTGTAGTGTACTTTGTAAATTTGTAGTGTTTTTGTAACGCAGTTTTACTCCTGGTTGAGTGTTAGAGAAGGCCGTATGGCCTTAAACTCTGCTAGGTTAAATTATTATTATTATTATTATTATTATTATTATTATTATTATTATTATTATTATCTTATTCAGTTTTGTGTGTAAAATTGTAGTGTTCTTTGTAAATTTGTAGTGTTTTTGTAACGCAGTTTTACTCCTGGTTGAGTGTTAGAGAAGGCCGTATGGCCTTAAATCTGCCAGGTTAAATTATTATTATTATTATTATTATTATTATTATCTTATTCAGTTTTGTGTGTAAAACTGTAGTGTTCTTTGTAAATTTGCAGTGTTTTTGTAACGCAGTTTTACTCCTGGTTGAGTGTTAGAAAAGGCCGTATGGTCTTAACTCTGCTAGGTTAATTATTATTATTATTATTATTATTATTATTATTATTATTATTATTATTATTATTATTATCTTATTCAGTTTTGTGTGTAAAATTGTAGTGTTCTTTGTAAATTTGTAGTGTTTTTGTAACGCAGTTTTACTCCTGGTTGAGTGTTAGAGAAGGCCGTATGGCCTTAAATCTGCCTAGGTTAAATTATTATTATTATTATTATTATTATTATTATCTTATTCAGTTTTGTGTGTAAAACTGTAGTGTTCTTTGTAAATTTTGTGTGTTTTTGTAACGCAGTTTTACTCCTGGTTGAGTGTTACAGAAGGCCGTATGGTCTTAACTCTGCTAGGTTAAATTATTATTATTATTATATTATTATTATTATTATTATTATTATTATTATTATTATTATTATTATTATTATTATTATTATTATTATTATTATTATTATTATTATTATTATTATTATTATTATTATTATTAAATATAATCCTCTTCTTTCCAAGTTTCATACAATTGAACTTTTCTTCCTCCATTCATTTCTATCTTAGCAGTCACCATCCTGCAATCCTCATGCTTCCATTATGTCAATAAAGCCCTCTAATCGTATTTTTTTCAAGTGTTCCTCTTTTTTCCTTCCCATCTGGGCCCCACTCTGAACTCCTCATTGGTAAATTATTCGCATCCAACTTTTTCAGATGTGCAAACCATTGCAATTTTTAATTTCCACAAACTACACTCCAAGAGTTTTATAAATAACCTTTCCTCTAATAACACAATTCTATCTAGTTTAGAGCATCGAGCTGAAGACTTTCACGGCCATAGTCTCTCCTCATATCGATAAAACTGGTCTCCATGTCGTCCGTGCACAACTTTATCTCCTAGAGCCATTTTGTTCGTACTTAAGGGAAGTGCACGGGATGTAAGTTGTTACGTTATCGACGTCACCCTGGCGACCAGGCGCAACATCAAACGCTGTTGTTTTGTTTAGCGCGTCCAAGCGGAAATCTTTGCATAACCTCTATTATTTTAACAGCAACATCGCAGACCAGCTGTTCGCTACATTGCAGCCCGCAAGGAAGCAGCTCCGTCCTCAGTTTGTCAGTGCGTTATGTCGAGCTACGATTTCCTAACACTTCTCAGTGACGAGGACTGCCTGCGCTGGAGTTTAGTATTACCTCCGCCTCCATATGATGCCTCAAGAAGAGAATATGGCGACAATCATTGACATTTTTATACAGTAATCTAGAGAACTTCATTTATCTAGAGAAAATCAAAACTCTAGTGAGATTTAATTTACTATTACTACAAGAAATAAAGTACTCTAACTTACTTACTTACTTACTTACTGGCTTTTAAGGAACCCGGAGGTTCATTGCCGCCCTCACATAAGCCCGCCATTGGCCCCTATCCTGAGCAAGGTTAATCCAGTCTCTACCATCATATCCCACCTCCCTCAAATCCATTTTAATATTATTTTCCCACCTACGTCTCGGCCTCCCTAAAGGTCTTTTTTCCTCCGGCCTACCAACTAACACTCTATATGCATTTCTGGATTCGCCCATACGTGCTACATGCCCTGCCCATCTCAAACGTCTGGATTTAATGTGCCTAATTATGTCAGGTGAAGAATACAATGCGTGCAGCTGTGTCCTCCATTCTCCTGTAACTTCATCCCTCTTAGCCCCAAATATTTTCCTAAGAACCTTATTCTCAAACACACTTAATCTCTGTTCCTCTCTCAAAGTGAGAGTCCGAGTTTCACAACCATACAGAACAACCGGTAATATAACTGTTTTATAAATTCTAACTTTCAGATTTTTTGACAGCAGACTAGATGATAAAAGCTTCTTGACCGAATAATAACAGGCATTTCCCATATTTATTCTGCGTTTAATTTCCTCCCGAGTGGCATTTATATTAATTAACTTACTAAAATTATTTTACAATGTTATTTTCACCAAAACGTTTGAACGGAGCCGCCAATTTCAGTCGACTAGCTATGAGGGAAACAAATGAAGATCGCAAAGCATGTTTTATAGTACCGTAAAGAATTTGCAGTTTGAGATGTTTGTAAATAAAGAAACAAATGCTAGGGAAGCGATAAAAATAAACAAATGCTAGGGAAGTGACAAAGTTATGTGATAAGTAGCTATGATTGATTGAAAGACGTCCTTTCGTACCATTTTATTGATCAAGAATAGTATAACGTAGTAAAAGTGTAATAGTCTACAGTAATCTCACTAGAGGTTTTGATTTATCTAGAGAAAATCAAAACTCGAGTGGGATTTAATTGACTATTACACGATTAGAAGAAAGTGTATAAAGATTAGAAGAAATAAAGTACTCTAACACAATAACTTATTAACTGACTTACGAAAATAAACTGTTTTCAAATGTATTATTGTACCATCTCATCATTAAAAATATTCCGCTAGATGGCAGTAGTGTGTTATGAGCTGTTCTCGTGTCACCAGTTGTGCCAACTACACAATCTTCATTGAACTCTATAGAGGATTACTAGTCAAGTAAAACAGTTGCATTCCACTTCAATTATCAATATATATTAAACAATCTCCGATACGTGACTATCCATAATCTCATACAGCAGAAGCTATAACATAACCTAAATAATATAAACAAGATAAATGATAGAACATTTTTAATTAAGGATGATGAAATAAACAAGAATAATTTTAAAAGGCACAAATATTGAAAGTACAATTTGGCAAACAAACAAATGCTAGGGAAATGATAAAAGCAAACAAATGCTAGGGAGGTGATAAAAATTTGTTGAAACACGGCGTTCTGTACAGTTTTATAGGTCAAAAGTAGTATGACATTGTAAAAGTGTCATAATAAAGGCACAATTTTCATTCCTTGTATGTAGAAATGTCATTGCTGCAAACAATTTAAATTCGAGATTAGTTTCTTTTAATTGGGGCCAAAATTTAAAAAAATCCAGAATACAATAATTCACTGAAATGGATACATCTCAGCTATTTCCGCTGCCACTGGGTATTTACACTTTTGGAGCGTGAATAAATACATACATATATTTTTAAAGATATACTCAAAACTTTTTTGCAGCTGGCTACAGACTGGAAGGTCCGAGGTTCGATCCCAGGTGGTCACAGGATTTTTTCTCGTTGCCAAACTTTCAGAACGGCCCCGAGGTTCACTCAGCCTCCTATAAAATTGAGTACCGGGTCTTTCCCGGGGGTAAAAGGCGGTCAGAGCGTGGTGCCAACCACGCCACCTCATTCTAGTGCCGAGGTCATGGAAAGCATGGGGCTCTACCTCCATGCCCCCCAAGTGCCTTCATGGCATGTTACGGGGATACCTTTACCTTTTACCTTTACTCAAAACTTTTAGGACATTTTACCACTAAAATAACATTATTTAAAATAACAATTTTCATATTGACTTTCAAAATTCTAATACTATAATTACATTTGAAAATATATTTTACAGTTATTTTATTTCTATACTTTTCAAGTGCAACAAAATAAATTCATATTCCACAGAAAAATTATAAATACTGAATATGAACAATATCCGTCGAATAATTTAGTAGAAATCGCTGTACACAAACAGACTAGTACTAAAATTATTATATTTCATGTACATTAGTCCCTGATAAATTGACTCGTAGATACTGAATATGAACAAAATCCGTCCAATAGTTTAGTAGAAATCGCTGTACACAGACAGACTAGTACTAAAATTATTATATTTCATGTACATCATTCCCTGATAAATTGACTCGTAGATACTGAATATGAACAAAATCCGTCCAATAGTTTAGTAGGAATCGCTGTATACAGACAGACTAGTACTAAAATTATTATATTTCATGTACATTAGTCCCTGATAAATTGACTCGTAGATACTGAATATGAACAAAATCCGTCCAATAGTTTAGTAGAAATCGCTGTACACAGACAGACTAGTACTAAAATTATTATATTTCATGTACATCATTCCCTGATAAATTGACTCGTAGATACTGAATATGAACAAAATCCGTCCAATAGTTTAGTAGAAATCGCTGTACACAGACAGACTAGTACTAAAATTATTATATTTCATGTACATCATTCTCTGATAAGTTGACTCGTAGATACTGAATATGAACAAAATCCGTCCAATAGTTTAGTAGAAATCGCTGTACAGACAGACTAGTACTAAAATTATTATATTTCATGTACATCATTCCCTGATAAATTGACTCGTAGATACTGAATATGAACAAAATCCGTCCAATAGTTTAGTAGAAATCGCTGTACACAAACAGATTAGTACTAAAATTATTATATTTCATGTACATCATTCCCTGATAAATTGACTCGTAGATACTGAATATGAACAAAATCCGTCCAATAGTTTAGTAGGAATCGCTGTATACAGACAGACTAGTACTAAAATTATTATATTTCATGTACATTATCATTGACTCGTAGATACTGATAAACAAAATTGAAACTACACAGACAGACTAGTAGATATCATTCCCTGATAAATTATAGATACTGAATAAACAAAATCCGTCCAATAGTTTAGTAGAAATCGCTGTACACAGACAGACTAGTACTAAAATTATTATATTTCATGTACATCATTCTCTGATAAGTTGACTCGTAGATACTGAATATGAACAAAATCCGTCCAATAGTTTAGTAGAAATCGCTGTACGCAGACAGACTAGTACTAAAATTATTATATTTCATGTACATCATTCCCTGATAAATTGACTCGTAGATACTGAATATGAACAAAATCCGTCCAATAGTTTAGTAGGAATCGCTGTATACAGACAGACTAGTACTAAAATTATTATATTTCATGTACATCATTCCCTGATAAATTGACTCGTAGATACTGAATATGAACAAAATCCGTCCAATAGTTTAGTAGAAATCGCTGTACACAGACAGACTAGTACTAAAATTATTATATTTCATGTACATCATTCTCTGATAAATTGACTCGTAGATACTGAATATGAACAAAATCCGTCCAATAGTTTTAGTAGAAATCGCTGTACATCATTCTCTGATAAATTGACTCGTAGATACTGAATATGAACAAAATCCGTCCAATAGTTTAGTAGAAATCGCTGTACACTGGTATACAGGGGGCAGTACAACAAAGCCGTTTCTTCGGTAGTAATTATGCTGAAACGTGTATTTTTGCGAAGGTCTCTAGCTCGATTTTTTGCCGCATTACAATAAGTGACTTTCTCTAATGAGAATGCTGATTACAACATCGAAAGTAAACAAAAACAGTAAGTGGGTATTTAACGAGATACTAGATGAGTGAGGCGACATTGACATTGTTCTAGACCTCGTTACGTAATCTGCGGTGGAAAAATTGGACGATTAAGTTTGGCAACACTCCCACAATTTACTAGATGATGAACTGCAAAAAGCTGCGATGTGCATAGTAAGCTATGAACTTTGTCAGTCTGGGGAACTGCCCGACGAAATGCTGGGAATTTGCCACGCAAAGATTTTAAATCTTTTTTTTTTTTTTTCATGTGTGTGGCGCATCTCAGTGTACGTGTTACGTCTTCCACAGCAGTTCAGTAACATTTGGTTCGGAGGATCAATTCTGAAGTGTGTAATATCTTTTTCCCTCTATTTTATACTTTTGGTCGCTTCAGGGTTTGACCTTTTTTTACTTTCGGACAACATTAATCTTCCACACGACAATAACACGCGGACGGAGCCCTTAAAGTATCGTCGGGTTATCGAGTTGAAGCATACAGGGTGTCCCAAAAATAAGCGGCATAACTTCAGGAACATATTCCTCATAATGTAAACAATGAAAATAGTTTATAGGTACATACTAGATCCAGAAATGATTTGTTTTCAGAGTTATAAGCTTTCACAACACATACTAACCGTAATACCTTTGTCTCCTGCAGCTCGTCTGAAATACTTAGTTCATGATGTTCTAACTCAGTGATGTCAAAGCAAGCGCATTTTTCTGACCTTGACGTCGTGCGCGGGCAGCAAGCGCTAAGTATGGAAAGAGGAAGAGTTGTGTATATGAATAAGCAACCTGTTGGATTAAGAAAACAGTGGTGCACAAACTTCAAACGGAACGTGAAATTTTATGTCGTTATTTTTATATGGCTTCTTTCTGTTTAATATTATCTATATTGTCTGTAAAACAAAAGTACTAACACTGATTTCTTTATATTGCACTTGTGTCTCAAATCTTAATAACATAATAGAGAGTTAAGAAGGAATATTCACTTAAATTCCATAGTAGTATAATATTATACTGTATTAAGTGGATGAAACATCATTCATAAAGAAAGTGAGATTCCAAAGATGAGTATGACATGATAAGTTGGAATTTATATTGATGGTATCTTTAGCCTTACAAAAATAATCAATAAACTAATCAAAACAATATTACAGTACAAAGCAAAGTTACCTAGGTACTGTGTCTGTTTTAAGTGTAACTAATATTACATAACAAAACTCTTATCGCATTATGCTTTTAAGGTGATATTTGTGAGCAACTTCCTATCATCAGAATATTAAATTATTTTCTCGAAATCTGTTGAAGCTATAGAGCTGACATTTTTGCAACACATGGGTACGTATCTTTTGCTTATGATGTAACAGTAGTTGCTTTGTTAATTCATTTCCTTACAAACAATTTCCATGCGAATATTTTCAAAATTTTCAATACACTATCTTCAGTAATACGTATATACGGTATATTAGATTTACGAAAATATTCTGTAAGGCTATTAAATAAATAGGCCTATACCTGAAAATTTCACTTTTCTATACGAAAAGTTGAGAAAATATTAAAAAATCAAACTTGTGAAAAATGAACATTAAAATTAAAACTTACATTGTTATAATACACTTATACTTCTCAGACAAATCTAAAAATTACCATGGATACAGTTTTAATAAGTTCTCTTCCCTTTATCTATTGAATCAGTGCTGGCCATCCCTGAATATAGCTCGACCAAGCGGCATATACTACCTCTTTCCTCTGTCTCTTTCCTTTCCGCTGTAAAGCGTTCAGGATCTCCTGAGCTCTAAAGCGCGCGCTTGCTCCTGTGGGCATCAATTGACATGCCTGTATCTAACTGAAGAAAAACTCGATGACAAACGCTGTAGACTAGAAGAGTCCCTCTATGGATATTTAAGGAAGTTAACGCAACAGGCAGATGTATCCAAGACAACAGCTTGGATAGCAACGAAACTGTAATGCAGTCGAGAGCTTTTATTTCCGAAAGCTAACGCGCTTAATCTCCTTGTAAGGTCCGTAACACACTTGAGTTTTCGCCAGCGAGAAATGTGTTGCGAGAAAGAGGCGAAGAGCCTTCCTCCACACACTTGGCGAGTTCTCGCTATCACAGATCACACCTCGCTATGATCATCTATGCACTGCCTTCATGCAGAAAGCATTTTTCTGATTATAGTAATCACTCGTTGGGGGAAATATTATAGGTTATGTATTTACGTATATTGTCGTACTTAAATATATAACCTGTAAGTATATTGTCGTACTTTACAAATTACGTACGTAAGCTATGTTGAATCTGAGTATTCAGATGGATGAGGAAATGGAGTTACATAAACATATTTTGTTAATGAAAAAAAGTAGGCCTAAAATTAAAGCCAGAATTATCCGAAAATCACATTGTTTCTTCCGAAAATAAGGGTGAGTTTTGGGCACTGGTTTCGTTTTGAATGATGATATGTTTAGGCGTTATTTCAGGTTGAATGGACCACAGTTTTTTGCTATTCATGATATGATAGAGGATTCCTTGCTATGTTCTGATCAAAATTATGTAAACTGTTAAGACATATAGATACATTATTTCAAATGTTTAATCAATACTATTAAATCTCATCAAAATAAAATATAGCCCTATTTATTTTCAGATAATCTGATATTTGTCTCCAGATTTCTTCTTTAAGTTTCGTGTTTTTATAGTTTTCATCCCGTGTATCATATAAATAGGCCTACGGGTGACATCGTACAAGTTCGATAAGTTTTTGGCTGCAATTATCAGCCATCTTTCCTCATTTTCAAATAAAAACAATACAATTCATCGCCACCTGTGATATCTTTTTCTACATCCAATCGTCATAAAGAGTATAAATGTCAAACATCTTTGATAAATGTGTCGAGAAAATTCGCTGAGCTACCGATTCCAGCGAGAAACTCGCGCGAGTTTTTGCCTCGAACGAAAATCTCTCCCAGTGTGTGGACGTCCATTTGAATCCATGTTATCAATTTCTTTAATTTTCTCGCAACACATTTCTCGCTGGCGAAAACTCTGCAAGTGTGTCACAACTCGAACGGCGTCGTGGTAAGCGAAACCTGTTTTCAGGTGGACACACTTTAATACTACTGTATAAAAGTGCTCCCAATAAAGCTGTACAGCCCTAACAGACACGTTCCTCTTTACTCACATTGTGTCGAAGAGTTTGGCGTGTTATCGCCGCTGTAAAACACGCAAGAGGCTGTGACTACACAGAGGGTGAATAAAGGAATCAAAATATGTGGAGTGGAGGGAAGATACGAGGAATGCAGCCTCTGAAAGCACGACTCAAGGGGGTGGGGGTGGATTTAGCGGGGACCGCGCATTGAAAATCGATGCGCCCCTGAGGCGAGGATCGCCTGAGGAGGTAAACATCCCACGGCGACCCGGCCATCTGCACATCATAACCCGTGACGTCAGAGGCATAACCCACTTCTTCTACTCGTTCAAGGAACTAATTTATGGAGCACCTCGAGAACAGTGTTAACCCTCTAGGACGGGAAATACGTCATTTAAAGGAAAATGATTGTCACGGAAATGACACATGCTCTCTCCTGTATATTTTACACTTTTCGCAGTAATTGTGGAGGTTGAAACAAAACAGGTCATTTCCAAAATAGTACTTTTTCAGAAAGAAGAAACAACTTTATCGGGCATTCACTTTACCCCAAAGTGAACGACAATTTTATGTAATGCATGTTACGTCCGTTGTTCTAATGGTGTCAGTAATCATGATTTTAGTTATTTCTTGTACTTTTTATACTTACTTACCCGGAGGTTCATTGCCGCCCTCACATAAGCCCGCCATTCGTCCCTATCCTGAGCAAGATTAATCCAGTCTCTATCATCATATCCCACCTCCCTCAAATCCATTTTAATATTATCTTCCCATCTACGTCTCGGCCTCCCCAAAGGTCTTTTTTCCTCCGGTCTCCCAACTAAAACTCTATATGCATTTCTGGATTAGCCCATACGTGCTACATGCCCTACCCATCTCAAACGTCTGAATTTAATGTTCCTAATTATGTCAGGTGAAGAATACAATGCGTGCAGTTCTGTGTTGTGTAACTTTCTCCATTCTCCCCCTTAGCCCCAAATATTTTCCTAAGCACCTTATTCTCAAACACCCTTAGCCTCTGTTCCTCGCTCAAAGTGAGAGTCCCTGTTTCACAACCATACAGAACAACCGGTAATATAACTGTTTTATAAATTATAACTTTCAGATTTTTCGACAGTAGACTGGATAATAAAAGTTTCTCAACCGAATAATAACAGCCATTTCCCATATTTATTCTGTGTTTAATTTCCTCCCGAGTATCATTTATATTTTTTACTGTTGCTCCCAGATATTTGAACTTCTCCACCTCTTCAAAATATAAATTTCCAAGTTTTATATTTGGATTTCGTACAATATTCTCGTCACGGGACATAATCATATACTTTTTATTTTCGGGATTTACTTCCAAACCTATCTCTGTACTTGCTTCCAGTAAAATTCCAGTGTTTTCCCTAATCGTTTGTGGATTTTCTCCTAACATATTCACGTCATCCGCATAGATAAGCAGCTGATGTAACCCGTTCAATTCCAAACCCTCTCTGTTATCCTGGACTTTCTAATGGCATACTCTAGAGCAAAGTTAAAAGTAAAGGTGAGTGCATATCCTTGCTTTAACCCACAGTGAATTGGAAACGCATCTGACAGAAACGGACCTATACGGACTCTGCTGTACGTTTCACTGAGACACATTTTAATTGATTGAACTAGTTTCTTGGGAATATCAAATTCAATAAGAACATCATATAAAACTTCTCTGTTAACAGAGTCATATGCCTTTTTTAAATCTATGAATAGCTGATGCACTGTACCCTTATACTCCCATTTTTTCTCCATTATCTGTCGAATACAAAATATCTGGTCAATAGTTGATCTAGTACGCCTAAAACCACACTGATAATCCCCAATAATTTCATCTACATATGGAGTTAATATTGGACAAAATTTTGTACGTTTGTACGTTTTATAGATGAAAATATTTTGGAAATGTCCGGTTTTGTTTGGAAATATGAGGGAAATGTTCACTTTTGTTCGAAAAAAGCTATTTGTCATTTATAACAGTAAAACATACATGTCACCTGTATCATGGAGTAATGAATATAACATTACATGGTGATTATGTAGTAAGCATCGACCAGGCAATCTTCCAGAATTAAGGGCCCAGGGCACACAGGCTCATATTACCAAATATATTTTTAATTTTGCAAATTGTCTTGTGAGTAGCATATTGTGAGTCCCTTTACACTCAAACGGAAAAATATCTGCCCAGGATCTCTAATGTGGGAAGATGGCGGCCTGGTCGGTGCTTACTGCATAATCAATCGTACCGAACACTTTTACAATAATTTCAATTATTATACATTCAGCTCAACTATGTGAATGCACATTGCATGGAAACAAAAAAAAATTAATTGAATAGCTTATCTCCCTAGATATCCTTCACTATCATTCTACTATATCATGGAAAAATAAATAACATAATAATAATAATAATAATAATAATAATAATAATAATAATAATAATAATAATAATTCTTTATTTATACTGGCAGAGTTAAGGCCATAGGGCCTTCTCTTACACTCTACCAGGTCACAAAGTATACAAGCAGTTAAAATTTAACAAAAAGTTAAAGAACAGAATACTAACATATTACAAAAAAATAATAATATTACCATAATAAAATCGACACTAAACAACATGAAAATAATACCATAACAGAAAAAAAAGTAAAATACTTTGGAATATAGTGAAAGCAACTCATTTAGTACAAATGGTTAATATGGAAAAACGTAAGGAAGAATATATCAAAATGGAATGTAATAAAATAGTAATAAAAAAGAAAATAAATACGAAAATTAAATCAAATTCACGATAAAAAGGCTATGATAATAAATTCATCGGCTGATAAAGAGAACAAAAAGGGGAAAGGAAGGAAAAAGAAATATATAGTCTATATTTTTACAAAACTATCGCAGAGAAAAGGGCTTATAACTGAAAGGAATCTAATTAAAAAAGTGCAATTTTAATTTATTTTTGAAACTAGACAATGTCCGACAGTCTCTGACATGTTGTGGTAGAGAGTTCCAGAGATGAGCTGCAGAGACGGTGAAAGATGAAGAGTAGAAGGATGTTCTGTGTTTAGGAATGGAAAGTGTGATATGGTGATGATATATATTATAACACTTTTACAATAATTTCAATTAGCAATAAGATATTTTCACTCTTACGCATAGAAGTGGAAATGACCGATTTTGAATGGATTGGTAATTGCAACACATACAGTGTGTTGGAAATGTCCATTCTTGATACAAAGAATACAATGAAAATATTGACATTAGTATCTATGATATGGAATTATCTGCTTTTGATTGAAAATACTTATTTTACCATACTGTTTCTCACAGAAATGACCGAGTTAGAATAAAAACAAATTCATTTTTTCTCTTCGGTGGAAATGACGAGTTTTGTTCCCAACTTCCACTATTCATTTCCGTCATTCATATGCATTAAACGGAAAAATATGTATACCAGTAGGCACTTAAAAACAAGGATACGTATACACTGAAAATAGCAAAATATGCCTGTTAAAATTTAAGAAAAACTTATCTTATTTTAAGCAGTTTACTATTATTAATGATTTGTCTATTACACATAAGAATATAGAGGTATCAACAGTTTTTGAAGTTACAGGTCCTTCAACCACTGCTCTAGCAGTACACTTATGGCACATTTTTCGTTAGACCTTGTTGATAAAACTAATTCAAAATTAATAATACATGAAGGGTTCAGAACCATAGTGGGCCTAGCGCCATTTATTAAAAATGGAGAAAACAGGAGTTAAAATTAAATGATTTCCATAATTTAATGAAACATATAGTGAGTAAGATATAGTATGCACATTAAAACTAACAAGGAGAAGACACGCTCTGTATATCACAGAATTAAATAAGATTTTGTGACATGAAAGTATAAGACGTCCTGTTTAAAGTCATACCTGGTATGGGTGGCCAATGACCCCTCGTTTTGAAAATATTGGCTATTGTTTGTGACATACTTCCGTTAGGTGTCTAATAGGAAAATATTAGACTGTGTAACGGCGCAGCTCATATGGTTGGATGCTGAGTTGTTATCCAGACAGCCTAAGTTCGAATCTTAACTGGTCCTGTTTTTTTTCTTTTAATAATGATTAATATTGTGATCAAGTAATCTATTTACAATATCATAAAATTTTTCTTCATCATGTTTTAAACAAATTATAATTAACTAACATTGTATTTAAAGGATAAACAATGAAATATTGCTCACGTAGGCAGGTAAGATGTGTCACTGGTGTCGGTTCTGTTTCTGTAGCAGCTATTCCACTTCATTGTGTCCTCATTCATTATGATAAATGTTAAAACTGGAAAAAACATATTTCCTGCACCATGCACAGCAAATGAAAGAAGGTTGTCATCAAGTCACATTTTCCGCACTTTTGCGAAACAGATATCCTTCACATTACAAACACTTCTCATTCGTTTATTAATTTTGATGCATACCCGCATATTTACATGACTTTGAATATAGGAGCTGACAACTGAAAGTGAATAAAAAAAAATAAATAATTAATTTTAATTTTAAAATAATAATTTTTCTAATAATATCATTAAAAAATTAGAAGGCATTAGGATTCGAACTCAAGTTGCCTGGATAACAACTCAGCATCCAATCAATCTGGATCTAATGCTTTTTAGGCACCTAAGTATTTGTCACAAACAATAGCCAATATTTCCAAAACGAGGGGTCATTGGCCACCCATACCAGGTATGACTTTAAACAGTACGTCTTGTACTTTCATCTCACACAATCTTATTCCATTCGGTGATATACAGAGCGTGTCCTCTCCTTGTAAGTGATATGTCAATCTTCATTAAACTGCAATATTAATTTAATTTTAACCCTTACTTTCTCCGTTTTTACTAAATGGCGCTTGGCCCACTATGGCTCTGAATCCTTCACATTTTCTCTCGGCTAAGCTGTTCTATAATACAATCCACTCTACACACTGTTAAGTTTCTGTGACTTGTCACCATAATAAAATGAAATATTCTTATTTGCCATGACGTCAAGTAGAAAACAGATAATTGTATTATCTTGCATATATTATTCTTGACAGGCGGCGAAACTAGAGTTTAGCTATCGCAAAGAAGTCTATCAACACTTCCTCTAACTTCCGCGCCGATCTATTGCAGCGTTCTCGTGACATCTGTCAAACTCTTAAGCATGTACAAAGTAGATGATAAGGCAGCTTCTTGTTTTGATTTATCTGTTATTTTAATCTCAACTTTCATCCAACATAAAGTCCCGATTTTACACATTTACATTGAGTCAGATTCCCGCGGAATTGTCCACAGATTGCAATAAACAAAATATCACACCTGTAATGTGTTTCAATGTCTGAGTTTTTTCTGTATTCAAATTTTCCTATTTTTATTATTCTTAATCTTGATTTATGCATCACCTTGCTAAAAAATAATTGCAGCGATATTTTACTACTTAATTAACTTATTATTCCCAGAACATGAATTTTACCAGCAATCGAAAAGTATTGGGAATAAATTTGAATAAGGAACAAAAAAAAAAAAAAAGTTTCCTTCCCAGGCAGGATTCGAACCACGAAAGTCTTAGTTACCAGTCTATCGTGCTCTGGAATGAACAAGGCTCTGAAATTAGCTACAAAGGTCGGTCCGGTTTTTTTTGCCACTACTGTACACTAGAATACGCTATTTTTACTATTTACACTATCATAAATAATGTAGGCTTACGTTGATCAAACATTATTTACACTTTTATGTGCAGCGTTGTGTATTGTAATGCAAGATATTTTGTTTCATAATACTAGAGCCTAGTTATTTTATAAATTGTGTACAATAGTGTAAAATAAATTAAAAATAATGGAGATAATTATTACAGTTGTCTGAACACTATTTATTGATAAAATAAATAAAATAATAAAACTGGTTACAAACCATACATGTTTCGGGGGCTATGCTCCCCCATCTTCAGTGGTTGTACCACGACTGCAACAAGAGAATGGAATGTATAAAGATCTTGAATATGCTACAAAATTATAAAATTTATAAAATACCAAGTCTGAGACAATATCGTTAAAAAGTAAAATGATCTAATGTATTGAATTGAAATTTCATTATAAACTTAATAAAAAAATATAAACTTGAGAATAGTATTACTTAAGATTTATATATTGTATCATCAGAATTGTATTATATATATTTCTTCTATAAGATATCATTTAACAATATTTAATAACTATTCTCAAGTTTATATATTTTTATATTTTTTATTAAGTTTATAATGAAATTTCAATTCAATACATTAGATCATTTTACTTTTTAACGATATTGTTTCAGACTTGGTATTTTATAAATTTTATAATTTTGTAGCATATTCAAGATCTTTATACATTCCATTCTCTTGTTGCAGTCCTGGTACAACCACTGAAGATGGGGGAGCATAGCCCCCGAAACATGTATGGTTTCTAACCAGTTTTATTATTTTATTTATTTTATCAATAAATAGTGTTCAGACATCTGTAATAATTATCTCCATTATTTTTAATCTTCACTTATGAACACTGTTGTATTTTGACCTTTTAAGTATTTAATCAGTGTAAAATAATGTTTGATCAATGTGAACCTTCATTCTTTAAGATAGTTTAATAATGAAAATAGCACATTTTAGTGTACATAGTGTAAAGGCAGACAAACACTGACTACTTTTAAAAGCCGATTGCCAAAAAAAACTGATTTTCGTCTCTAGAATATGATCTTTCTTCAAATATTACTTTTGTAGAATATTTATTTTTAATAGATTACTTTTCCTCCATATGTTAATGATTGTTTCGATCCAAAATGTCTTATTTAACACTACATTGTGATTACTTAACTCTTAGAATTAAGTGTAACTAAACATATCTACATTTTGCTCTTATTATTATTATTATTATTATTATTATTATTATTATTATTTATTGTTATTATTATTATCTTACTTACTTACTGGCTTTTAAGGAACCCGGAGGTTCATTGCCGCCCTCACATATGCCCGCCATTGGTCCCTATCCTGAGCAAGATTAATCCAGTCTCTAACATCATATCCCACCTCCCTCAAATACATTTTAATATTATCTTCCCATCTACGTCTCGGATTCCCCAAAGGTCTTTTTCCCTCCGGCCTCCCAACTAACACTCTATATGCATTTATGGATTCGCCCATACATGCTACATGTCCTACCCATCTCAAATGTCTGAATTTAATGTTCCTAATTATGTCAGGTGAAGAATACAATGCGTGCAGTTCTGTGTTGTGTAACTTTCTCCATTCTCCTGTAACTTCATCCCTCTTAGCCCCAAATATTTTCCTAAGCATCTTATTGTCAAACACCATTAACCTATGTTCCTCTCTCAAAGTGAGAGTCCAAGTTTCACAACCATACAGAACAACCGGTAATATAACTGTTTTATAAATTCCAACTTTCAGATTTTTTGACAGCAGACTGGATGATAAAAGTTTCTCAATCGAATAATAACTGGCATTTCCCATATTTATTCTGTGTTTAATTTCCTCCAGAGTATAATTTATATTTGTTACTGTTGCTCCAAGATATTTTAACTTCTCCACCTCTTCAAAAGATAAATTTCCGGTTTCTATATTTCCATTTCGTACAATATTCTCGTCACGAGACATAATCATATACTTTTTCTTTTCAGGATTTACTTCCAAACCTATCTCTTTACTTGCTTCTAGTAAAATTCCCGTGTTTTCCGTAATCGTTTGTGGTTTTTCTCCTAACATATTCACTTCATCCGCATAGACAAGCAGCTGATGTAACCCGTTTAATTCCAAACCCTCTCTGTTATCCTGGACTTTCCTAATGGCATACTCTATAGCAAATTTAGAAAGTGAAGGTAATAGTGCATCTTCTTGCTTTAGCCCATAGTGAATTGGAAACGCATATTATTTTTATTATTATTATTATTCCACTGTTTTCTGTATTGATGGGTGGAAGAGAAGGCCGTATAGCCTTAACTCTGCCAGTATCAGTAAAAGTAAATACATGAACAAATAATTTAAATTGTAGGAAAGGCCATCGTAAACTTCGAGGTCTAGTTTTGATTCATGAACAGAACGTCAACTGAAACGCACAAAATACGCAAGTGTTCCCTCATAGCACCTGTGCCACACGTCAAATATGACGTCACGCGAATATAGTCCATGAAAAACTAACCTTACCTCCGTACGCCGTGGGATAGAATATAGTCCCTAGTTATTGGCGTCCAAGGACGGAGTAGCGGCAGTGTTACGCGAAAATGTGCTCGTTTCACTCTACTGACCTCGAACAATAGCCCTTTCAAGGTCAGAAAACTTTGCAGGGCTGTGGAAAGAAGAGTTAAAATTGATAGTGACCCAGAAACAGTGCTGACCTCCAACTGTATGTGACCCACAACATTGCGGAAGACGAGCTGTAGGAGTTATTAATCAGAGCCCGTGTGGAAACGAAGCCAGGCCGTTCAATCTTGGTCAGGCTGTGCGAGCGGCGACTTCCACTTGGATGGGTCCTCCGCGCTGTTCTGGACATCGATTTCTTACAGTCCACCAGCCTCGAAGGCAGGACTGCCAGTGTGTCGACGAAAGGCATTATGTTGGACTTTTACTGCAAAGCCCGATTTCAGAGAAACATTATGATGCAGCTGTTAATTGATAACAAAGCTGATCTTTCGATAGTATATCAGTCGTTTCCCGGCATTTACAAAAGTTTTCGAATGTGAATGGCTGACATCGACAACATAAATAGGAACCGATGAATGAAGAAGCGAAATGACGGATTGAGATCTGCCGGCAACTATTGCAAAATCTTCCAGATGAACAGTTCTTAAAAACGCTAATCACATGTGATAAAAAGTGAAGTCTTTAGAAAATCTACACGAAAGTCTATGTAGGGCTGTCCTGTAACCAAGGAGAAAACTTCTTTGAGCACATAATTATATTGTGTTTGAACATGTACTTCGATTCAGACTTAACGTACGACTTGTATCTTGCAGGCATTTCACCTAAAGGGTAAAAGTTTAAAGTGACATTTCGTTAAGGGGAGGCAGAGGTGAATATTTCAAAATCCACAAAACTTACCCGATTTGTTTGAAATTGATCATGGATACTAAGTATGTTATTAGTAATGGAGATAATATAGTAATACAGTTATCTTGGTTTTAATTCCATACTTTTAAGGGCACAAAATCAAAAACTAACATCGGAATATCAAAATAAAGATAATAAAAATGGAAAAAACCAAATTTTCATTTTTTCTTCAGTTTTGTTGCAAAATTTCACCTCTGCCTCCCCTTAACTGTTTGCATTAGAAACATGCGGTAAACACCATTATTATTATTATTATTATTATTATTATTATTATTAATACTATTATTATCATTATTATTATCATTATAATTATTATTATTATCATTATTATTATTGCCATTATTATTATGATTATGATTATGATTATCATCATCATTATCATCATTATTATCATCATTATCATCATCATTATCATATTTATCGTCATCATTAATATTATTATTATTATCATTATTATTATTAGGCCTACTATTATTACTTACTTATAAATGGCTTTTAAGGAACCCGAAGGTTCATTGCCGCCCTCACATAAGCCCGCCATCGGTCCCTATCCTGTGCAAGATTAATCCAGTCTCTATCATCATATCCCACGTCCCTCAAATCCATTTTAATACTATCCTCCCATCTACGTCTCGGCCTCCCCGAAGGTCTCTTTCCCTCCGGTCTCCCAACTAACACTCTATATGCATTTCTGGATTCGCCCATACGTGCTACATGCCCTGCCCATCTCAAACGTCTGGATTTAATGTTCCTAATTATGTGAGGTGAAGAATACAATGCGTGCAGTTCTGTGTTGTGTAACTTTCTCCATTCTCCTGTAACTTCATCCCGCTTAGCCCCAAATATTTTCCTAAGCACCTTATTCTCAAACACCCTTAACTTATGTTCCTCTCTCAGAGTGAGAGTCCAAGTTTCACAGCCATACAGAACAACCGGTAATATAACTGTTTTATAAATTCTAAATTTTATTATTACCATTATTATTATTATAATTATTATCATTATTATTATTAGGCATAATATTATTACCATTATTATTATCATTATTATTATCATCATCATTATTATTATTATCATCATTATTATCATTATCATCATCATTACTATCATTATCATTATTATTATTATTATTATTATTATTATTATTATTATTATTATTATTATTATCATTATTACGCAGAGTCGCACGACTATTAAGTCTGTCAGCTAAGAAATGAGCTTGCAAATTTTCGAAGCGTATTCTGTTGGTGGCCAAGTGATGACAGTAAATATATCTCGGAAACCATTGATTTCCGGACATAACTATATTAGGACGTTTTTCCTTGTTTCTGTGTCCTCTAGTCAACCTCAGTTTGTACCTATAATTTAGAAACACTCTGTATATCAGGGACGTCCAAAAGTATACTGTATATGTAAAACTTTTGAAGTCGACTTATCGCACATGGTTGTGGTTGTTCTAGAGTCCGCCATGTCGCCGCCGCGGGGGGGCTCTCTGAGAGGGGAGCGGCCGCCCCGGCGCTTCTCGGCGCACATCGTGGCGCGCCGGGAGTCGGTGCTGGACCGCGGGATCGACGCCGCCATCCGCCGGCCGTCGCTGGCGTCCGTGGCGGAGAGGGGCAACTGGGGATCTCGCTGGGAGTTCCTGCTGTCCTGCGTGGGGCTGTCCGTCGGCATCGGCAACGTGTGGCGCTTCCCCTACCTGGCCTACCAGAACGGCGGCGGTGAGCGCCTGCACTAGCATGCTGCAGATTTCGGGTTTAGTGATCAGAACTTGTGTTACACTGACCTGGCAGATAGTAAGAACTTCTGCTATATTACGATAAGTTCAAAAATTAGTGAAGAAGTACGTAAGAAATTCGGAATTATACCCAGAATAACTCCAGAATTAGCCAGCTAGCACATGAAAAGAACTTCAGAATTAGAAAGCTGGTATATTAGAACTTCAGAATTAGTGAGCTAGTTTATGAGAACTTCAGAATTAGTGAGCTAGTTTATGAGAACTTCAGAATTAGTGAGCTAGTTTATGAGAACTTCAGAATTAGTGAGCTAGTTTATGAGAACTTCAGAATTAGTGAGCTAGTTTATGAGAACTTCAGAATTAGTGAGCTAGTTTATAAGAACTTCAGAATTAGTGAGCTAGTTTATGAGAACTTCAGAATTAGTGAGCTAGTTTATGAGAACTTCAGAATTAATGAGCTAGTTTATGAGAACTTCAGAATTAGTGAGCTAGTTTATGAGAACTTCAGAATTAGTGAGCTAGTTTATGAGAACTTCAGAATTAGTGAACTAGTTTATTAGAACTTCAGAATTAGTGAGCTAGTTTATGAGAACTTCAGAATTAGTGAGCTAGTTTATGAGAACTTCAGAATTAATGAACTAGTTTATGAGCACTTCAGAATTAATGAGCTAGTTTATGAGAACTTCAGAATTAGTGAGCTAGTTCATGAGAACTTCAGAATTAATGAACTAGTTCATGAGAACTTCAGAATTAATGAGCTAGTTTATGAGAACTTCAGAATTAATGAGCTAGTTCATGAGAACTTCAGAATTAATGAGCTAGTTTATAAGAACTTCAGAATTAATGAGCTAGTTTATGAGAACTTCAGAATTAATGAGCTAGTTTATGAGAACTTCAGAATTAATGAGCTAGTTCATGACAACTTCAGAATTAATGAGCTAGTTCATGAGAACTTCAGAATTAATGAGCTAGTTTATAAGAACTTCAGAATTAATGAGCTAGTTTATGAGAACTTCAGAATTAATGAGCTAGTTTATAAGAACTTCAGAATTAATGAGCTAGTTTATGAGAACTTCAGAATTAATGAGCTAGTTTATGAGAACTTCAGAATTAATGAGCTAGTTCATGAGAACTTCAGAATTAATGAGCTAGTTTATAAGAACTTCAGAATTAATGAGCTAGTTTATGAGAACTTCAGAATTAATGAGCTAGTTTATAAGAACTTCAGAATTAATGAGCTAGTTTATGAGAACTTCAGAATTAATGAGCTAGTTTATGAGAACTTCAGAATTAATGAGCTAGTTTATGAGAACTTCAGAATTAATGAGCTAGTTTATGAGAACTTCAGAATTAATGAGCTAGTTTATGAGAACTTCAGAATTAATGAGCTAGTTTATAAGAACTTCAGAATTAATGAGCTAGTTTATGAGAACTTCAGAATTAATGAGCTAGTTCATGAGAACTTCAGAATTAATGAGCTAGTTTATGAGAACTCCAGAATTTGTGAGCTGGTATATGATGGAAATTTCATTATTAGTGAATTGGCACACGAAACCCACTTCAAAATTAGTGAATTAGTTTATGAGACTTCAGAACTTGTGAGCTGGTATTTGAGATCGTCAGAAGGTGTAGGATGAAACTCAGAAATAGAACAATCTTTTGGACAAATACTTTGTTCTCTGTTCAATGAAACTGTATTGGATATATGTATTAACGTTTGAATGTGTGTAAGCACAGATTTCGTACTTTTACGTGTGTTAAATTTTACATTTTACAGAAAAAGTAGCAAATGTAGAAATTTGTGTTAAAATGTGTCTAACTCTAATCTATAAATCTGACTTAGACATAATTTTTGATATCAGAAACAAAGATCGAATTAAAACTTACTACGTAGAACAAAGTGTGCTGAATCTTTTGCGAGAAAACAGAGATTTAACAATGAATTGAAAAAAGAATGTAATCAGCTCCGATCTACTGTCGTATTGGAAAATTTCCGTACTCACAGCACAAACTTGTCAGCTTTGAATTGTGAAACATAACAAAATCGCAAGTGAAATTTCTAGCATTGCCTTCGATGGTCGAACGCCACGTCACGTGGCCGTCTAGTGACGGGAGCAAGACGTCGCGTGGCACACGCAACTCGTCACTTTCTCGCGTCTCGGTCCCGCGAATGACGACTGGACAGAAAGAAGTGCACTCGCACGTGCTTGCAGCAACTCACGTGTAATGTGACGTCACGGAAAGCGTGCGTGAGACGTGAACAGAGACAACGATGTGAAATTGTTCACGTTTGATCACCCTGCGTCTTACGCAGCAACTCTTCTTAGCGCCAGTGAAATCAAGTATTAAGGAAAATAAAAGGCACACAGAGTGGGCCAAACTTTACACCGTACTTGCGCAGATAATATCTCAGTTTTGGAGCAGTATGTTGTGAGAAGAAATTGATCTAGTGTTCAAAGTAAAAGCTATTAGATTCTGTCTTGAGCCACCTTTCAGGGAGGTTTGTTATCCAGCAACGGTACCAGTTTCTGATCTTTGATGTGAAGAATTCGGTGATAACTAGGGACCGGATATTTGTGTAATATCAAGGTGTGAAATATGTACATATTTATGTAAGAAAAATAAGCTGAATATGTACCAAATATGTAAAATCATGAAAATATTTAATATCAATATATAGCAAGTATAGGATAGGTAAGAGAAGGTTTGGAATTGAACAGGTTACATCAGCTTCTTGTCTATGCAGATGACGTGACTATGTTAGGAGAAAATCCACAAACGATTAGGGAAAACACGGAAATTCTACTTGAAGCAAGTAAAGAGATAAGTTTGGAAGTAAATCCCGAAAAGACAAAGTATATGATTATGTCTCGTGACCAGAATATTGTACGAAATGGAAATATAAAAATTGGAGATTGATACTTCGAAGAGGTGGAAAAATTCAAATATCTTGGAGCAACAGTAACAAATATAAATGACACTCGGGAGGAAATTAAACGCAGAATAAATATAGGAAATGCCTGTTATTATTCGGTTGAGAAGCTTTTATCATCCAGTCTGCTGTCAAAAAATCTGAAAGTTAGAATTTATATTACCGGTTCTTCTGTATGGCTGTGAAACTTGGACTCTCACTTTGAGAGAGGAATAAAGATTGAGGGATTTTGAGAATAAGGTTCTTAGGAGAATATTTGGGGCTAAAAAGGATGACGTTACAGGAGAATGGAGAAAGTTACACAACACAGAACTGCACGCATTGTATTCTTCACCTGACATAATTAGGAACAGTAAATCCAGACGTTTGAGATGGGCAGGGCATGTAGCACGTATGGGCGAATCCAGAAATGCATATAGAGTGTTAGTTGGGAGGCCAGAGGGGAAAAGACCTTTGGGGAGGCCGAGACGTAGATGGGAGAATAATATTAAAATGGATTTGAGGGAGGTGGGATATGATGATAGAGACTGGATTAATCTTGCTCAGGATAGGGACCGATGGCGGGCTTATGTGAGGGCGGCAATGAACCTCCGGGTTCCTTAAAAGCCTGTAAGTAAGTAAGTAAGTAAGTAAGTAAGTAAGTAAGTAAGTAAGTAAATAGGATAGGTAAGACTTTCCAGTTGTGATTTCATAGAGCACCCGACTTTTTTACCGCACACTTGACACATTACTATTTTTTACAACTGTAGTGAAAGCTTTGTCCATCGCAATCCATGATTTTATTTTTGTCGTTAAGGTTGAAGATACAGGGGCCATTTTAGTTAGTTAAAAGCAGTAGATAAACTCACTTGCACTTTATACTGTAAGTACTAAAACTAGAGAACTGAGTAAAATGAATGACACAACAGTACTGCAAGCACTGTTTCGCTTTACTGGATTAGGAAAAAAAATAAGAGGAGATGTAGGACACATGCATTTTAGCTGCTCCCTGTAAGAAACAAAGTACCTACTAAAACCTCAAACTATAGGTATTTACAAACTGCTGTTTGAAAAATGACATTCCTGTCTTATTCAGAAGGGTAGGATTATTCCAACCTCAAGGTTCTAATTGCTCGGAAAATCCCATTACCGTATAGGTCTACTAAATTTAAAGTAAAGAGGTCAAACAATAACCTGAAAAGCAATTTATTTTAATCTTTCAACATCTTTCCAGTTTGTTCCTTTACTCCAGCTTCTTCTGAAAAGTCTGTTACTTTATTGCGGCTCATGCCAGACTTGACATGGGTTTTCCCTGGAAGGATTAGGAAGAGGGTGGCTAAGGTTGCAAATTGTATGGGAACGGCTTGTTAAGACGTGTGCAGAACAATTATTATAGTTCGAGACAAATCATGTCGTCCTCGTCAAACTCCACCGCATGAAGGCAACGCTACATTCTGAGTGATTTTTACAATACAAGGTAGTTGTATGAGAAAAGTTGCCTTTTGTTCACTCATATTTACAGTGGGTGGTATGGGGTGAGTGCCTCTATTACTTTCTGGAACTAAGAACGTTATGTTTCGTCCCGAAATATATCCTTTCTTGGGTAGGTAAAAAGTATTTTTAAATCAGTGTATTTCAAATTGTAAACTTCGCCAGCAGAAGTTTTTTTTTTCCTTTTAGAGAAGTAAAAATTAATAAAACCCCTAAATATGTAGATTTATGTAATACCAAGCCATAATATGTAATGTGGGGTAAATATGTAAAAATATGTAGTATCAAATTTTAATATATTAACGGTAATTACAAGATTCGCACAGATTTGTTATTTATATACGGTTAGGTTGAAAGAAATATAATATGTAATTACATAAAAATCCGGTCCCTAATGATAACCATTTCAACGACTTCCGAATTTTGGAAATTTCTTCCACGCAGGAAGTGGGCCATGGATTGAAACAGATGGTAATCTGAAGGTGCAATATCAGGGCTATATCAGATGTGGTATCAGTTCATTTCCTCCCAGTTTATGTTTTTTTTTTCCCCCCACGTTGTTCGGGTGGTATGGGGGTCTCTCATTTTCTGTTGAAGAGAATTCTATTTGATTAACTAATGCCGGGTACCTCTTGTAAATAAAGATCCGCATCGACTACACGCCCGTTTGGAACAAATTTCCAGTGAATCACACCTTCAAAATTCCACCAGACACATAACATCACTTTGGGACCGAACTATTTTGTTTAACGACGAATTTCGGAGGCTGAAGGGATCGAGCCCTGTTTTGAGGTGTCTGGGTTGCGGTAATGTACCCATTTTTCATCACCTGTGACAATTCTCCCGATAAATATATTATCTATGGGATAAGCGGTATGCTGACGACAGATATCCATTCTGCGTTGAGTCTGTTCAGGTGTCAATTCATGGCGTGTAGGTTTACAACTTCTGTATGATTTTCTAAGCGTCTTAATGCGTTTTATGACGGTTAATATTATACAAATTTACTGATACGGAGGTTCATCTCAGACTAAAGCTTATCTTCCTCTCCATACCCATTGGTGATATAGCCACAGGACATGATACGGACTCAGGACAGATCTTGCTTCCTCAACTGTAACTTCCTTGCCTTAGATGGTGCAGTACCTACATTTTAAAAACAAATTAATTTCACTTACTAACACAAATTTGCCACACAAAATAATACAACATTTAAAACTCTTTGTATCGACTTCGAACCTGTCCCAGTACATGTACAGGGACATCATTTTATTTTTAATAACATTTTTAATATTAACTTGCCTATACCTCAAAATCAACGCCGTTTGCTACCTCCTTCCACGACTGAAGTTCGATGATACTTTCGTAATATACAAACAAATCACTTTACTAGGTATAGGAGGGAAGAAAAGTAGTTCATCCATTTACGTAAACTATGAAATATTGCGCTTTTAAGTTTGATCATTTTCACTAGGTTTTTGTTTAATCAAAGTACAGTACAGTATTAACAACGAGTGTTTTTACTCACGAACTGAGCTGTCCATGTGAACGTATTCATTATGCAATGAATATTATACTGTCTACAGCACATTAGCGTACAATATAGAGAATGAAGTTAAATTAAAAAATAATCATAATATGGATATTTAAACACATTTTTGAAAATGGTGGCCGTTCATTTCGATACAGGCTTCAGTTCTAATGTGCATATTATCACACTATAGACTATTGTACCTGATCCCAATTACCAGTTTCATTCTTCGTGCTAGTAACTCATGTTGAAATAATTCTGTACCCACTCTATAAAAGAGTACCTTACGTACTGTAAATTCAATCTTCACTTCTGCCCGACCCGAAAAGATAAAATTACTCAGACATACTATCTACTGTCCGTCCAAGTGGTTATGTCGTAGGGTCGTAGAAAGGGAGGAAATCACGTGAAAGTTAATTACTTAACGAGGCCCTTTTATTTAAGTTATTTTGAACAGTTGTATAATATTACGTAGACGTCCAATTCCTAACAGAAATTAATGTTCTCAGAAAAGAGCTAAGACAGCCCAGCCACTAGCTGGCGAATAAAAGCTGGTGGGGGAAACCGGGATACGACGTAGGCAAATGGACGACAGTACCTGTGCGAAAATGATTCAATATTCAAAGCTCTTTTGTCACTGGAAAACGCGAACATATTTTTGGAACGTACTGTTTACTATGACCGTAAGGCTACTATGACTGTATATGCGGTCTTGGATCTGTGTGGAGGACGGTTGAACTTCATTAGTAGAAGGGGTGGGAGTGAAGTACATTCAAAAACTCAGGTACAATAAAAATTGAAGTAAAAATAAAATGATGTCCCAGTACAAGTCAACACCACTTTTTATTTGCGCAACGAAATTGCGAGATGGACTGAGGACTTCTGAACGGCGTCAGTGCGAGTGGTAGAAATGTCGAGATGGATGTAATCGCACGGAGATCGATCCCCGGTTCTTTGAGTGGAAAATCTCCAACTACCTGAGCCACAACGGAAAAACTTGCCCTCGACTGATCCCTCTGGCCTTGAGACCTCCACCGTCACGCCTTGATGAAGCCATTTACTTATGCAAAAACATTGTGATGACGTCAAAGTTTTTTGTAGATCGGCGTCACAATAACGTCTGTCAAATGTCGGCGTGCCGCCCCTGGCTGCGGCCTCTGGTTTATACTCGCGCGCTTCCTTCCTTCCTGTTTCTCTCCTCCGTTCATAATTCCCTCATTTCCACGGTAGTCCTTATTGTTTTCATCCTTTCCCTTTCTTCCTAACTTTCTTCCAATTTTCTGTATTTAATTCTCCTCCTTCCAATGTCTTCGTTCTCCTTCATTTCGTCCTATTTTACTTTCTTTCACAGTTTCTTATTCTTCCACAGTTACTCCTTTCTCTTTACACTACCAGTCGCTACACTCTCTGACTCTTCTCTTCCTCTGTGTGCCTCTTTTCAATACTTGGTAATACTCGTACATGTAGGAAAAAACAGTAGATAAAATAATTTTAACAAATTTTAGGACCGAATGAACAGCGCTCGTGTTCGGTCGCAATTAAGAAATATTATTACTACTTACTTACTAGCTTTTAAGGAACCCGAAGGTTCATTGCCGCCCTCACATAAGCCCGCCATTGGTCCCTATCCTGTGCAAGATTAATCCAGTCTCTATCATCATACCCCACCTCCCTCAAATCCATTTTAATATTATCGTCCCATCTACGTCTCGGCCTCCCTAAAGGTCTTTTTCCCTCCGGTCTCCCAACTAACACTCTATATGCATTTCTGGATTCGCCCATACATGCTACATGTCCTGCCCATCTCAAACGTCTGGATTTTATGTTCCTTATTATGTCAGGTGAAGAATACAATGCGTGCAGTTCTGCGTTGTGTAACTTTCTCCATTTTCCTGTAACTTCATCCCTCTCAGCCCCAAATATTTTCCTAAGCACCTTATTCTCAAACACCTTTAACCTATGTTCCTCTCTCAAAGTCAGAGTCTAAGTTTCACAATCATAAAGAACAACCGGTAATATAACTGTTTTATAAATTGTAACTTTTAGATTTTTTGACAGCAGACTGGATGATAAAAGCTTCTCAACCGAATAATAACATGCATTTCTCATATTTATTCTGCGTTTAATTTCCTCTCGAGTGTCATTTATATTTTTTACTGTTGCTCCAAGATATTTGAACTTCTCCACCTCTTCAAAAGATAAATTTCCAATTTTTATATTTCTATTTCGTACAAATTGAATACAGAGATAAACTAGAAACTAAAATAAGATAAGAGCTACAATGAAATATCACAAAAAAGTGGCAATATAATATTAAATTATAGAAGAATTTACTTACTTTGTACGTTAATCAATAATGGACTAGATAAATATTATACAAGGCTTTCATTTCATAACTTTCCAGTCTAAATAACTAATTATTTCAATTGAATTCAATTTAAACCAAAAACACGTCAATGTAGATATTCAGGGGGAAGTCTCAAACTAAGCTTAATTGAATTTTAGATTTCATCCTCCACCACAGCCATTTCCACTTTCAAATTTCAAATGGCACCCCTATATTTTATATTTAAATATGAAAAGAATATTCAATTGTTTTTAAGTTTCATTCATTTGCTTTCGCATCTTTTGTTTTCTATCGTCGCCTGGCAACCTGGATTGTTGTTATTGTTGGTTAGAGCTGAAGAGAATAAAGCTACAAAAACTTATTGAGCATTTCTTGTAATAGTTGTGTTTGTGTATTAAATTATTTTAAAATGATGTATACCCTTCAAGAGAGAACATAAATCATCCCTATTGATTAAATTTAGGAAATTACACAAAATAAACTGTGTTTTCATCCTGCAATCAACTGATAATAACAAAAATACAGGTTGCCAGGCGACGATAGAAAATAAAAGATACGAAAACAAATGAATGAGGTGTATAAATAATTGAATGCTCTATCATATTTAAGTATAAAAATATAGGGGTGCCATTTGAAATTTCAAAGTGGGGTAGCCAGAGGGTGGGGGCGAAATATAAAAAGCAATTAAGCTTGGTTTCAGACTTCTCCCTCAATATCTAAATTGACGTGTTTTTGTTTAAATACAATTCAATTTAAATAATTAGTTATTTGGACTGGGGAGTTTTGAAATGAAAGCCTGTAAATAAAATGTTATAAAAACTATTAAGTTTGACAATACACTATAATATAATAAATTTATACATAGATAAATTTACTTAATGAAACTGAAGGCAATAATATATTTTTATTTTTCTTGTTACAATTTAGTGGGTTTAATGTTAAAAGTTGTGGGTGTGATTTAGTTACAGAATTATACAATAATGGACCAAAATTAATGCTATGCTTTAGACCAGCAGATGTGAAACATTTAGGTTCTACTAATGTTGAATTATTATAAATTTAATCTTGTACCCTGATTACGTACCTTTAATTATAGCCTACTTATTACGAATTTAAAGATAAAATTTTAACAAAGTATATTTATAAATTTGTGGGCGTGAGGCCAGCAGCCGACTGGTCGGTCTAGGCCCTTCACGAGCTGTAGCGCCACAGATTATTATTATTATTATTATTATTATTATTTATTATTATTATTATTATTATTATTAAATAAATTAAATTCAAAATGAATTAATTTGGATGGGTAATCCAAATATTTCTTTAATAAGGAAACAAGAATATCAGCTATAGAAGATAGGGTTTGAAACAAATGAATGTCTGTGGGACTTAAGACTTTACCGGCGTTGGATATGGAATAACTCTTCTCGGGTTCTCAGCCGAAGAAGATGGCAGAGCTAGTCATCGAAACTTTGGAGGCAACAATCCAACTCACCTGGCTGAGAACCCGAGAAGAATTATTCCAAATGGATGTTTGTTTACATGTATCTTAGTTATTTTTGTGGCAGACAAATTATTAAGCAGTTAAAACCATTGATTATGCAAAATGGAACGTTAGTATTATACTCATGAACGCAGAACAAATATGGGAAATGCCTGTTATTATTCGGTTGAGAAGCTTTTATCATCCAGTCTGCTGTCAAAAAATCTGAAAGTTGGAATTTATAAAACAGTTATGTTACCGGTTGTTCTGTATGGTTGTGAAACTTGGATTCTGACTTTGAGAGAGGAACAGAGATTAAGGGTGTTTGAGAATAAGGTTCTTACGAAAATATTTGGGGCTAAGAGGGATGAAGTTAAAGGAGAATGGAGAAAGTTACACAACACAGAACTGCACGCATTGTATTCTTCACCTTACATAATAAGGAACATTAAATCCAGACGTTTGAGATGGGCAGGGCATGTAGCACGTATGGGCGAATCCAGAAATGCATATAGAGTGTTAGTTGGGAGGCCATAGGGAAAAAGACCTTTGGGGAGGCCGAGACGTAGATGGGAAGATAATATAAAAATGGATTTGAGGGAGGTGGGATATGATGATAGAGACTGGATTAATTTTGCTCAGGATAGGGACCAATGGCGGGCTCATGTGAGGGCGGCAATGAACCTCCGGGTTCCTTAAAAGCCAATAAGTAAGTATTATACTCATGATGAAATGGTGGATATGTTATTAATATTTTGCGAGTGCAGAAGAAATGTACAGACAGCATGCGTTTTGTAAGCTGAAAAGTACTCTAACCATTATGATCATCATCATCATCATCATCATCATCATCATCATCATCATCATCCTGCTGCAAATTTTTCGGCGATACCTGGATAGGGACCAGTCATCTAGATCACCTGACTTATCAGTGTTAGACTTCTTTGTGTTTCCTCATTTAAAACAATACTGTTCATTCAATTTTTCCAATCATGATCTTCTATAGCAGACATTGTTTTCTTATTAAAGAAAATACTATCAGTTCAAACCTGGACATAGTTGTACATGATTAGATTCAGAATTTGAAGTCGAGCAAAAGAAGTACACATATATAGTATATGGAGTTTCATTTTAAATAAGAAAGTTAATACCACCTCCAATTTATGTATTTTATACCACAAAAATATTTAAAATATTGTCAACAAAAACCTGGGCCTGTCCAGTGCCAGTTAAAGTTGGTTTTAATTTTTCATTTGACTTACAGCAAATCGTTTTCATCTTTTCAGTGTCGTAGCATAACTTGGAGTCTACCAGAATCCAGTTACACCCGGTATATTAAATAAATCCGCATTAAGGGGAAGGGCACGGGCAGGGACTGCCCTCACAAGTAGGCCGCTTGGATGTGACATTGTGCTACCCGGAGTGGAATAGTGTACATTTCCTAAGACCATCCCGCTCTTCAGATTCCTCTATAGGCCACCCCCGAATTTTCCTAAAGTCTGCAACCCCTTTTACCTTTCCACGTAGGCATCACCTCGGTCCCTCAACCCCGGTCTCACGAGCTACTATGAGCCCCAGGGAGAGCCCACGGTACATAGCACTACCACCAGCAACTAATGACCACATACCCCGCGGTCCAAGTTTGGTGGAGGCCTGCGGAAAACTCTGCATCGGTCCTTAACCCGAAATATGAGAAAGAAAGGAGAAGGATGATAAAAAAGGGGAAGTGTAGATGAAGTAAGTTTATTTTATTTTATTGGGTTATTTTACGACGCTGTATCAACAGCTTAGGTTATTTAGCGACTGAATAAAGGTTATAATGCCGGTGAAATGAGTCCGGGGTCCAGCACCGAAAGTTACCCAACTCGTATTGGGTCGAAGGAAAACCCCGGAAAAACCTCAACCAGCTAACTTGCCCCGACCGGGATTCGAACCCGGGCCAACTGGTTTCGCGGCCAGACGTGCTGACCGTTACTCCACAGGTGTCATGTGTAGACTAGATGAAGTGAAGATTGCTGATGAAATGAAAGAGGGAAACAGGGAGTACCCGAAGAAAATTCTCTGCAATATATGCTTTGTTCATCAGAAATTCCATCACGCCCAGTTCTGGGATCAAACCTGGGCCACCAGCTCGCTCAAGAAAGCATGGTGCTCTACCTCCATGCTCCCCAAGCGCTTTCATGGAGAGCATGGAGGATGCCTTCACCTTCATCTAAGACAAGCGGGTGGTGTGAAGTATATTTTTGATGAGTTGTGAATCAGAAACCAGGAAGTGTTCTCGAAGAGGCATCCTGGTTACTACTCTTTCATCCAATCCGATACCCAAACATGCCTCGTGTACTGTCATTTGTGCAGGCAGGAAATCGCTCAAAGTTCGCCAGTCCAAAAACTGCACACAATTAAAGTTACTCCACAGCTGACGCAAGGAGCGTAGTCATGGTAACCGGGTCAGGTGTGCCCTCTCCCCCTCCCCGTCCCGCGTGCCGGTGGTCTGGACACATTGTTTATGATGCCCCTCTCTCACAACAATTCTCATCCTTCAAAAGGCATCACCATAAACATTTGATCAGGACAGCAAGAAACAAGCTACAGGAATAATGTGACATCTCTAGCTAATTGGAGTGCCTCGCAATTTTACCGCCATAGATCAAAGGAAATGTCTATTTTCTCTCTTGGAATAGATTAAGACCGCTTTCTCTCAGTTCTCTATTACGTTGAATCATTGTCAAACTTCCACATCACCGACAGTGACCAAAACACGTAATTGAAGGTTGAAACCACCACTACATAATGATGATGATCACGATCACGATCATGACAATGATAACAATAGTAATACTAGTAATAATAATAATAGTAATAACAAAAACAATAATCACTAATTAATACTACGACAAGGCCTTCCGTAGAAGCAAGAGTAGGCCTACCCGTTCCCGGCTTCTCTTCCATCTCTCACTGGAGGGCAATATCGATCCTGGCGCTTCTGGGGGCCACTCACGAGTGACCCACTGCCTTATTGACTCACTGACTTGGTGCTTTGAAGTTATAACATTGTTGAATATTTAGGCCTATATATCTGATTGATAGTGAGTTGGAAAGATACTGTTTTGTTATCCAAAGACTTCTGTTTGTTACTGGTTCGTTATTCAATTATTTATGTATCTAATTGATAGTGAGTTGGAAAGATACTGTTTTGTTATCCAAAGACTTCTGTTTGTTACTGGTTCGTTATTCAATTATTTATGTATCTAATTGATAGTGAGTTGGAAAGATACTGTTTTGTTATCCAAAGACTTCTGTTTGTTACTGGTTCGTTATTCAATTATTTATGTATCTAATTGATAGTGAGATAGAAAGATATTGTTTTTTTATCCAAAAGATACTGGTTGTTATTCAATTATTTTTATCTAATTGATAGTGAGTTGGAAAGATACTTCCAAAGACTTCTGTTTGTTACTGGTTCGTTATTCAATTATTTATGTATCTAATTGATAGTGAGTTGGAAAGATACTGTTTTGTTATCCAAAGACTTCTGTTTGTTACTGGTTCGTTATTCAATTATTTATGTATCTAATTGATAGTGAGTTGGAAAGATACTGTTTTGTTATCCAAAGACTTCTGTTTGTTACTGGTTCGTTATTCAATTATTTATGTATCTAATTGATCAATTATTTATGTATCTAATTGATAGACTTCTGTTTGTTACTGGTTCGTTATTCAATTATTTATGTATCTAATTGATTGAGTTGGAAAGATACTGTTTTGTTATCCAAAGACTTCTGTTTGTTACTGGTTCGTTATTCAATTATTTATGTATCTAATTGATAGTGAGTTGGAAAGATACTGTTTTGTTATCCAAAGACTTCTGTTTGTTACTGGTTCGTTATTCAATTATTTATGTATCTAATTGATAGTGAGTTGGAAAGATACTGTTTTGTTATCCAAAGACTTCTGTTTGTTACTGGTTCGTTATTCAATTATTTATGTATCTAATTGATAGTGAGATAGAAAGATACTGTTTTGTTATCCAAAGACTTCTGTTTGTTACTGGTTCGTTATTCAATTATTTATGTATCTAATTGATAGTGAGTTGGAAAAACTGTTTTGTTATCCAAAGACTGTTTGTTACTGGTTCGTTATTCAATTATTTATGTATCAAAGATACTGTTTTTATCCAAAGACTTCTGTTTGTTACTGGTTCGTTATTCAATTATTTATGTATCTAATTGATAGTGAGTTGGAAAGATACTGTTTTGTTATCCAAAGACTTCTGTTTGTTACTGGTTCGTTATTCAATTATTCATGTACCTGATTGATAGTGAGTTAGAAAGACACTGTTTTGTTATCCAAAGATTTCTGTTTGTTACTAGTTCGTTATTAAATTATTTATGTATCTGATTGATAGTGAGTTGGAAAGATGCTGTTTTGTTATCCAAAGATTGCTGTTTGTTACTGGTTCGTTATTCAGTTATTTATTTATCTGATGGATAATGAGAGTGATAGGATTTTCACGCAATAGTTATCTTTCAACCAAAGAAACTTTCCTTCTCCAAAACTCTCTATCTTCAGCAATTTCTTCAGTAGGATCTGTTCCAGTCATACTCGTTCTGATTTCATCCATCCATTGTTCTCTTGGTTTTCTCTTCTTCACCTTTCCTCTGCAGTCTACTTAAGCATTATCTTTGCCAATCTTTCATTTTTCATCCTCTTCACATGTCCAAAGCATTTTAATCTTCTTTCTTCAATTACTTCTATAACATTCTTCACTATCTCCATAATTTCTCCAATTCTTTTAATTTATAATTTTTCCCTTCTTGATTTTCTTGCTGTTCTCCGTCAAAACTCCATTTCAGTAGCCAATTATTTGTTCTCGTGCAATCTGTCTAATATCCCTCCGTACAACATGACACTTTGTACTAATGACTTGTAAATTAGGGTTTCTGTTTTATTTGAAATGTTCCTACTCCAAAGAACTGAGTTCAACATGCGAATAATTATACTCTTTCCTTAATTTATTCTTTTTCAATTTCAACTACACTCTTCCTATGAGCTTATAAAATTAACCCCAAATATTTAAATTTATAGACCATTTTAATTCATTATTTTTCACACTCTAACTTTCTTTCATCTTCGATTAGTATTATTATTATTATTATTATTATTATTATTATTATTATTATTATTATTATTATTATTATTATTATTGTACTTGAATATAAGTCCATACAAATTTACAACACAATTTTCAAGCCACTTGAAAGAAAATTATTTATTCGTATCACAGACAGACAACACCTGCTGTACCTATAAGATCTGTCTACATCAACTTTCAGCTGTACATTAAAGTTACATCTATTTACAACCGATAGATACTGTGAACATAATTTGTTGAAATGATAGCAATGCCGAAGTCCTTGAAGGAAACTGTCCCCACAAAGCTTGCAGTCCGGCGCTGGGGATCGTCGTGGTCAGGAGCGATTGCATGTGCTCTCCGCCATATTGTAACACGGTGTCCTATTGACCAACAGAAGTACTGCGCATGCGTCGAAACAATCAACTCACCCCCGGAATTAATATAATTACTATGCGTTGAGGGCAACGTCTGGGTTTGGACAACCCTACGATAGAAACTTGCATCGTGTCAGCTCGAAGAAACTTCTGACATTCCAGCGTCAAGATCCAGGCGGCGGATGTCCTAAAACTTAGCAACTCTGTGCGCAGGAGAAAGAAGTTCGCCTCTACCAAGGAGCGCGATAAGAAGACGGCTTCTGCTGCTGCCGGCTTCCTGCTTCTGTATGCAAGAGAATGACGTGCAGTTCTTTTGTGACTGTCCTTCCATCCATCATGTGTCCATTAATGCATTTGTATTCTTCCATCCATATATCCCATTCCATACTTCCTACCATCCGCTCTTTTGCACCCTTTCAACCTTCCATCCACACAATCATTCATATCTATTAGTTCTACCATATGCAGTATCTATTGCTTCTTCCAAATATCTATCCATTTGCTTATTCGTCCGTTTTCCGTACATCCATCAGTTCAACTGTCCCTGCGTTTTTCCGTCCTTTTATGCATATATCACTGTGTTCATTAATCGATCCCTCCATACATCAATCCAGCTGTTCTTTCGTCCCTCCATACATCAATCCATCTGTTCTTTCGTCCCTCCATACATCAATCCAGCTGTTCTTTCGTCCCTCCATACATCAATCCATCTGTTCTTTCGTCCCTCCATACATCAATCCAGCTGTTCTTTCGTCCCTCCATACATCAATCCATCTGTTCTTTCGTCCCTCCATACATCAATCCAGCTGTTCTTTCGTCCCTCCATACATCAATCCATCTGTTCTTTCGTCCCTCCATACATCAATCCAGCTGTTCTTTCGTCCCTCCATTCATCAATCCATCTGTTCTTTCGTCCATCCATACATCAATCCATCTGTTCTTTCGTCCCTCCATACATCAATCCAGCTGTTCTTTCGTCCCTCCATACATCAATCCATCTGTTCTTTCGTCCCTCCATACATCAATCCATCTGATCTTTCGTCTCTCCATACATCAATCCATCTGTTCTTTCGTCCCTCAATACATCAATCCATCTGTTCTTTCGTCCCTCCATACATCAATCCATCTGTTCTTTCGTCCATCCATACATCAATCCATCTGATCTTTCGTCTCTCCATACATCAATCCATCTGTTCTTTCGTCCCTCCATACATCAATCCATCTGTTCTTTCGTCCCTCCATACATCAATCCATCTGTTCTTTCGTCCCTCCATACATCAATCCATCTGTTCTTTCGTCCCTCCATACATCAATCCAGCTGTTCTTTCGTGCGTCTACACATCAATCCATCTGTTCTTTCGTCCCTCCATACATCAATCCATCTGTTCTTTCGTCCCTCCATACATCAATCCAGCTGTTCTTTCGTCCCTCCATACATCAATCCATCTGTTCTTTCGTCCCTCCATACATCAATCCAGCTGTTCTTTCGTCCCTCCATACATCAATCCATCTGTTCTTTCGTCCATCCATACATCAATCCATCTGTTCTTTCGTCCCTCCATACATCAATCCAGCTGTTCTTTCGTCCCTCCATACATCAATCCATCTGTTCTTTCGTCCCTCCATACATCAATCCATCTGTTCTTTCGTCCATCCATACATCAATCCATCTGATCTTTCGTCTCTCCATACATCAATCCATCTGTTCTTTCGTCCCTCCATACATCAATCCATCTGTTCTTTCGTCCCTCCATACATCAATCCAGCTGTTCTTTCGTCCCTCCATACATCAATCCAGCTGTTCTTTCGTCCCTCCATACATCAATCCATCTGTTCTTTCGTCCATCCATACATCAATCCAGCTGTTCTTTCGTGCGTCTACACATCAATCCATCTGTTCTTTCGTCCCTCCATACATCAATCCATCTGTTCTTTCGTCCCTCCATACATCAATCCATCTGTTCTTTCGTCCATCCATACATCAATCCATCTGATCTTTCGTCTCTCCATACATCAATCCATCTGTTCTTTCGTCCCTCCATACATCAATCCATCTGTTCTTTCGTCCGTCCATACATCAATCCATCTGTTCTTTCGTCCCTCCATATATCAATGCATCTTTTCTTTCGTCCCTCCATATATCAATCCATCTGTTCTTTCGTCCCTCCATACATCAATGCATCTTTTCTTTCGTCCCTCCATACATCAATCCATCTGTTCTTTCGTCCATCCATACATCAATCCATCTGTTCTTTCGTCCCTCCATACATCAATGCAGCTGTTCTTTCGTCCCTCCATACATCAATCCAGCTGTTCTTTCGTCCCTCCATACATCAATCCATCTGTTCTTTCGTCCCTCCATACATCAATCCATCTGTTCTTTCGTCCATCCATACATCAATCCATCTGTTCTTTCGTCCATCCATACATCAATCCATCTGATCTTTCGTCTCTCCATACATCAATCCATCTGTTCTTTCGTTCCTCCATACATCAATCCAGCTGTTCTTTCGTGCGTCTACACATCAATCCATCTGTTCTTTCGTCCCTCCATACATCAATCCATCTGTTCTTTCGTCCCTCCATACATCAATCCAGCTGTTCTTTCGTCCCTCCATACATCAATCCATCTGTTCTTTCGTCCCTCCATACATCAATCCAGCTGTTCTTTCGTCCCTCCATACATCAATCCATCTGTTCTTTCGTCCATCCATACATCAATCCATCTGTTCTTTCGTCCCTCCATACATCAATCCAGCTGTTCTTTCGTCCCTCCATACATCAATCCATCTGTTCTTTCGTCCCTCCATACATCAATCCATCTGTTCTTTCGTCCATCCATACATCAATCCATCTGATCTTTCGTCTCTCCATACATCAATCCATCTGTTCTTTCGTCCCTCCATACATCAATCCATCTGTTCTTTCGTCCCTCCATACATCAATCCAGCTGTTATTTCGTCCCTCCATACATCAATCCAGCTGTTCTTTCGTCCCTCCATACATCAATCCATCTGTTCTTTCGTCCATCCATACATCAATCCAGCTGTTCTTTCGTGCGTCTACACATCAATCCATCTGTTCTTTCGTCCCTCCATACATCAATCCATCTGTTCTTTCGTCCCTCCATACATCAAACCATCTGTTCTTTCGTCCATCCATACATCAATCCATCTGATCTTTCGTCTCTCCATACATCAATCCATCTGTTCTTTCGTCCGTCCATACATCAATCCATCTTTTCTTTCGTCCCTCCATATATCAATGCATCTTTTCTTTCGTCCCTCCATATATCAATCCGTCTGTTCTTTCGTCCCTCCATACATCAATCCATCTGTTCTTTCGTCCATCCATACGTCAATCCATCTGTTCTTTCGTCCATCCATACATCAATCCATCTGTTCTTTCGTCCAACCATACATCAATCCATCTGTTCTTTCGTCCCTCCATACATCAATCCATCTGTTCTTTCGTCCATCCATACGTCAATCCATCTGTTCTTTCGTCCATCCATACGTCAATCCATCTGTTCTTTCGTCCCTCCAAACATCAATCCATCTGTTCTTTCGTTCCTCCATATATCAATCCATCTGTTCTTTCGTCCTTCATACATCAATCCATCTGTTCTTTTGTCCCTCCATACATCAATCCATCTTTTCTTTCGTCCATCCATACGTCAATACAGCTGTTCTTTCGTCCCTCCATACATCAATCCATCTGTACTTTCGTCCATCCATACGTCAATCCATCTGTTCTTTCGTCCCTCCATACATCAATCCATCTGTTCTTTTGTCCATCCATACGTCAATCCATCTGTTCTTTCGTCCCTCCATACATCAATCCATCTGTTCTTTTGTCCCTCCATACATCAATCCATCTGTTCTTTCGTCCCTCCATATATCAATGCATCTGTTCTTTCGTTCCTCCATATATCAATCCATCTGTTCTTTCGTCCTTCATACATCAATCCATCTGTTCTTTCGTCCCTCCATACATCAATTCATGCGTTTTTTCGTCCCTCCATATATCAATGCATCTTTTCTTTCGTCCCTCCATATATCAATCCATCTGTTCTTTCGTCCTTCATACATCAATCCATCTGTTCTTTCGTCCCTCCATACATCAATGTATCTGTTCCTTCGTCCGCCATACATCAATGCATCTGTTCTTTCGTCCCTCCATACATCAATCCATCTGTTTTTTCGTCCCTCCATACATCAATCCATGCGTTTTTTCGTCCCTCCATATATCAATGCATCTTTTCTTTCGTCCCTCCATATATCAATCCATCTGTTCTTTCGTCCTTCATACATCAATCCATCTGTTCTTTCGTCCCTCCATACATCAATGCATCTGTTCTTTCGTCCCTCCATACATCAATGCATCTGTTCTTTCGTCTCTCCATATATCAATCCATCTGTTCTTACGTCCCTCCATGCATATAGAGTGTTAGTTGGGAGGCCGGAGGGAAAAAGACCTTTAGGCAGACCGAGACGTAGATGGGAGGATAATATTAAAATGTATTTGAGGGAGGTGGGATATGATGATAGAGACTGGATTAATCTTGCTCAGGATAGGGACCAGTGGAGGGCTTATGTGAGGGCGGCAATGAACCTCCGGTTTCCTTAAAAGCCAGTGAGTAAGTAAGTAAGTAGTATCATTTACATTTGTTACTGTTGCTCCCAGGTATTTGAATTTTTCCACCTCTTCAAAGGATAAATTTCCAATTTTTATATTTCCATTTCGTACAATATTCTCGTCACGAGACACAGTACTAGTAAGTTACATTTGAAGTAATTTGTTTATGGTTTTGTTAACTTCAGGGGCCTTCCTGATCCCGTACCTCATCATGCTGGCGCTTGCAGGGAAGCCCATGTACTTCCTGGAGCTCGCAGTCGGGCAGTTCGGCGGAGTGGGCCCCGTCGCGCTCTGGAACTGCTGCCCCATCGCCAAAGGTGAGAAGGCAATTCCCTGAAGAGTTGGAGTGATGGATTCTGTTGGAATGCACTGTCAGTGAGCTAACCATTTTGTGCGAACCTCGCAGGGGTGGGCTGCGCCATGGTGACGGTGTCGCTGATCGTGTGCATCTACTACAACGTCATCATGTCCTACACCGTGTTCTACATGGTGGCGTCCTTCGCGGCGGAGGTGCCCTGGAGCAGGTGCGACCCCGCCTGGGCTGACATGAGCACGTGCTACGTGCGGGGCGCACGCGCGGTGAGTCCGTCATCATCACTTTACATCCTCCGCCATCTTCAGGTAGTTCACGCCATTTCTTCCTTCATCGTCCTAATATTCGCTATTCTTTGATAACATTTATAATTTCGGATATAATACGCGTGTTATTCTTCGTTTTCCTACACCGTACGGCCATGAGCGCGGCGAACGCGCGGAACAGTCGTGTACTAGCAGCCAATGAGAAGCGTGTAAACAAAAACGAGTATTTTCCCTGGGACAAAAATTGCAATGACGGTTCGTGTGAACAAAGACGAGTACTTTCTCTGGACCAAAAGTACAATGACGATTCGCTTAGACAAAGACGTGTATTTTCCCTGGACCAAAAATTACAATGACGATTCGTGTAAATAAAGACTAGTATTTTCCCTGGACCGAAAGTACAATGACGATTTATGTCAAGAAAGACGACTATTTTCCCTGGACCAAAAGTACAATGATGATTCGTGTAAATAAAGACTAGTATTTTCCCTGGACCATAAGTACAATAACGATTTGTGTCAAGAAAGACGACTATTTTCCCTGGACCAAAAGTACAATGACGATTCGTGTAAATAAAGACTAGTATTTTCCCTGGACCAAAAGTACAATGACGATTTGTGTCAAGAAATACGAATATTTTCCCTGGACCAACATTACAATGACGATTCGTATAGACGAAGACGAGTAATCTATTGAAACAAAAGTACGATGACGATTCGCTTAAACAAAAACGTGTATTTTCCCTGGACTAAAAATTACAATGACGATTCGCTTAAACAAAGACTAGTATTTTTCCTGGACCAAAAATTACAATGACGATTCGTGTAAATAAAGACTAGTATTTTCCCTGGACCAAAAGTACAATGACGATTTGTGTCAAGAAAGACGACTATTTTCCCTGGACCAAAAGTACAATGACGATTCGTATAAACAAAGACGAGTAATCTACTGAAACAAAAGTACAATGACGATTCGCTTAAACAAAGACGTGTATTTTCCTTAGACCAAAAGTACAATGACGATTCGCTTAAACAAAGACGTGTATTTTCCCTGGACCAAAAGTACAATGACGATTCGCTTAAACAAAGACGTGTATTTTCCCTGGACCAAAAGTACAATGACGATTCGCTTAAACAAAGATGTGTATTTTCCCTGGACCAAAAGTACAATGACGATTCGCTTAAACAAAGACGTGTATTTTCCCTGGACCAAAAGTACAATGACGATTCGCTTAGGGGTATATGTACGTAAACGACGACAAATATTATCAGAAAATGCAAGCACTAAATTTCCAAAATTTTATAAGGAAATGAACTCACAATTGGACAAAAATTACAAGGTACCACAACAAGACTTACTAGAACTTAAATATCTGATAAAAGTATAAAAAAGTTACTAATATTTTTTTTTTAATTCACTTGTTACTTTAAGTTAAATTTTCCAAAATTTTAAAATTTTCACACGTATTATTTCATAACTCCACAACCATTAGAGATAGAATTCTGAAATTTTGTATACTGATTTAACATGCATTTATGCAAAAGATAGACTACAATAATGCCCATTTCTTTTGAAAATACAAAACTTAGGTCACAAAACATTATGTAAATTTTAATATATTTTATATAGGACAAATAAAAAATTAATTGTATTAAAACAAACAACTCTACATGTCTGAGAGCAGTCTAATTTTCAGAAATAAGTGTTTATTACATGCAGGAAAAATATTAAAGATGTCAGAGAGACCTTAACAATGCTATGGTTACCAAATGATGTAACTGCAGAATTTTTTCCCCCCATACTTTGATAAAACTGGTTTGAAAAATATTATTAGCAACATTTTTTTATATACTTTTATCAGATATTTAAGTTCTAATAAGTCTTGTTGCGGTACCTTGTAATTTTTGTGCAATTGTGAATTCATTTTCTATCTAAATTTTAGAAATTTAGAGCCTGCATTTTCTAATAATATTTGTCGTCGTTCACGTACATATATCCTTAAACAAAGAGGTGTATTTTCCCTGGACCAAAAGTACATTGACGATTCGCTTAAACAAAGACGTGTATTTTCCTTGGTCAAAAATGACAGTAGAAGATTGTGACAAGGTTAATTTGGGTTATGTGAGGGTATAGTTAACTGACAAAGGGCGAGATATCCATCCATCAACAATGTTGCAATTTTTCAACCGTTGGCAACATCACTTCGCTAGAAACCGCTCTAATAGAATGTAAAGGGTGCGTCAGAAAGAACGGATGGATTTCACAGGGCAAGAAAATTGTAAGGATTCATCAAATCAAAAATGTATTGTTGTCAACAGATTCACCAATACATGCAGTTTATTTACGGTATACAACATCATCCATATGATGTCCTTGGCTTTCGATACAGGCATCGAGGCGTTTTCTGAAGTTCGCCGTAACTTTCACAGTCATAGTTGGTGGGATTGCCGCAATTTCTTCACGAATCGCCGTCTTCAGTTCGTCCAGTGTATGTGGTTACTTACGCCTTCAAGTGGTCCCAAAAAAAGATCTTATCTTAATCTCGACAATCTCAGTGCAATAGCATGTTTGCGGGCTGATGGTTGAGGTGGCAGGACAACCTACTGTCTGTCTCCACATTTGCAGGAGTACACGCGCTCCGTGTTCGTTCAGGTGATTTCTTCTTTAATGTTGAACCTGTGGTACGAAATGAAGCCGCCCGAGTTGGAATCCTAGCGTGACGTCCGATGTCGAAATGAGTCCTGAGTGACGATCACAGACTCTTCATTTTTCAAAAATGTCTCTGCGATGAAAGCACGTTGTACACCAGACCAACACCATGTTCTCAACTGAAACTGTATTCTCTCGCTGATCCAACAGTCGTGGTCCCCCTCACTCTATCCCTCCCCTCGCTGCGTATTGATAGTTTGAAATCCATCCGTTCTTTCTGACGCACCCTGTATAAACGATATGCATAACATAATCTTTTAAATTACTTTTAAGTCATGTCATTGTATCCTGATATTTTCGACATTTAATTCCTATCTGAATATTCGTCCCTATACATGAGCAAAGTCACAAAACGTTGATTTGTTATTCAGGGATTAATGTCTCTGATTGTTGGTGAATCGCTTCATGTTGCTTATTTGTTCGGTTCACAGCGCAGTAAGAAGTTAATTAAAAATATGTTATACAACAATTTATTTACATCTATTATACATTAAATTAATCAACCAAAGTACAAGCACACTTATTATCAGAGCATGAAAGATGTTGTGCTTATTTAGGAAGGTAAAAAATTGAATTAATAAAGAAATAGTTTTGCTTGTGTATGTGAGTAGTTGTTACAAACTGTCAATCATTTTTTATCCGATTATCCGAAATTTGAAGCAGAACGTTTCGAATTAACCTCCAGGCTAGATATGTCTGTGATACTTTACATTATCCCCACCAGAAGGAAGTGTGATGTGATAACTGATAGTAATAGAGAATAAAATTTCTCATCCATTGCGGACTCACTTCTACAGTGCAGTTTGAAGAGTGGAAGCATTGCAGGCTCGGGGTTAGCTGTAAGGCCCTTTGCTTACAGATTGTGTTGCTTGTCGTGTTGCAGAGTCAGGATGCGAACTCTTCGTGGAGCAACCGGACGCTGGCGCAGAACGGCAGCAGCAGAGAGACGGCCAGCCTGCAGTACTGGGAGTGAGTACCGGCGTCGGCAACTCCAGCATGTTGCACAAGACGCAGACTTGCTTTGACACTCTGTCTTGAATTACTACCACAGTTCATTTGTGGACGTGTTTCTTGTTTAACAAATTTAAAAATGATGTGAAACGAAAAATTGAGTATCCCCGCCTCGAGTACACAGTGCTCACGAGGCAAATCGGAACGTAAATAAAAATAGCATGAACCCTCTACTAACCACTGTTACCTCAAAGCAAAATTATAGTTTTGTCTTATTTTTTCCTTACCATGTTCATATCTCTCACTGAATTTGTACAGAAGTATCAAGTGTGGGTACTTTTTGAAAAGCTCTTAACGAGCTTTATTCAAAAATAAAAAAATATATTGGGTGTTCCATTTAAAATAAGAGAGTTGGAGTTATTTCCGGTTAAACCGGAAGCAGAAAAAACTCGGTAATACCATGATTGAGTTTTTAGTACAGGGACATCATTTTATTTTTACTTCAATTTTTATTGTACCTGAGTTTTTGAATGTACTTCACCCCCATCCCTTCTACTAGCAAACTTCCAATCGTCCTCCACACAGAACCAAGGCAGCCAAAGTGCCTTACGGTGATACTAAACAATACTGAGTTGGTGAGTATAGTACGTTCCATAAATATATTCGCGTTTTTCAGTGACGATAGAGTTTTCAATATTGAACCGTATTTTCGCACAGGTACTGTCGTCCGTTTGCCTACGTCTCATCCCGATTTTCCCTACCTACTTCTGCTCGCCCCTCTGTAAAGGCTAATGGCTGGGCTGTCTTAGCTCTTTTCTGAAAACGTTAATTTCTGTTAGGAATTGGGCGTCTACGTAATATTATGCAACTGTTTAAAATAACTTAAATAAAATGACCTCCTTCTTTTCTATGACCCTGCGACGTAACTATTGGTTGGAAAGTAGATAGCATGTCTAAGTAATTTTATCTTTTCGGATCGGGCAGAAGTGAAGATTGAATTTACAGTAAGTAAGGTACTCTTTTATAGAGCAGGTACAGAATTATTTCCACATGAATTACTAGTACGAAGGACGAATCTGGTAATTGAAATTAGGTACAATAGTGTATAGTGCGATAATATGCACATTAGAACTGAAGCCTGTATCGAAATGAACGGCCACCATTTTCAAAAATGTGCTTAAATATCCATATTATGATTATTTTTGAATTTAACTTCATTCTCTAAATTGTACGCTAATGTGCTGTAGACAGTATAATATACACTGCATAATGAATACGTCCACATGGATAGCTCAGTTCGTGAATAAAAACACTTATTGTTAATACTGTACTGTATTTTGATTAAACAAAAACCTAATGAAAATTATCAAACTTAAAATCACGATAATTCCTAGTTTACGTAAATGATTGAACTACTTTTCTTCCCTCCTATACCAAGTAAATTGATTTGTTTGTATTTTACGCCAGTATCATGGAACTCCAGTCGTGGAAGGGGCTAGCAAAGGTATAGCCAGGTTAATATTAGAAATGTTAATAAAAATAAAATGATGTCTCTGTATATGGATATCCCCACATACCAAGTTTCATGTCACTGAACCACACGCCTCAAAAGTTATTTAGGTGGTGCGGGACTTTTAACTAGCTCTGCATATTTTTTTATATTTCATTGTAATACATTCATAACTTTGTTCTATAAGAAGGAGCAAAATGTTTCTTCTGCAGTCAAATGAAACTCCGTCAGTTTCCTTGTGTTCCAGTCATCGATTATTTTACATGGGCCCTCCCCATCCTTTACCACAGGTTTCAATTGACTGCAGTGGATGGCTTGCAAACATGTGTGTTCTTTACAGTTGTATCGACTACTCATGTCTTGGATCACACTAGTGCCAACACCCGACGCTTCTTCTCCCGTCTTATAGATCCACAACATCAGGCTAAATAGCAGTGGCGGCTCCTGCGTATTTCTTAAGAGGAGGAAAAAAGATAACAGTACGAAATGACACCTTCTTGAATGAAACATGCTACAAATTAGCCAACATGCATACATGTAAGACCAGGTAGTGTTGGGGTTGGCCTTCCCTTCTGTATAGCAATAATCTGTTCTTGTAAACTGAAATTTCCTAAATTGTCCAAAATATTATGTTTTCACTTCCATTTATTGTTGAATAATTGCACAAATTAACAATTACAAGGAAATTCACCTCGCAGCATTTTTCGAGCACACTACAGCATCACACGTGCTGGAAGAGACTATAGCTACTAACACGTAATCGGAACCGCGGAAATGGGAATGGGAAAAAATCTGAGGAAAGCGAGAACACTGCACCCACCCACGTGGTCTGTGTTGCCACATGTACATTTTACAAGTTCAGAATCATATGCTTTTGAAGAATATCAGTTTTTGTAAAGTCATACTACCATTATTGTTCAGAGTTGCCGGTGGCCAATTTTTTATGTTAAAAATAATGTAGTCTGGAGTATTTTCAATTTCAAATATATTTGTACAAAACTGACAACTTGGCTGTTGTCCTGTCTAGTACACAATGAATGGAAGTGAATTTCAGGGGCCAAAAAGATCTGCGATACTAACGTAGAACTACTACCTCTTTGTTTTATATAAACCCGACTTTAACTTTCAAATATCCTTGAAAGTTTCAAACCATGAATAGTAGTAGCCTACATAAAGTGCAAAGAATAATATTTTTGATTTATAATTTTAAAAAAGTTTATATTATGGTGTTTTTTATTGCGTTGTGTTAAAACTGTTTTTATTGTGCCTCCTCCTAGATGTGTTATAGTCTGGTTGAATGCAAGATTGTCAGATGGCAGCAGTAGCGAGCTTGCTGCACGACCAGTCGGTTTCTATTTCCCGCCCATGACTGATTCAGAGGGGGATCTCCTCCCTTTCCGTTCATTTACTCGCTTTAAAACTCTGCTTCTTTCTCTGGCCGCTAGCGCGCTGCTGTCTATGTGTGTTAACTGCAGTAAAGGAGGAATGCATCGACTTTCCTCCACACAAACAATCTCGTATCTTTCTCACAGTTTTCTAGCAGCTCATGAGTGCATGTGGTTTAAAACTCGATCAACCGAGGTTTTCTTACAGCTGTGAACTTAAAAATGATCGAATCTTCCCTGAATTTCAAGGCACATATTTTATTTGGTATTTACTTTCAAAAGAAGAAAAATGTGAAGAGGACGTTCCTCCCTTCCCTCCCCTGAGGAACCGCCACAGCTAAATAGATAAATGAAAAGGAGTCTGGGATATGTAACGTCTTGTTATCCAGTCACAAGGAAACTGCTAATGAGCTGATGTCGAAACCTCCCCGCATTGCTGCAGGAAGCAGGTGCTTCGGCTGTCCAGCGGCATCGAGGACCTGGGCCCCGTCAAGTGGGACCTGGCGCTGTGCCTGCTGCTGAGCTGGGTGGTCGTGGTGCTGTGCCTCGTCAAGGGCATCAAGACCTCGGGCAAGGTGGTGTACTTCGCCGCCACGTTCCCCTACGCCATCCTGTTCGTGCTGCTCGTCACAGGCCTGCTGCAGGAGGGGTCGCTGGCCGGCGTGCTGTACTTCATCACGCCCAGCTGGGGCAAGCTGCTCGACATTCAGGCAAGCAACAGCACAGTTGTAATGCTAGGATCACCAGCAACTTTTCATTCAATTGTCCTCCGTCCCCACCCTATTCTTCTTCTTCTTCTTCTTCTATCTCCTCCTTTCCCCATCTTCTTCTTTTAGTTCTCAGTTCCTCTTTCTCTCCTCTCCCACTCCTCCTTCCTCCCTCTCTTTTTATTTTTCTCCCGCCTTTCCTTCTGTTTCTTATTATTCTCATCTCCTCCGTACTTCTCCCTATTTCTTCTTCCCCACATTCTCACATATATTCCTCCCATCATTATTTCTATCCTTTTCTCTTATCTTGTTGCACTCAACCTCTACTGATGTTATCGTGCAGAGGGCACATAGGCAGAGTTATGGGTGGCATGGGGTCACTGGCCCTCCCAAACTTGTCTGAACTCTTTTTTTCTATTAACGTTAGAAAATAATGAATTCAAAAGATTTTTCTTGCTTCTCTTTCTCATTAAGATTCTGTGTTTAAATTGAGGAATTAATGTCTTTAGAGCATTTGTCTGGACTATAATATTTATTTTAAATTTCTGAATGTATAAAAATTTCTATCTTGGACTCTCACTTTGAGAGAGGAACAGAGGTTAAGGGTGTTTGATAATAAGGTGCTTAGGAAAATATCTGGGGCTAAGAGGAATGAAGTTACAGGACAATGGAGAAAGTTACACAACACAGAACTGCACGCATTGTATTCTTCACCTGACATAATTAGGAACATTAAATCCAGACGTTTGAGATGGGCAGGGCATGCAGCACGTATGGGCGAATCCAGAAGTGCATATAGAGTGTTAGTTGGGAGGCCGGAGGGAAAAAGACCTTTGGGGAGGCCGAGACGTAGATGGGAGAATAATATTAAAATGGATTTGAGGGAGGTGGGATATGATGATAGAGACTGGATTAATCTTGCTCAGGATAGGGACCAATGGCGGGCTTATATGAGGGCGGCAATGAACCTCCGGGTTCCTTAAAAGCCAGTAAGTAAGTATAAGAATTTCAATACCTCATTGAGGAATGGAAGCACTGTAATGTTTCTTTTGTAACAGCCTGTACTCATGTGTTAGAAGTCTGCAGGTGTTCAGGCCGCCACTTGAAGATGTATGAATAACATACTGCACAACAATGCAGAAAAAGAAAAGTGATCCCGGTATAATGTGTAAACTTAAAGATTAAGTAAAATAAAGAGTTTACATTTAATGATATCTTCAGGAAAAATCAGAAAAAATTAGAGTTTACAGTGTTGTTGATTATACATGATGACAGACAAAAATGATTGTTCTAAGCTATGCCCTATTATAATTTGTAGTAGATCTACAGTTCAAGTCCTGCAGGATTCTTCCAATGATATCCACTATTTACAGGTCTAACTATAAACCCAAAATGATTAAAAGCTCAATTTGCAATGATGCAACTCGGTCCGAAACATCGCTGATACCGATGTAACACTGTAAGAAATATGCTGTCGAAAATACCTTCATTAAATTATCATATTCTGATATACTGCACCACAGTCAAGCTATAACGGGGAGAGAAGGTAAATGATATCCCCCATAACCTTATTATATTGGGATTCTATAGTTTTGCTTTGCCCATCCCCCCAAGGAAACTGTTCTCTTCTCTGCCTGTGAGAAGGCATGACGATTATTTGATCAACTAAATGAAAAGGATGATTTGCATGTCTTGTCATTAGTTTACTTCTCTAGAATACATAGCTCTTAAAATTGAAAATACATAAGATTGAGTAATAGCTACTGCTGATTTTAAAATTAATATTGCAATTTGCATACTAATTAATAGTCTTAATAATACAATGTGTCCCGAAAGTCATTATGGGGTTTCAGAAGGTTATATGTTATTAAAGAATAGAGGTATAAATGTAATATTAGTGCCAGATGAAAGCAAAAGTCTCAAAGTTTTTCGTCTGTAAGTTTGAGACACTGAAAGAAACAAAAGACGGTAACAGTAAAACAAATGCAATAATTTTCATTGTTATAATCAATTAAGCTTATACAAGAAAAGTGCAATGTGTTTTGTGGCTGGGAAAATTTGAAACTGTGACTGTTCGATGTTGTTAATTTCATTAAGCATATCCACAGCAAACTCATATCGTTTGTGATAATCATCTGGATGAAGTGCATGTAACAATTGAAGTTTATAAGGAGTCAGATGAAGACGTTACTTTGAAGCTCTATGAACTGTTATTTTCGGAAGTCCTAATTGTCTGGCACATTTACGAACTGATTTCTTTGGGATCTGATCAAATCCACTTCGGATGATTTCTACCGTTTCATCATTTGTCTCTTTCAACTGTCTATCCCAACGACGAATGTTATTCTCGTGAGGTACTTCTTCCTTAAACACGTCTTCATGTCGTACACGAGTCACAGATTAAAATTTTTCCAGCCACAAAACACATTGCACTTTTGATTGGACATCCATCTTGCATAATTAATTGTAACAATGAAAATTATTGCGTTTGTTCGAGTCTTACCGTCTTTTGTTTTCTTCAGTGTCTCAAACTTACAGACGAAAAACTTTGAGAGTTTTATTTTCATCTGACACCAATATTACATTTCTATCTCTATTCATTCAATAAATATACTCCTCTGAAATCCCCCCATGACTTTCGGGGCACAGTGTATATAATTTCAAGATAATTCTCTATCACTTAATTTCCTGTATTTTCTAGGGTTTCATTTTTTTTTCTTTATAACGACGAACGCTTCCCTGCTAGATCTACTTAACTGTGGTATTAGTTTCCAAATACATCCACTTCTCTGTAATGGCATATAATATTATTTCATGGATTGAGAAAACGATTATGACGTAGCTGAATACGGAAATTAAAAGAAATATCAAACTTTTATTTCAAATCCCAATCATCCTTACAATCACGGTTGCCAGATTGATTTTACCTAAAGTCGTCAAATTTTGGTGCTAGTGTAGTCCAATGTCGCCAATTTTCTACTTTAAAAATAAGTAATCTCAATGTATGTGTTTTAATAATCATATAATATCGTAACTTTATGTCATATTTATATAACAAATTCTATAAATTTAGTATTTAAAACATACGCTGTGCATTGGTTTTTGTGCCGATCTTCTCCAATTTTGCACAATGCAAGTCACTGTTGTATCCCCCCCTCAAATTAAAGCAATCTCAATATTAACACCTTTGAACAAATTAAATATTTAGGGAGCTGGAGTAGAAACTGCGGTTAGATTGCTATTTTTCACGTCGTTAAAAAATTCTCTACAATGTTTCGTCTATAAGTTCCAGTATTGATCTGTTTATTGGTCCTTAGATTAAGAAAAAATAGCGCAGTAGGCCTACTTTCTGGGGGGAGGAAGAAAGAGCGATGTGTTTGTTTATGCTCGACCATGCGAAAAGTAGCAATTATACACCTGGTAGCAGTCCTTTAATGCATGTCATTAAAGTACACCTACTCATTAAAGTACAGGTGTTGAGCCAATGACAACTCAGCTTACAGGTGTTCAGCCAATGACAAGTCAACTTTGTACCGTTATAATATCGCAAGTATCGATTATTCTCGGATATGCAATCGAAAGAGAATTAGCGAAAAGTCACGGAGGCTGGAAATCCAATACTGTCGCAGAAGGTTATGTTCTGTTATTATAATAATTAGTGTTAATTGTAAATAATATTCAAATAAATTCAATTTGTCATCTCGTTTTTCAATGTCGAATTCAATAATCAAGGTTATATCAAGTTTCATGGGATTACATCAAGGTCAATGACATTATTGGTCCTCAGAAAAAATCAATACTTTCGCGTCTGCGCACATCTCACAATTCACGACCTAGAACAAGGTCACTTCCGATCTTGTCAGATAAAAATTAAATTGTTTATATCTGAATAATTTCAAGTTAGAAATATGGTCGAGCATAAAAAGTCGTATGAAACTTGCCTATAATGGTAATTAAGACGCTCGTATGAATATTATGAAACTCGCTTGCGCTCGTTTCATAAACATCCATACTTGCGTCTTAATTACTATCATTATAGGCTCGTTGCATAATGTACTATTATACAAGTCTCAAAGATCGGTGACAAGTTCCGGCCCTCAACTATAATGTTGAGAGTAAACATAAAGTTTTATTGGATAAAAAACAAGTTCCAGCGTGTCTACAGCGATAAGTCTAATATTTCATGTCAATCATTGGATTGTATTGGATTAGCGATGTGTCAGCAATGGACTAAAACAAAATTAATAAACGATTAAGTGATTTTTCGTACGTCGCCGAAATTTCGCAAAATTCTGGGAAAAAGTCGCGCAAATGGCATTAGTCGTATTTCTTAAAAAAAATATGTAGCAAAATCTCTGTTTATGTAGTCCAAATGGCGAAATATCGTCCAATCTGGCAACCTGGCTTACATTGTTGGACTGCTGATCTTACAAGATGTGCATTGCTTTGTTATGCGTGTTGCAGGTGTGGCAGGCGGCGGCAGGACAGATGTTCTTCTCTCTCAGCGTCTCCATGGGCGGCCTCATCATGTACAGTAGCTACAATGATTTCCGTAACAACGTATACAGGTGAGCAGACTACATCAGCGATCTGAGCCCGGCAGAGGACAAAATCAAGGCAAGAGGGCATATCGTAGAGGATTCACAAAGCAGACGCGGCCAGATCAACGGCTAATGCAACAACTCCGACATTAAGCGATTAAGGACGCGTGTGGTTCGTTTAATATTTCTTGAACGAGACTGGAAAGATGAAACTATTTGCTGTAAGTCAAATGAAAAATTAAAACCACTTTCACTGGCACTGGACTGGCCCAGGTTTTTGGTGACAATATCTGAAAAATTTCGGGAAAAAACATACTTACGATTAAACCAATACTTACTTACTGGCTTTTAAGGAACCCAGAGGTTCATTGCCGCCCTCACATAAGCCCACCATTGGTCCCTTTTATGAAGATTAATCCAGTACCTAAGATCATATCCCACCTCCCTCAAATCCATTTTAATATTATCTTCCCATCTACGTCTCGGCCTCCCCAAAGTATTTTTCCCTCCGCCTCCCAACTAACACTCTATACGCATTTCTGGATTTGCCCATACGTGCTACATGCCCTGCCCATCTCAAACGTCTGGATTTAATGTTCCTAATTATGTCAGGTGAAGAATACAATGCGTGCAGTTCTGTGTTGTGTAACTTTCTCCATTCTCCTGTAACGTCATCCCTCTTAGCCCCAAATATTTTCCTAAGCACCTTTATTCTCAAACACCCTTAATCTCTGTTCCTCTCTCAAAGTGACAGTCCAAGTTTCACAGTCATACAGAACAACCGGTAATATAACTGTTTTATAAATTCTAACTTTCAGATTTTTTGACAGCAGACAGGATGACAAAAGTTTCTCAACCGAATAATAACAGGCATTTCCCATATTTATTCTGTTTAATTTCCTCCCTAGATTCATTCATCCACCTCTTCAAAGGATAAATTTAAAATTTATATATTTCCATTTCGTACTTTGTTCTGGTCACTAGACATAGAATTCGTTAGTTCCTTCGAATTTTTTTTTTTTTTACAACTTTTAACTACAAAATTACCTTATCCTTACGCATTGATCACAATAATTGTCACAAATCACACCACTTCTAGAGGCCTGGTTCTTTACAATTCAATTTTGCATCCCAATGAACAATCTTAAGAAGTTCACAAGTGGTGTGATTTATTGTTGTGATAAAAGCATAAAAATAATTTAATTCGTAATTAAAAACCGAAAAAAAAAATCTGTACGAAGCATCTAAGGAATTAACAACACATTTTCAGCTTAAAAATAGTAGCCAATTAAAGAAATAATATTTCTGAATAGTTCATTCCCGATTTGTAATATTATTTTACCTTTAAAACTAAACAAAAGAGGTATTTTACAAAGTGTAACTCTGAAAACATTTAAATTAGGACTCATGTTTTTATAACACTAGTGGCTTGTGCAGCAAATGCTGCAAACTAAGTTCATTAGACGTTCAAATAAACATTTTTCAGATTTATTTCCAATGAAGAATACCAGACATTTTGGAAGTTATTTGCTTCCATAATAATGAAAGATACTCTCTCTCGAGTCAATACTGAAGAGAACCACGCATATAAATATCTACACCACACCGCCATTAAATATATGAAAAAGACCCAACCCCACTTGATTAATAACTATAAAAGTATGTGAATTTTAATAATATTATTATCTTACGTAAGTTTTATAGCTTTCAGTAACATATACTATATATACTATATAGCCGCCACTCAGTAAATTATAGAAATCAAAATCTAATTTAAGTTATTCTCTACATCTACTTATACTGTATAACCCCAAAACGTTTCACTTTCATATCATCAATATAGCATTAATATGTACAATTAATGAAAAATGGACACATCATGGCATTAACTACAATAATATTTCATTTCTAATAGTAATAATGTCATCAAACCACCTTAAGTTTTGTAGTTTTCAATATCCAATACACAGCTGTACCCTGGAAATTACACTCCACAGAATCGAACCTGTAAATTATTTTTAGTAAGTTAAGTTTTTAATAATCAATTTAATTTGAGCTCTAAATATGTCAGCATTCTTGCAGATCATGGCCTTCGTGTAATATTGTTTACTGTAGTGTGTGTTTTGTTTTATTCTGAAATGCAACACGGCCGATTTGATGCTCGCTTCTCTTCTCCTAAATGCAATTGGCTAGTTCTCAAAACTGACGACAGATGGATTTTGGAAAATAGGAAAATTATGTAGGAAAATTGACATTTCACTGAAAACTACTATTTTTCCGAAAAACTTTGGGTTCCAAGCTTCAAAATGAGGGGTCATTTATTAAAATCCGTTCAGCCGTTTTCCCGTAATTTCCATTACCAGTTCGAATTATATATATAGATGTTTTGCTCAAAATGTCTTCGGAAATAAGTGGCAGTAACTCCTCTTGAATCACCCTGTATATGGAATAAATTTTAAACTCAACGGATTAGTAATGGAATTCTCTGAGAGATGTCATATAAAATGCAACTCAAAGCGAGACGTTAGCAGCTTCCAGAAATCGACATTATTGTCAGTGCCTCCTAAAATCTTAATGATCATTAAGATTGCATTCGTTAACAAAAAAACTATCATATTGGTAAGACGCATTATATTTTAACAGACTGTTAAATCACTAACAGTTTCTTAGTAAATATTGCTTAACACAGGTATTTTGAATCGTCGATCACGAGCGTTGCTCATACGGTGGTAAATTAATTATTTTTTTTGTTTTAATATTTAATATCTTCAGTATTGTTTAATGTATATAATAGTTTTTAATGCATTTTATTGTATTTAATATGTATTTTTGTGAAACTTGGACTCTCACTTTGAGGGAGGAACATAGGTTAAGGGTGTTTGAGAATAAGGTTCTTAGGAAAATATTTGGGGCTAAGAGGGATGAAATTACAGGAGAATGGAGAAAGTTACACAACGCAGAACTGCACGCATTGTATTCTTCGCCTGACATAATTAGGAACATTAAATCCAGACGTTTGAGATGGGCAGGGCATGTAGGCCCTAGCACGTATGGACGAATCCAGAAATGCATATAGACTGTTAGTTGGGAGGCCGGAGGGAAAAAGACCTTTAGGGAGGCCGAGACGTAGATGGGAAGATAATATTAAAATGGATTTGAGGGAGGTGGGATATGATCTTAGGTACTGGATTAATCTTCCATAAAAGGGACCAATGGTGGGCTTATGTGAGGGCGGCAATGAACCTCCGGGTTCCTTAAAAGCCAGTAAGTAAGTAAGTAATATGTATTTTTGTAATAGATGATAAAAACAGATTTGTTCATCGCAATATTCAAAGATTTTAGTGGCATATTAAAATCTGAGAGAAAGCAAAACCTCTAATAAAACTCAACATAGCATCGTCTTAACAATCATTCCACGTCCAATTAACAGGTCAAAGTTGGTAACGGCCTATCAGACAAAACGTAGTCTGTTGTATGACTAGAGAGGACTCCCCTGTTATCCTTAATCTCAAAACTGACTACAGCAGTTCTGATATTTTTGGAACTTTCCATTTCGCCACGCGGATAAAACTGAACACCTTCACACAACTCACGCATCGTGAAGCGTGAAACCTCACACTCGTGTACCCACTTGAGTGCACTAGAAAATAAATGCGACAATCAACACAGAGATCGTGTAGTAGTAAACGGAATTAACCTGAACAGGTTTAATTAAACTGATGGCACGCACGCTTGCCACTCAACAATGAGTTGCCAGATTCCGAAGAAATGGTCGCCACCGGCATTCCCACATTGGCATCTGTAAATACACTTCCTAGTTATAATTAATTCATTTCTTCAAGGTCCACTGTTTAAATCTGAGTCAGGGACTTAGACTTGGACGTTATACTCGTACTAATTTGAGTTCTCATGTTACTGTGAATCAAGGAAGAAGTTCTTTTCTGTGACTAAAGTAAGAAAAAAGTCATGAAAATTATAATTTCGCAACAATTGGGGATGCCTGACGTCCCATTTCACCCAGGACAGTGCCATTTTTTGGAAAATTTGTCCTGGTGTTCCAACGAAAGCCAACCGGGACGCTAAATGTCTCGCTTTTCGTAAAAGGAGCAGAATGAGTAATATTTTAATTTCTGCCATTCTCGAGGTCTCGACAAGGAAAATTGTGTCTATCACCAACGGATTTTATGAGGAGAGAGAATTTCGCTTATGTTATTTCCTTACAAAGCCAACTTAATATTTTCAGAAGCTGTAAACATCATTGAAAGAGTTTAAGCAACTGGTTCTGAGGCGATGAAGGCAGGACAAAGCTATTTATTTATTTATTTACTTATTCATTTATTTACTTACCTATTTCTTATTTTTTACTTATTTACTTATTTATTTACTTAGCCTATTTATTTACTTATTTACTTATTTATTTACTTAGTTACTTTCTTATTTATTTATTTTTATTTATTTATTCACTTATTTACTTTTATTTATTTATTTACTTATTTATTTATTTATTCACTTATTTATTTATTTATTCACTTATTTATTTACTTATTTATTTACTTATTTCTTATTTATTTATTTATTTATTTATTTATTTATTTACTTATTTACTTGCTTATTTATTTATTTATTTTTATTTATTTATTTATTGACTTATTTATTTATTTATTTATTTTACTTTCTTATTTATTTATTTATTTCTTATTTACTTACTTATTTACTTCTTTATTTATTTATTTATTTATTACTTATTTATTTATTTATTTATTTACTTTACTTATTTACTTTCTTATTTATTTACTTATTTATTTATTTACTTATTTACTTATTTATTTACTTATTTATTTATTTACTTATTTACTTATTTATTTACTTATCTTATTTATTTACTTATTTATTTACTTATTTACTTATTTATTTATTTATTTACTTATTTATTTATTCACTTATTTATGTACTTATTTATTTACTTTCTTATTTATTTATTTATTCATTTATTTATTTATTTATTTATTTCTTATTATTTATTTATTTATTTACTTATTTATTTATTTATTTATTTATTTATTTATTCACTTATTTACTTATTTATTTATTTATTCACTTATTTATTTATTTACTTATTTATTTATTTACTTATTATTTACTTATTTTTATTTATTTATTTATTTACTTACTTATTTACTTACTTATTTATTTATTTATTTAACCTGGTAGAGATAAGGCCATCAGGCCTTCTCTTCCCCTCTACCAGGGGATTACATCTACATTATTAAGAATACAAATACAATAAAAATCAAAGTACTAAAAGATTAACTGATTAATAAAAGCTAGACAGCTAGCTCTGTTGACACTTAAATCAAGAGAAGAATTTAAGTTTCATGAACAGCGATCTTCTTAAGATGGTGAGGAGCCTAGAAGACAAAGGGAAGATGGCTGAAAACAGTTTCAGGGGACGGTCAAGAACTTCTACTCTATAGCAGCTGACTATGTTGTGTGTTTTGGTGACTGCAGTTGGCAGCTGTTTATATTTACAAAATGGCGTGCTGACAAGCTAAATATGACTATTGAATAATAAACTCAAAGTTTCTCTGTGCGAACAGATATGAATCTTCAAAGCTATTAACTTGCAACTACAACTCAATTTCGATTAAGTTGTGTTTGATAGTTACTGCAGTGGGAACCTCTCTTATACTTTATTGGCATTTAAAGTATTGCAAAGCAGTTGCATTAACACATGTGAAATACTTTGATATTTATCAGAATTTTTTAAAAGTAGAAGTGTAGTTACAAGTTACCTGAATTTCTTATTAAAAGTGTCCCAAAGCGTTCCATAGCCAGCTTACTTTTTAATTTTCAGCGCATATTTAAGTACATTTTTTGGCATTTTTTAAATGCAGATAAATCTGCGGTGTAAACTGAGGAAATGGAATGCACTGCTTGCTTGCAGGGATGCCTTAGTGGTGAGCGTGCTGGACACGGTCACCAGCATCATCTCCGGGATGGTCACCTTCTCCATCCTCGGCGCCATGGCTCACGACCTCCAAGTGCCTATTGAACTGGTCGTCAAAGAGGGACCCGGCCTGGCCTTTGTCGCGTACCCGGAGGCTCTGCTTCGACTCCCGGTACCTCAGCTCTGGTCCATATTGTTTTTCCTCATGCTGTTCGTCCTCGGACTGGACAGCGAGGTCAGTATGGCTTGTTTGGTCGTTTTTATTTTTTTTATTGGGTTATTTTACGACGCTGTATCAACATCTGCAGGGAGATGCATTATCACCTTTACTTTTTAACTTTGCTCTAGAGTATGCCATTAGGAAAGTTCAGGATAACAGAGAGGGTTTGGAATTGAACGGGTTACATCAGCTGCTTGTCTATGCGGATGACGTGAATATGTTAGGAGAAAATACAAACGATTAGGAAAACATGGGAATTCTACTTGAAGCAAGTAAAGAGATATGGTTGGAAGTAAATCCCGAAAAGACAAAGTATATGATTATGTCTCGTGACCAGAATATTATACGAAATGGAACTATAAAAATTGGAGATTTATCCTTCGAAGAGGTGTAAAAATTCAAATATCTTGGAGCAACATAACAAATATAAATGACACTCGGGAGGAAATTAAACAGAGAATAAATATGGGAAATGCCTGTTATTATTCGGTTGAGAAGCTTTTGTCATCTAGTCTGCTGTCAAAAACTCTGAAAGTTAGAATTTATAAAACAGTTATATTACCGGTTGTTCTTTATGGTTGTGAAACTTGGACTCTCACTCTGAGAGAGGAACATAGATTAAGGGTGTTTGAGAATAAGGTTCTTAGGAAAATATTTGGGGCTAAGATGGATGAAGTTACAGGAGAATGGAGAAAGTTACACAACGCAGAACTGCACGCATTGTATTCTTCACGTGACATAATTAGGAACATTAAATCCAGACGTTTGAGATGGGCAGGACATGTAGCACGTATGGGCGAATCCAGAAATGCATATAGAGTGTTAGTTGGGAGGCCAGAGGGGAAAAGACCTTTGGGGAGGCTGAGATGTAGATGGGAAGATAATATTAAAATGGATTTGAGGGAGGTGGGATATGATGATAGAGACTGGATTAATCTTGCTCAGGATAGGGACCAATGGCGGGCTTATGTGAGGGCGGCAATGAACCTCCGGGTTCCTTAAAAGCCAGTAAGTAAGTAAATAAGAAAGTTTCAACATCTAGGTTATTTAGCGTCTGAATGAAATGAAGGTGATAATGCCGGTGAAATGAGTCAGGGGTCCATCACCAAAAGTTACCCTGCATTTGCTCGTATTGGGTTGAGGGAAAACCCGGAAAAAACCTCAACCAGGTAACCTGCCCCGACTGGGATTCGAACCCGGGCCACCTGGTTTCGCGGCCAGACGCGCTGACCGTTACTCCACAGTTGTGGACTCTTTGGTCGTCAAGTGTTGTAAGTCAAAAAAACCTTGTTTGAGAAAAGCAGGGTTTTGAGTTTCTTACATTTTAAAATTCTAGTAGCAATTCTCACTATTTATGCTGAAATATATGTGATGGAGTAGCCACGTAGACTGACTGTCCAAGTGCAGCAGCGGCACCTGGCTTGCCTCACTAAATACAATACCATCCCATCGCACCTCCTCATACTCATCCTCTTTCACAATAGCCCTGCCAAGACTCTGGAATTCGCTACCTGCTAGCATCAGGGACTGTCGAAATAAAATTGAATTCAAACGCAAACTTACTAGTCACTTGGTCAGTAATTGATTTCTTGTAAATAGTTTCCTTAATCTATCACAAAATATTTCAATATCCGGTAATTTCATCACTATACAATTTTGTTATTCTAGGTTTAATTTGTAATTCAATAAATATAAAATATTATTTGTTTTTCTATGACTATTACACTCTTACTACGTCATACTACTTTTGACCAATAAAACGGTACGAAAGGACGTATTTCAACCAATCATGGCTGCTTATCGCACAATTTTATCGCATCCCTAGCATTTGTTTAATTTTATCGCGTCCCTAGCATTTGTTTAATTTTATCGCGTCCCTAGCATTTGTTTCTTTGTTTGCCAACATTTGAAACTGCGCTGGTCTGGACGTCAAAAATATATATATAATTACAAACCACTCCAGTCGATGCACAGCAGTTTCAAATATGACTCGCATTGGCATTCAAGAACAAGAATTAATAAAAATCACTTATACCTATGCATCTTCTGAAATCCGATTTACAAATAAATGAAGAGCACCATTCGGAAATCCTGAATAAGTTGAATACACCATGTAGGCCTAAATCAACGAGTTCCACTTCTATTACGCACACGTCCAATATAACATCAATTGAACCACCAACCACATTCAAATTTGAAAATTGTACATTCAATAATTATTCCTTTTAAAATTATTCATGTTTATTTTTTATGTCATCGTCGTTAATTAAAACTTTTCTAACACTTGTGTATATTATTAGTTAGGTTATGTTGAGAGGATAAAAGAACTTCTGCTATATGATATTATGGATAGTCACGTATCAGAGATTGTTTAATATTAAGATTTATTGAATAGTAATCATTACAGTGTCTGTATAAAGACACTACTGCCATCTAGCATGCATATAGTGTAATATTTGTAATGTTGAGATGGTACAATAATACTTTTGAAGACAGTTGTATTTTCGTAAGTCAATTAATATTTTATTGTATTGGAGTACTTCGTTACTTCTAATCTTTATGTACTTTCTTCTAATCGTGTAATAGTCAATTAAATCCCACTCGAGTTTTGATTTTCTCTAGATAAATCAAAACGTCTAGTGAGATTACTGTTGATAAATTATCTAGCTTTCATTAGTCAGATAATCTTTCCGTACTTTGATTTTTATTGTAACTGTAATAGTAAATTTAATACTAATTGTAATTTTAATTTGTACTCGTAATTGTAAATTTAATACTAATCGTAATTTTATTCTTCATATTATAGTTGGAATCTCCTGGTAGAGGGGCAGAGAAGGCCTGACGGCCTTATCTCTACCAGGTTAAATAAATACTAATACTAATACTAAGTACAAAACGAGCGAACGAAAATAATATTGTACTCAAACTTCTAACACTCTATTATTGTGGATTTATGTATGTACATTGGACTTAGGCTATTTCACTTGTCAGAATAATATTTCTCCGTATGAAGAATACGATGTCACTATTAACTTTATTTCGATAATTTCTACCTTATACTACTTCAATTATAAACCCTCTACCACGAGCCTGATGGGGCACCAATTTTTTTTTACATGAAACATTTATGCGCACGCCATTCCAAAAACCTGATCACACTTTCTGTTAGCACGGTGACGTCATTGATTACTATAGGCCTTGGATTACTGACATTATGATGTGTTTAACCCTTTCTGACCTGAATTTATGGGTGCACAAGGTCATATAGACACCATGGAGAAACAAAAAAAAAAAAAAAAAAAAGCAATCCTCTTCCTAATAACAGCTGACCAAGGAACTGACGGGTGCTGCACTCTATCGATAAAGAACGAAGCTACTTCTGAGGACACCAAATGAAATCATAGGCAAGGGTCCAAGAGACCTGGTACTTTTAATAAAAACATCTTGAAACTAAAAAATAAATAAATAAATACAAATGAAATCATTAGGCAAGTCGACCTGGTTGGCGAGTTGGTATAGCGCTGGACTTCTATGCCCGAGGTTGCGGGTTCGATCCCGGGCCAGGTTGATGGCATTTAAATGAGCTTAAATGCGACAGGCTCATGTCAATAGATTTACTGGCATGTAAAAGAACTCCTGCGGGACAAAATTCCGGCACATCAGGCGACGCTGATATAACATCTGCAGTTGCGAGCGTCGTTAAATAAAACATAACTTTTTTTTTTTCATTAGGCAAATCATATGAGTTGGAGATTATAGAAATGTTAGTGATTCCAATCGGACTCATTCGAGGAGTAAAACAAAGTCGTTTCGAATCCAGCCAGCCGTGATAAAACAAAGGAGAAACGAATGCGATATGAAAATGAGTTCGTTATTATTCGTACACAAATGGAGGTATTGAATAAATCCGGGGATTATAAAGGCAGAAGTAGTTAATTTAACATACTCAAATTCTAAAGTTCTTAACTGCGATATCCATTTCCAATTCATTCAATTATCTGTAATGACAAATATCATTATTCATTACAATTTCAAACAACTCATTGGCGTCATATTGATGTGTGAATCGTTTCGACTATGAATTGCATTGTTGTATGCAGACCAGGCCTCATGGAATGAGGAAGCGATTATGAAGTAGTTAACGAGAAGGCCAAGCCTTGTTAAATTTAAATGCGTGGAGTATGAAGACAGAAATCAAAAGATGTAACTTTCATTTCTAATCCTTACAATCCCAGCCGTGGGATTCAAGAATAGCATAAACTCTTCACGCAGTTACCCCTGTCGCTTTTAAACTTGATTGGCAATGCCAGTTAAACTGCATTATAAGCAGGTCCAAGTACTCGACAAAAATTAAAATCTGCCAGAAATGGAATTTGAGACAACACAGGATAAATGATGTGTCTCAACTTCTCCACCGTGTGGTGCTCATGAGTCATGACGTCACTGGAGGAGGATGCTGCGCGTTTCTTCAGACTGATGTCATGATGACGTCATTGTGATGAGCGAACTTCTTGTAGCCTAGTCACGACTACAATGAAGGACTGTCTTCCAGTGAATGGAACGTTTCGATCTGGTGATGGGATGGCTGGCACCTTCCTCGTTCCTGGCGCTGCAGAGTCAGTCGACCATCCAGCAACGGCAGGAAGTGTTCTGCGATTTGCATATTAGTCCCCTTCTTTTCATTCTTTAAGTTACCTTCCTTTGTTTCATTCTGTGTTACATTCCTCTCGTGTGTCGCCTTCTTTCTTTTTCCTTCATCTCTTTCCGTCCTTAATTCTTTGTAGGCCTATCCTTCATCTTTCTTTTCTTTTCATTTATTTTCTTTCTTCTTTCTTCTCTATTTTCTTCCTTTTCTCCTCTCTTTAATTCGCCTTCCCCCCGCTCTCTCTCTCCTGTGCACATTTCTTCCATTTTCACCTTTTTCTCCTTTCTCTTTCATTTCTTTATTTTCTCTCTTCCATTCCTCCACATTTATTTAATCCATCTCTTCCTTTGCTTAATTTCCAATTCTTTCTTGCGTTGTTTTTTCTACATTCTCCTATCTTCGTCCCTATATTATCTCATCTCTGTCTCGTTTTCTTTGTTTCCCCCTGCTTTATTAAATTAACTTTGTTTCTTCTTGGTTTAATATCCTTCTTTCTTTCTTCCGGTTTTTTGTCTATTATTATTATTATTATTATTACTATAATTATTACTATTACTATTATTATTATTGTTACTATTACTATTATTATTACTATTACCATTATTATTATTATTATTATTATTACTATTACCATTATTATTATTATTATTATTATTATTATTATTATTATTATTATTACTATTACCATTATTATTATTACTATTATTATTATATTATTACTATTATTATTACTATTACTATTATTATTATTATTATTACTATTACCATTATTATTATTACTATTATTATTATATTATTACTATTATTATTATTATTACTATTATTATTACTATTACTATTATTATTACTATTACCATTATTATTATTATTATTATTACTATTACCATTATTATTATTACTATTATTATTATATTATTACTATTATTATTACTATTACTATTATTATTATTATTACTATTACCATTATTATTATTACTATTATTATTATTATTATTATTATTATTGCTCATTTATATAATTTCATTAATTCATTTGTAATTCATTTTATTTAATTGCCATTATTTTAATTATCTCACTGTACTAATTTTAATAATTATTTGTGCTATTTATTTTGTTGCATTTGGTCAATGATTAATGTAGACTATTATATTGATTGTATTTCATCTCACTGCCATTTTCTATCATTCATGCTCATCATCATTTGTTGTTTTGTTTGTATCTTGTGCTAAACTGTAATTGGCCTTGTGCTGTTGTTTTGAACGTCAATGTTCTAAATAAATAAATAAATAAATAAATAAATAAATAAATAAATAAATAAATAAATAAATAAATAAATAAATAAATAAATAAATAAATCATTATTATTATTATTATTATTATTATTATTATTATTATTATTATTATTATTACTGTTTATTCACTAGTTCAATTACTGTTTCTTATTTCTTCCGTTCCACAAAATGAAATTATTAATTCTTATAGATTTCTCATCATTCAATCATAGTGACCATGTTCTATCCCATACAGTAACACACTCCACAGTCCACCGCTATGTAGTAACGGTTAACGTGCCTGACGTGGAACGAGTGTGCCAGGTTTCAAATCTTGGTTGGGACAAGTTAACTGGTTCAGATTTTTCCGGGGTTTTCCCTCAACCCATTAAGAGCAAATGCTGAGTAAATTTCAGCGCTGGACTCTGTCACCTTCATATCGTTCAGGCGCCAGATATTGATAAAGCGTCGTAAAGTAAACCACTAAAGATACACTCCACACAAAGCACTTAATTAGTCTCTTCCTTAGTTTTTTTCCAAATGTCCGCAGAAGATGCTCCTTTTTCTATTAAAAGCTTCCTTTGCCATTGCTCTCCTCCTTTTGACTTCCTGGCAGCAGCTCATGTTACTGCTTATAGTACACCCCAAGTATTTGAAGCTAACCACTTGCTCTACTGCCTCATTTAGAATTCACAAGTTTACCTTCTTTACTTTTCTTCCTATGACCTTGCTGTTCGTCTTATTTACATTTATCTTCATCCCATACTGCTCACAGCTGTCATTTAGCTCCAGTAGCATATCCCTTAGTATCGTCTCCTCTTCTGCTAAGAACGCCATATCATCAGCAAATCTTATACACTTTATTCTTCTTCCTCCTACTATCACCCCAGGTATTCCCGTGGTTTCCCTTGAGTAATAAGTCAAATGTCGGGATGAGCCCTAAAAGAAATGGGCCACGGACCACTTCCCTTCCCCCACTCTTTCTCTTCTACTATCACAAAGAACTTGCTAATTTCTTAGATAACCTGTGCTATGACAATAGGGGAAATAATTATACTGTAAGTTCTCAGGGCTAACGGCTTCGAAGCTGGGTACCTGGTTCTAATGAAGTGCAAAGGTAGCAATTTAACATGGGGGCATGAGATAGTTACTCTGCCTGCCATAAAAATCCACTTCAATGAAATCCCCAAGGTAAAAAAAACTCCTGCTATCACCCCTCCCATGTTCTGAAAACACTTTTTTCGCTCAATCCTCCAAGTATATGTTGGTGATAAAGACATCCTTGTCGTACTCCTCTCCCTATTTCTCCTCCTATCCTGACTTTGACTCGTTGTTCCATAATATAGATCGCTAGTCTCCTGTTTGTCCGCAGTTCGCGCTGCTGGAGAACGTGCTGACCAGCATCTCTGACGAGTTCACGGTGCTGCGAAACCACAAGCTCGCCTTCTGCATCACCACGGCGGCCGTCTGCTACCTCGTGGGGCTCTCCTGTGTCACCTACGTACGTGAGTCTAGATGGCAAGCTAGCTGTTCATTACTGTATTCTGTTAAACCTTCACAATCGGCAATGAGGGAAGTAGATACTAAGGCCGTGTCTCTAAGCTACATTTTCAGCTGAAGTGAACTACATTACAACCCCTCTCTTATGTAAGAATGCAAATGAAGGTGGACATGTTAAATGACTGGAATGCAATGTGATTAAATAGTACAAATGGCCAAATCACAAAATCACTATATTTTCCCACAGTTAAAGATAGAATATCCGTAAAGAATTATGAACCATCATACATATCCACGCAATTTATGACTAGACACGGAAAATTTAATACATATTTTGAACGTTTCAAAATTGACAACCCAAACGGCTCTTCATGTTCCTGTGAACACCCCACACAAACAGTCGACCACCTGTTATTTGAGTGCCCACTACAAGAACGCAAGAGATACCGGCTAGAAACCCATCTTAGCATGTGCGATACAACTTTCTCACCACCAATAACAAAAGTTCTTCTGAAGCAATGTTGCTTAAAGGAATTTCACAGATTTATTACAGGTGTATTTAAGACCTTGTAGAAAATAACAGTATTTAGTAACAGTGTCCTATGTACTCTTTTTGGAGCCAAATTTGTAACTTTTAAAAGTATGGCTATTACGTTGAAGTGTCTGTGTTGTAGAGGATGCTTGATTTGTTGTATATGTGAGTCATAGTTATGGGATGCTTGATGTCGTCGCAATGTCGTAATTATAGTTTGACTGTGTTTGTCTGACTATTGTGTATTAATATAGCCTATGATGTATGTTACGGAAAGTTGCATAAATGTGTTATAGAGAACGGCTATAAGAAATGTTATGTTTATGTGTTGTAACTATTTTTTTGTATGCTATGTCTCAAATTGATGCCTGATGTTTGATTTGCAATCGCAATGTTCAAATTACCGATTGTTTATGTTTTGTTTACATTGCGTAAGCTAATTTATTTTTCTTTTCAATTTGTTTTTATGATTAGGCCTATTTTTTTGATTAAACTAAAGCCCTAGCATACATATGTAAAATCAGGGCTACCCCCAAAATACAATATAATAATAATAATAATAATAATAATAATAATAATAATAATAATAATAATAATAATAACTACATTGTTGACTAAATAGCCGGATGTGCAGAGGCGTATACTGGTTAAAGGGTTTGGGCTACCGCTGACCCTATTATTACACAAAATATATCTAACAATTACTTTAATTTTAATTACTATGGTAAAACTAATAATACAAAATTATTACATTATGTTATATTATAAACTTTTTCTTTGTAATTTTCAGCTTGGGCTACATTGTTAGCCCGCAAAATACGCCCCTGACATCAAAAGTTACGATCCAAAGCTACGTAGTGCATAGCAATCAAGTCCGTAGTAGCTAGTAAACGAAAATGCTTGCTCGATTGTTGACTTGTTCACTAAACAAACATGGATACCTCATCAGCAATTGGGGTTATGAAATCTGATGATGCTTTGGAAATAAAATGCGAGTTCAATGTAGAATAACACGTTAACTTGTAACATTGAAATTGTTGGTACCTGCGTTACATTTTTTTTAATATTGTAATATTTCAGGCCCTTACCTTTTCCACATTTATTTAGATTGTTGACAGCCAAACGTAATTTCCATAGATATCTTTTGAACATCTTTTGTGCGAGATCGTGCGTATTTGCTTGATCTCCGCACAAAACCAATCCGCGGAAAGTCTAAAATTCCACGTTCAGTATTCCCAACCTAACACATATAACAATTGCCCTCTTCTTACCGCTTAAGTGACATATTGATTTTACTGCTTTAGGCTTTTAACATATTATTTTTAGAGACGTTCAATATAGTAATAATTATAAATTGGAAACTTACCACTGCAATTTCACCTAAATTCCACTGTTAATTATTGTTTTTAAATATTTGCAAAAATTAAGTAAAGTCTACAACTCCACTAAAGTTACTGCATTCGTGATGCAAGTAACATTAAGGAAGCCGTGAAAAAATCAACAAACTTGCCGATGTTATTACTGTTATTAAAATGAAAAATAAATCATTACATAACCTTACCGTTTGTTTTAAGTTCGCATTTATAGACTGGGGAGGAAAAAAAGACAGACGTATATCACGGCCTGCTGGAGTATAGTAAACACAGAAAATATTTTAAAGCAACAATGTTGAAGACAGATATTTTTGTTTTGCAAATTTTCCGTCATTGAACAGAAACCAAGATGGAGATTTAATTGCAACTAATTAGAAATTCCTCTTTCAGGTATGTAATAAACGATCTTCGCACAAAATAATGTACGATACACGAGCGGTATGTTTTG